>CM062346.1:16843910-17110910 GCA_031216105.1 Dalbergia cultrata
TTACAGCTGCAGTCTCCATTCATACACGGTTCTTAAAAGAGACGTTCGTTCACATTAATTAATATTTCTTTACAACTTATTTTGAGAAGATCATATAATGCTCGCGTTTAAATTTACATTATTTTCCTGATTTTTGTTACTGTTACTTAGTTATTTGAACGATAATTTTCAAACTCGAATTGGTAATTGATTCCGTTGAGACATTGGGTCACTTATTCAATCGATAAGTTATTGGTCGAACCAGATGAATCAGATTTATAATATATATATATATATATATAAAAAACTATAAAATTTTAAATAAAATATAATAACATGACAATTAATTAATAATTTGATACTCTTAACGGAGTCCAAATACAAAAACATAAATAAATAAAATAAATTTTTAAATATTATTCACATTTCATAGTCACATATCATAATTGACAAGTTCAAAATATAATTACACAAACACATTCATAAAGTTTTATATTACAAACTCACAAGTGATGATAATACAAACAAAGTTACTACATTTTTTCTATAAGTCAAATTAGAATTTTTTTAAGGTTTAAAAAAAAACATCATTTAGCAAAAACAAAGCAAAAAAAAATAAAATAACCCGGTTCGATTCGGTTCAACCAGCTGAGTTACCTGTTTTGATATAAATCAGGTCGAGTCAAACCAGGTCGCATCGATTTCGATGCAAGACCGATTCAAACAGTGGCTCGAACTGATTTCATGATCGGTTCTCCAATTTTCCGGTCAAACCAGCCGGTCCGAGTCGATTTTTATTACTATGATTTGAACTAAAATAATGATTTCACATTAAACATTTTAGTCCAAATTTAAGCTCAATAATTGTAACAACGAATGTTATAGAAGAGCTTTTAATTAACAATAGATTAACATTAAATTTATCATAAAATTATATGGCTAATAGTTTTATGCATTAAAGTATTGAATAATTTAGTGACATGCTTGATTAAATGATTTTACACTTTTTTTAATAAAATTTTGAATTTAAGTATTGGCGCTATACTAGGGTCTTTATATACACACACACATGAGATTTACATGAGATTTGGATAATGTATTCATCTCAATATAATATTTTAGAAAAAAGTTATACACCAATGTCTTTGTAATATATAATTTGCTAAAGGCAGACTTAAAAATTAAAAAAATAAATTAATATAGAATCCATTAAAAATAGATTTAAAGTAAAAAATTAATATTAAATCAATCAAAGATAGATTTAAAATTTTAAAAAATCCTAATATTAAATTCATTAAAGATAAATTCAAAGTAAAAAAAAAAATCGTTAAAGACGAATTTTTTTCATAAATAGCATTATATTCTTTTGTGATAAATTAGTCAGTAAAAGATTTCATAAATATCATATATAAATAAATTTATCTATAATTTTATATTAGTGTGAATTATCAATTAAAATATTATATATAAGTTATTTTCCTCATTATATTATCCCGACTCAATTCATTTATTTATTTTTATCTCCATAGAATTACTAGGATATACGTGTTTTTTTGTCGAGAACTTGACTAATCTGGTTTGATAAGAGTTTATAAAGAGGATAGAATTCTCAACAAAATTTGTTCTAATCTTATAGCTCGAAATCAACTTGATTTAAGTTAAAAAAAACCAAAATCTCAAGTGGGATTAAAAAAGTGCAATAAGCTTTGATGAGTTAATGCTTATCTTATTTCCTAATATTACACTTATAAGTCATTTTAGTCCCTAACTTTTAAAATTAGTCAATTTAGTCTTTGACATTACAAAATGTGAGTTATTTTCAACTCACTTTAATTTAAAATTATGTCAATTAAATGATGATAGTTAATTTTAAATGATACATTGACATCTCTTATGTTATTTGAAATATAATAGAGTTTAAAATAACTCATTTAAGTGTCTAAAATTACACAAAATGAGTAATTTAAATTTTTATTTTAAATAATAAAATGACTCCTTTTGTGAAATGTTGGATACCAAAATGAGTTAATTTAATTTCGTTCTACTTCAAAGACAAATGGTATGTTGACATATCACTTAAGATTATCTATCATAATTTAATTAATAAAATATTAAATAAAAGTGAATTGAGAGGCTAATATGACTCATATTTTATGATGTTAGGAAATAATTTAATTTATTTTAAAAGTAAAAAACTAAAATAACTCATAAATATAAAGTAAGGGATTAAAATGAGTATAAATTCAATTTTAAATATTATTAGCATTAAAAATGGGTATTGAATTGGTGAACTCCAGGCTGTTTGGAACAATTTTTTTGTTTTTGTTTTTAAAAAATATTTTAAAACACAAGTTTGGAAACAATTTTTAAGAAGTAAAATACGAGAATACACTTTATTTGGTAACTCTTTTTAAAAACATAACAAACTGCAGGATTACTAGAGGGCGACTCGCGGCGACGAGAAGGGTTGCTAATGGTAGTGGGAGGGGCTGCTAGCGGTTGTGGTTGTCCTCCTGCTTGCAGTTGCAAATCCGATTGTCCTCCTACTCGTAGGGTCATGGGCACTGATCGCGAGGTTGCGGGCGCTGGTCGTGGGTGCCGGTCGTGGGGCTTGCTGGCGCTGGTCGCGAGGTTGTGGGGCTTGTCGGCACTGGTCGCGAGGTCGCCGATGCTGGTTGCATGGTCGCTGGTGCTGGTCATGGGCTCACAGGAGCTAGTCGCAGGCTCGCCGGAGCTGGTCACGGTCTCACCGTAGCTGGTTGCAGGGCTGGCCAGAGTTGGGAGAAGGATGGAGGCATTAAAGAAGGATGGAGGAATTGAGGGGGAAGAAGTGAAATCAGTAAAATTGTTTTTGAAAACATTCAAAATCTGTTTTTGATTTTTTGTTTTTAAAATCCAAAATGTGTTTTTCTATTTTTAAAATAAAGATGAAAAAAACCAGTTATCAAACAAGTTTTTTATTTTTTAAAATAAAAAATAATTTTTAAAAATGGTTGCCAAACACCCTCAAAGTTCAGAATTGTCTACTCTCACCGACGTCAAGATGGACCATATATTAGTTAATTAATTAATGAATATATAATAATATAACATTTAATAGTGACGGCCATGAGCATGAGACAGGGAAAGGAAAGGGACCGACATTACCTGATGCACGCCTCAAGCCAAACCGAAAAATGTCTCCCCACCAATTATTATTATTGTTCAAATCCAAAAAAGAATAAATAATAATAAACAATAATTAGAAAAAAGAAAGGAGAAAAAAATAAAAATAAAAAGGGGTGGCCGAGAGGGTGAACAAGCGCATTCATTCATTCGTTTTACTTTTTTCTTTCTGTTCATTTCAATTCAATTCGTCTTCTTCCGAGTTGGGGGTGTGTGACTCGGTGAGTGAGTGTGACTCGGTTGTACATGCGGCTGTTTCTACTATTGCCACGCATCATTCGCTCCCAGAAAATCGAATATCTCAATTCCCCACTCACAAAACCCAAGAACATTATTAACAAATCCCGAGAATTTCGATCCTTTTTATTAACCAAAAACTCTTTTTGCTGAAACTCCATAACACACACAATCTTTTTTTTTTTTTTTTGTTCTGGGATCAATAGATTCTGTGTGATCTTTTTCTTATTTTGGGTGGGGTAGTCATAAGCAAGATCAAGTTTTGGTTGTTGTTTTGGATTCAGTTGAAGAAAAGAGCTTGTGAGTGGGTCTTGAATTTCCATGAGGATCTGTTCAAAGTGATTATTATTTTTTTAGAAAAAATTATTTAATTTTATTTTTTTTTCAATTTTGGGGGTGTTGATCTAGTGTACCAAGAGGGGTGATCATGCTTAGCGGCAACATTTTTCATTGTAGAAAGAATTCATGGCCACCTGAAGAGTACATCAGTAAAGTCACTTTGCAGCTGGTAAGCTCCCTATGCTTTTTTTTTTTTTTATAATTTATTTTTCAAATTGATTGATTTTCAAAGATTCTCAAATTTGCAGCTTCAAGCTTCTTTTTTTTTTTTTTGTTGCAACAATTTATGGTTTTGATGAATTGGCAATCCTAATATTCTGATGATGCCACTGGCTATTGTCTGGAAAATTTGGATTTGCATGCGATTTGAAGCTCTGAATGTTGAGTTTTTCTTCCTGGAATACATGTGCTGCTACATATTAACATGTAATGATGGAAAAAAAAAACTTTGAATTGAGTGAATGTTTTAGCTCAAAACCAACTGCTCATGCCGCTTGTGTTTGTTGATATTGATATTGATATGCATAATTGGTAGTTGAATGCACTTGAAGTGATATATGTCCCTTGCACCCTTTTTTGCAGTTTGATTTTGATAGTGCTGCTCCACCTGAACAAGCTTGGAGAAGGAGATTAAATAGCCATGCTAATCTTCTTAAAGAATTCAGTGTCACTTTTATGGAAGCTATAAAGATGGCAAGTGGTTTCCCTCTCTTTTAATATATGAAATCTTTTGCATATAGTTATTCATGTGGTTATTCTTTTCTATTTTGTTCCCCTTTTTTTTTCCCAATATATATTCATGTTTCTGTTTCTCTTATGACTGTATTATACGCTTCAAAATTCCAGGTTCGGTTAGGTATACGCATGTGGTCATATGTTAGGGAAGAGGCTTCTCAGGGAAGGGTAAGTTTCAAATTCTCCTTCATTCTGTGGTCATTCATTGCTCTCTCTCTATGTCTATATCTGTTGTTATATTACTTGATATTCTGATAAAGGAGTTCATAAACCTACCTTAGATTAGAATATAGGAACTTAAGATTTCAGACATGAGTTTGTTGGCCTGGTTTGTGCAGAAAGCACCTATAGATCCTTTCACTCGAGAAAGTTGCAAGCCATCTGCATCTCAAGGAGTTCCACTTGGAGGGATGGGGTATGATGTGTACCAATTGAAAGCATTCCATTAATCACCTGACTGGTTAATCCTGTATGTTACTTTATAACAGGATTAACTGTTCTTAATGGGTCATATGTTCATTTGTTCACCTTTAAGGTGTGTTTGGTTGAGGAGTATAAATAAGAGAGAAATTTTCATAAAAGACTATCATGTGTAATTTTACACAAAGTTTATCGATGGAAAATTTCCCCCTTTTTTATCCTAAACCAAACACATCCTTAGTAGTAATTCTCCAGATTGAATAAATATTTTTTTTCTACTTTTACTGATTTGTACATGTCCATATACTCCACAGAAGTGGCAGCATATCAAGGGGATTTAGAGGTGAGTTCCGACAATGGCAAATTATTCCTGGTTTATGTGAAGCTTCACCTGTCATGGCCAACCAGTTTTCTGTAAGTTCTGTTTCTTCACTTACTATTGACCTGCTGTATTCTTCTCTAATTTTATTTCTTTAAATGTGAATAACTGCTTATATTTTGTTAGGATTTATATATGTTAATGTGCTTATACAATGGAATATGTTTGCTGTTTGCTGTTTATGGCCATCTTAAACTGTGACTTGTATTAAGATTATCTTATTTGTTTACTTCTATTGCAGATTTTTATTAGTAGAGATGGAGGAAACAAAAGTTTTGCATCAGTTTTGGCTCCTGGGCAGCATGAAGGTTTAGGGTAAGGAAGAATTTATGAATATTTGGAAAACAGTGTTGCATAAATATAACATCTTTACTTTATTTTTTATGTACAAAATATTATTTGAAATTTGGGTTCATCTTATGCTGTAATGAACTCTTTGTCACTGCTAGTAAATTACATGATAATATGGGCATCCTTTAATTTTTATTTTACTTTTTTTTAAATTTCTCTCTGTTGTCTTTACCCAAGAGGATTTGTGATTGTCATGACTCTCTTGTTGGGAGCTTTTCATATATCTATATACTTTTTCACGGAATCAAATTTTCTTTTTAAATTATTTCAGGTCCTGCAAGAAAACTGATGATCAAGGTATATCATCATGGGGATGGAATCTAAGTGGTCAGCACTCAACTTACCATGCTTTGTTTCCAAGAGCCTGGACGGTTTATGATGGTATCTTCATTTGTTTTAATAATTTTTTGCCTTTTCTAAATGTGTATGATCCTTCTGAATTCTTGCTTAGTAGTTGTTTTCTAATTCTTAGGTGAGCCAGACCCGGAACTAAAAGTGTCTTGCCGTCAGATATCCCCTTTCATACCACATAACTATAGAGAAAGCAGTCTCCCTGCTGCTGTTTTCGTTTATACGGTGTGTATTTCTCCAACTATTTTCATTTATCCGTTAAAAGAGGGAGTGGATGACTTCCTTAGTTTTGTATTTCTCCAACTATTGTCATTATCTGTCAAAGGAGGGAGTCTATTCGTAGGCGTACTTTATCGTTTGAGGTACAAACTAGTGGATGCAGTTTAGTTTTCTTGGTTGAAAACATTAATTGTCTTAGTTTATGTCACAATAGCATAGCATCTACTGTAATTTTCTCTCCCATGAAATGAATTGTACCATTTCTTTTTCTATTCAAAGTGAGTGAAGGATTTAATATTCTTCATTGCATGTTTGTTGAATATTATCTGTTGCATCCTATTTTTAGTTCCACTGAGTTTGGATAGGATGTGATATATGGCTTGTTAGAGAGTTTCACTTATGTCCTTTTTTTTTTTTGTTGTAGTTGGTAAATACTGGTAAGGAAAGAGCTAAAGTCAGCCTTCTATTTACTTGGGCGGTAAGATGTTATTTTGTTTGCCCAAACAGAAAATTATAGCATACAATGACTGGGCCATGGATAAATAATCATCAACATTAATTTTCTACAGAATTCCATTGGTGGAAGTTCACACTTAACAGGAGATCATGTAAATGAGCCATTCATGTAAGGTTTTCTGCCCAAGATATGTCTTATCTATAACACAAGATATATACAGTATTTTAATTCATTTTTTCTTGTTCATTTATAGAGCTGAAGATGGAGTCTCCGGAGTACTTCTACATCACAAGCAAGTTATCAAACCTTATAGCTATCTATGACGGTTGGTTTGCAGATTTCTCTTTATAGTTTGTACCTAAATGCATAATAGGCCAACAACTAGAAGGTTCCGGTCATTCCAAAGGGGATATTGCAGTTCAAGACTGATTAAGCTTGCTTATATCCTTGTTAACAAGCTGAGCTTCGTATGCACCAGAAGGATGCCTTCCCCTTCTCATTAGTGTTGGGTTTGAGCTATTGAGAGCTCATCCTTTTATGTAAGGCTAATTATTATGAGAATTGGATAGAGGGGTAATAGTTGTTAGTTAAGAAACAAACCTCTTAATGAAGTGTTGGTTATGATCACAAAGTTCTGCCTTGGTAGCATGTGATACAGTGTGATGGCCTTAGATCTCTCAAAAGGAAGAGATGAGAGCAGAACTAGTAGGGGGCCTAGTGGATGGAATTTGTTTCATGCTGGTCATTGCTTTACTAGAATCTTGTTTTATCAAGATAGTATTGTGCATAGCAGGTATAACCAATAAGTCAGGCTTTATCAATAGCTGCTTTGTGTTGATCAAAATAGATAGATATTGATTTACTGGCATGAGCAGAAGGTAGGAATAAATATGCTGTGGGAAATTCTTTTTATACAATATATCTTCCATATTAAGTGCCTGTCAGGTTGTTAGGAGGAGGGGGGAATGCATATATGTTGGAATTCTTTTTGTGATGTCTCTTACACTAAGTGCATGCTCAGATTAGCTGTGAAACACAGATTATGTAAGAAACTGATTGTGTGTGACATTGGTTGTTTCTTATTTGGTTTTCAGGAAAATAAGTCTTAGTGTATGTTTGGATATGTTAATTGAGAAGGGATTATGGGGACTGAATTTTGTTTGGACTAATTGAAAAGTTGCTTTTAGTAGTAAATTACCAAAAAACGGCGTGCAATGATTAAAAGGTTACTTTTTGGAGGGCAAGCAATGTATTTTGATGTGAAAATTGAAATAATCTTCAGGCAAAAATCCAAAAGCATAAAATTGAGGTTATTAAGGAAAAAAAAAGTTGTATATTATATCAAAATTACATGATGCAAAACTGAATAATTGGAAATGTGATTTTACTTAAACAAAACACTACAAATTTCTATTATTTGCACTTCAATTAATGTAGTTTAGTTTCTCCAAGTGGCAGTTGATCCTTTCCCAAATAAGTAACTAATGAAAGTTCTACATGCTTTGCACCTCTTGGAAACTAAATTGAAGATTAGTTCATGTAGTTGTTGAAAAACATGGAAGGAATTATGACTAAACATCCAATCCAGTTAGGAAATAAACAGAATTTTTTCCCCCAAATATATGATTTTGAATACAGAAGTTGTGTTAGGCTTTTCGATCTCAAAAGTGCTGTATAACTGATGATTTTGGTGGAAATATCCTTATTGTTATTCCAATCTTGCAGGACAGCAAAAGGTAACCCACCTGTAACTTTTGCAATAGCTGCATGTGAAACACAGAATGTTAGTGTTTCTGTTTTACCAAGTTTTGGGCTGTCCGAAAGAAGTAGCACAACAGCAAAAGGCATGTGGTGTAAAATGGTGCAGGTACTGATTACCTGTGTTTTGGAGTTTCCAAATGATATTTATAGTTCACCCTTACCTCGAGGTCTTATTAGTATTTTCTCTTGGAATGGGAAGTGTACAAGGTTGATTCTAATTTAAGTGTTTGTTTACTAAGGATGGACAATTTGACCGGGAGAATTTCTCTTCTGGAGCTAGTATGCCCTCATCACCAGGAGAGACACTATGTGCTGCTGTTTCAGCTTCCACATGGGTGGAACCCCATGGAAAATGCACTGTAGCATTTAGTCTTGCATGGTCATCTCCAAAAGTAAAGTTCTCGAAGGGCAGGACATTCCACAGGTAATCAATATTATGTGAGAATTATGTAGGCGGTTAATGTTTATCCTTGAAAAACTGTCCAAATGCCATTCTTGCTCCTGCTCTATTGGTTTAATCACTCTATTGGTTTCAGAGAACATTTTGTGATTTAAGCGCAGTGCGTACTAGATTCACACATATAGAATACTCCCTTATGTGATTAATATAAGTCCATTGTCTCCCTATAAGTGGCTATCAAATTTTTCGGTGGATGTTCCCTTCACAGTATATTATCCAAGTGAGAACTTCACTTTAGGGGCACATAGCATAAATGGCCATTATAACTCTTGATATTATATCCTAATTTATTGGTTCTATGAAGGTCTTCTTAGCCACCTGTTCCTGGATCCTACTACAGCAGAATGTCTTGTTTTTCTGTTCATGCACTACATGTTCCCTGTAAAATATCTACTATCCTAAATAATGCTCTACTAGATCTTCAAATTATTAGCATCTCTCTTACATTACATTATGTTAGAATATGTGAATATCTTTTATTATCTTTTTTATTATCTTTTGTTATCTGTAAATAGGGATAATATATCTTTGTAATTATTGTGTATTTATTGCACATTGTCTATATATATTCACCCGTTGTGTAGTTAAACACACACGGATTCATCCTATGATTTTCTCTCTTTCTCTGTCTCTCAACATGGTATTTAGAGCCTAGGAAGAAAGAAAACCCTACTCCGTGCTGTCAGGAGGGCCCATTGCCCTCTGGTGAAATTTTTTTTCAGCAACACCGTGTTTCCTTTCCGGTTTGCTGCCTTTTTCCCTAAGCTGTGCCTCTCTTATCGCAAAAACAGCCCTGTCCGCCGCTGCCCATTGCCGCCGGCCACTGTTCCGGCGCCGGAATTGACCGCCGACATCACCATTCGCCTCGCCTCGCCGTGCGCGGCCTAGCCCTGCTGACCGCACCACCAGATTCCCTTCCACGCGCCCACACGCGCCACCGCTCCTCTCGGCGACACTGTTCACCCGCCGCATCTTCAGCCGCGCGTGGAGGCGCGTCCGGCGACCTTTCTGGCCGGTTTCGCCGCTGTTGTGCTCGCGCTGCTGTGCTCTTTCCAGATCTGGCCCCCCTTTTGCCATCCGTGCACGTTGCCAACCTCGTATTTTGAAAATACCGATTCTGCCCTTGTTCTCTTGTGCCCATGGCTGCTGGCAACTCTTCCTTTGATAATAAGGGTGTTCCGAAGCCCGATCCCCCGGCGTTCACTAGTTATGTCAGTGTGCCTCTCTCCACTGACAAGCTTGATGGAAATAACTATGATACTTGGGCGTCTGATATCCGTCTTTGGTTGCTGGGACAGGATTATGCTGATCATCTTACCAAGATGGCTGTTGACATCCCGGAAGCTGAGCGTCCTCGTTGGGTTAAGATTGATGCTCAGTTGTGTAGCATTCTCAAGTCTACCATTGCTCCTTCCATCAAACAGATATTTCGGGCTCATGTCACTTGTGAATCTGTTTGGGCACAGGCAAAAACACTTTTCACCAATGACACTCAACGTCTCTATCGTGTTTGTCAGGATCTTATGAATATCATTGCTCCTCGTCAACTTGATGGTTCTATGTCATCTTATTTGGGTAAGATTCACGGCGCTCTTCATGATTTCAATGAACTTTTGCCTCTGCCGATACCGTGAAGGAATTAGAGCAACGCAGCTCTTTTTTTATGCTCCTGGCCCTTTATGGTTTACCTTCAGAGTACTCTGCTACCCGTGATCGGCTTATAGGATCACCGACTGTGCCTACACTCTCCACAGTGTCTGCCTCTCTACTTCGCATTCCCGCCAAGCCGTCCACTGAGTTGCTCCTTCCTCCGGCTTTGGTTGATACCTCTGCCCTCGTCACGCAAAGTAACAATCGTGGCCGTTCTCGGAAGTCCCGTCCCAAGTGTGATCATTGTCATAAGTTGGGCCACATCATTGACCGATGTTACACTTTGCATCCTCACTTGCGCCCTTCTGTTAATGTTGCCCATGCCAGTATTCCTGCTACCTCGGACGCACTTACTCTACCTCAGCCGTCTCCAGCTGACTATGCCGATTTTCTGAAGTGGTTTGAGCAACGTCAGACCTCTGGTTCCACTGCCTTTGTTGCACACTCTGGTAATTCTTTTGCTTGTCTTTCTCAGTCGGCCTCATTGAGTCCTTGGGTTCTTGATTCCGCCGCCACTGACCATATCTCTGGTAATAAAGCTTTATTTTCCACACTTTCTACTTCTAGTTGTTTACCTACTGTCACTTTAGCCAACGGTTCTCACACACAGTCTCACGGGGTGGGCACTGCCCATCCCCTACCTTCTACTCACGGGGTGGGCACTGCCCATCCCCTACCTTCTATGTCAGTTGATTCTGTCCTTTATGTTCCTGGTTCTCCGTTCAACCTACTCTCTGTTCATCGGTTAACTAAAGCCCTTAATTGCATCATTTCATTCACTGAAGATTCTGTTTCCTTGCAGGACCAGAGCACGGGACGGATGATTGGCACCGGATGTGAGTCTCGTGGCCTTTACTGGCTCCGCCCCCCGTCTAGTGTTTGCTCCCTCGCCACAGACCTTCTCACCCTTCACGCCCAGTTAGGTCATCCCAGCCTTGCTAACTTGCAACACATGGTGCCTCGCTTATCCAAACTATCCAGTTTGCCTTGTGAATCGTGTCAACTTGGGAAACACACGCGGAGTCATTTTCCTGATAGTGTTAGTAGTCGAGCTGCGTCTCCTTTTACTTTAGTTCATACAGATATTTGGGGTCCTAGTCGCACAGTGTCTCGTTTAGGATTTCGTTATTTTGTTACGTTTATTGATGACTACTCTCGTTGTACTTGGTTATTTTTATTGAAGCATAGGTCTGAGTTTTTTTCTATTTTTACCAATTTTTATCAAGAAATAAAAACTCAATTTGGTGTTCCTATTCGTGCTTTACGTAGTGATAATGCAAAAGAATATTTGTCTCATGATTTTCAAAAAATTTTAGCTTCTCATGGCATTCTTCACCAAACGTCTTGTGCTCATACCCCTCAACAAAATGGGATGGCTGAACGCAAGATCCGTCATCTCATTGAAACCACCCGTACTCTTATTCTTCATCATCATGTACCTTTTCGTTTTTGGGGGGATGCTGTTTTAACTGCATGTTATTTAATCAATCGCATGCCCTCTTCTGTTTTGGACTACCAAGTTCCCCACTCCATCTTATTTCCCCATGACCCCTTGCACTCCCTTCCCCCGCACGTTTTTGGGTCCACTTGCTTTGTTCATAACTTAGCTCCTGGTCTTGACAAATTTTCTGCACGTTCACTTAAATGTGTTTTTCTTGGTTACACTCGGTCTCAAAAAGGTTTTCGGTGTTTTTCTCCTACTCTGCGTCGTTATTTGGTCTCCGCGGATGTTACCTTTTTTGACACTGTTCCCTTCTTTGAGCCATCTAACTATTCCACCTCTCCTGCTTCTGAGGAACTCCCACTTCCTGTGATCCTTATGCCTTTGCCACCTCTTCTACTTACACCCACGCCTCGCCCCCTTCAGGTCTACCATCGTCGAGCCCATCCACAAGCCGAGCCTGACCCACCCATTGCACCTGACCCGCAGCCACTGCCTTCGCCTGCTCCTTCCTCCGAGCCGGTCTTGGCTGATGTGGACTCTCCTCCGGTACTTGATCCTCTACCGCCTTCGATCCTGCCGATTTCACCTGATCTTCCCATTGCCCTTCGTAAAGGTACTCGTTCCACTCGTAACCCATCTCCTCACTATATTGCCTTGAGTTATCACCGTTTGTCTTCCGTGTCTATTCCTAAGACTGCAGGTGAGGCTCTCTCCCATCCTGGGTGGAGACAAGCTATGATTACTGAGATGTGTGCACTTCAGGACAGTGGTACTTGGGAACTGGTGTCTCTCCCTCTAGGCAAATCTGCGGTTAGTTGTCGATGGATTTTTACGGTTAAGGTGGGGCCTGATGGCCAACTTGATCGTCTTAAGGCTCGTCTTATTGCCAAAGGGTACACTCAGATCTTTGGTTTGGATTATGGTGATACATTCTCCCCTGTTGCTAAGATGGCTTCTGTTCGTTTGTTTCTCTCTATGGCTGCTATGCGTCATTGGCCTCTTCATCAGTTGGATATTAAGAATGCCTTCTTCCATGGTGATCTCGAGGAAGAGGTTTATATGGAGCAACCTCCTGGGTTTGTTGCTCAGGGGTAGTCTTCTGGCCTTGTTTGTCGCCTTCGAAAATCATTGTATGGTCTTAAGCAGTCTCCTCGAGCTTGGTTTGGAAGGTTCTCCACTGTAGTTCAGCAATTTGGTATGACTCGAAGTGAAGCTGACCACTCCGTGTTTTATCATCATACTCAGAGAGGTTGCATCTACCTTGTTGTGTATGTTGATGACATTGTCATTACAGGGAGCGACACTCAGGGTATAGCACAGATCAAACAGCACCTATGCAAGCATTTCCAGATCAAAGACCTTGGCAAACTCAGATACTTCCTGGGAATTGAAGTAGCACAGTCCAAAGATGGCATAGTTCTCTCTCAGAGAAAATATGCTGTTGACATTCTAGAGGAAACATGTTTACTTGCTGCAAAACCTGTTGATACTCCTATGGATCCTAATGTCAAGCTCCTACCAAATCAGGGGGAGCCACTATCTGACCCTGGGAGATATAGAAGATTGGTTGGGAAATTGAACTATCTCACAGTTACTCATCCAGACATTTCTTTTGCAGTAAGTGTGGTTAGTCAATTCTTAAACTCACCATGTGAAGTTTACTGGGATGCTGTTATCCATATTTTGAAGTATGTCAAAGGAGCACCAAGAAAGGGCCTTATTTATGAAGATAAAGGGCATACTGATATAGTTGGGTATTCTGATGCAGATTAGGCGGGATCTCCTTTTGATAGGCGTTCCACTTCAGGGTATTGTATACTTATTGGAGGCAATCTCATATCCTGGAAGAGCAAGAAGCAAACTGTAGTGGCTCGATCTAGTGCTGAGGCAGAGTACCGTGCAATGGCTTCAGCCACGTGTGAGCTTATCTGGCTCAAACAACTCCTCAAAGAACTTCAATTTGGGGAAGCCAAACAAATGACACTTGTTTGTGACAATCAAGCCGCTTTACACATTGCCTCAAATCCAGTTTTTCATGAGAGGACCAAACACATTGAAGTTGATTGTCACTTTATTAGAGAGAAGATTCTATCTGGAGACATCTCCACAAGCTTCGTCAATTCAAATGACCAATTGGCAGATGTTCTCACCAAATCATTGAGAAGTCCTAGAATAAGTTACCTATGTAACAAGCTAAGTGCATATGATCTATATGCCCCAGCTTGAGGGGGAGTGTTAGAATATGTAAATATCTTTTATTATCTTTTTTATTATCTTTTGTTATCTGTAAATAGGGATAATATATCTTTGTAATTATTGTGTATTTATTGCACATTGTCTATATATATTCACCCGTTGTGTAGTTAAACACACACGGATTCATCCTATGATTTTCTCTCTTTCTCTCTCTCAACACATTATTTTGGAATGGATGAGCTCTATAATGCCCCTCAGTTGTTTTAGGAATTGAAGAGTTGTTCCCTCGTCCATGGAATTTTTGTGGGAAATAGTTAGTTAGTTAATATTTCGTTTCTGTTATAAGGTTGCAAGACGCGTAGCATACCCATAACCTTTGTTTCTTTTGTATGATTTTGTTTTGATTAGTTCAGTTCTCTTGCTGCAGGAGATACACGCAATTTTATGGAACTTCTGAGAGAGCTGCAGCTGACTTGGCCCATGATGCTTTAACCCGTATGTTGTCTGATTTGATTGAAACTGATATTCTTCAGACCTGTGGTTTACTTGCATTACTATCATACTTGATCACATTCCAAAAGGAAAAAATGATATGAAGGTTTCTGTTGTGGTTTGAGACTTCCATTGGTAGCATTTAAAGACCTTATGATGTTTCGAATTCTTAACAGGTTACAAACGGTGGGAAGAAGACATTGAAAAATGGCAAAACCCTGTTCTTCAGGATGAGAAGCTCCCAGAATGGTAATTCACATTTATATGCTAAAATATTTTAAGCATCTCCAGGTGTCATTTGTGTTATTGGTCTTTCCATGTAATTTATTATTTTAGAATCAAATGTTCAGAAAGGTGTATAGTATATAATATAAAAGGCATGAAACACAACTTGCTTTCTGTAGCTGATGTCTAGCTCTTTTGTCCGCAAAGAATTGCATTTTAATTTTTGAAGTTGTTTAAATAAAACTAATAGTTAGGGTTGGTTACATGGATCAAAGCCGTCAATGTGTCATGTCAGAAACCAAGTTTTAAGAATGGCCATTTAGATTTTTTTTTTTTTTTAAATGGTTTCGGTAAAGAGTTCTCCTAGCTCCTGTTTCTATTGGTCTAGGAGAAGATAGATAATGTATTTAAATTTTCCTTTTACAGGTACAAGTTTACTTTGTTTAATGAACTCTACTTTCTTGTTGCTGGAGGAACAATTTGGATTGGTATGTATGTATCCAAGCATATTGTATTGCAGTTGACTAATCTTCAATGAAAGTCTGGTTTGTCATGGCATGTCTCTATTGTCCATTTAGTGTAAGTGAAATAATTGAGCTTGCTTTGATCTGTCTGCTAGACTCGCCTTTGCTATCTTCAAATACGAAGAAGGAGCAGGATCAGGTAAAAGAGTTGGAAAATGCAGAAGTCAAAGTAACTGAAGCCAAAGTGAATTGCGGACAAGGTGTGGCTGGTGAGTGTACAACAGAGAGCACATACAATGTTGAGTTTATGACAGATAGTGCCAGTGATGTTGAGTGTACAGTAGATGGTTCCTATCATTCTACTACTATTAAAGGACATAATCATGTGGATGCAAAACACCATGGAGATGTTTCTCATGAAAGTGAATCTATTGTTAATCTGACAAATGTAAAGTCCAATTGCAATTTGCAATCCTTTACAATGATGGACCAACAATATGATGACGATGATGTTGGAAGGTTTTTGTACTTGGAAGGCGTGGAATATGTGATGTGGTGCACGTATGATGTGCACTTCTATGCTTCATTCGCCCTTCTTAAGCTCTTTCCTAGGATTGAATTAAACATACAGCGAGATTTTGCCAAGGCCATCTTGTGCGAAGATGGAAGAAAAGTAAAGTTTCTGGCAGAGGGGAACTCTGGAATTCGAAAGGTTAGAGGGGCTGTGCCTCATGATTTGGGGACACATGATCCATGGTATGAAATGAATGCTTATAACATTCATGATACTAGCAAATGGAAGGATCTGAACCCAAAATTTGTACTTCAAGTGTATCGAGATTTTGCTGAGACCAGGGATCTGTCATTTGGAATTGATGTTTGGCCTGCTGTTCGTGCTGCAATGGAGTACATGGAACAATTTGACAGAGATAATGATGGTCTTATCGAGAATGATGGGTTTCCTGATCAAACATATGATACATGGACGGTCCACGGTGTCAGCTCTTATTGTGGTTGTCTTTGGCTTGCTGCTCTTCAAGCTGCAGCTGCAATGGCCCTTCAACTAGGTGACAGAGATTTTGCGGAATCATGCAAAAGGAAGTTTTTGAAGGCTAAACCAGCATTTGAAGAGAAATTGTGGAATGGATCTTATTTCAATTATGACAGTGGATCAAGTGGTAACAGTAAATCCATTCAAGCAGATCAGTTGGCAGGGCAATGGTACACAGCATCCTCAGGGCTGCCCTCGCTTTTCGACGATGCCAAGATCAAAAGTGCTCTTCGGAAGGTGTATGATTTCAATGTAATGAAAGTCAAAGGAGGCAAGATGGGTGCTGTTAATGGCATGCATCCCAATGGTAAGGTGGATGAGACCTGCATGCAGTCTCGCGAGATATGGGCTGGTGTGACCTATGGTGTTGCTGCTACAATGATCCTTGCAGGAATGGAAGAAGAGGCCTTCACAACTGCTGAGGGTATATTTCTAGCTGGCTGGTCAGAAGAGGGATATGGGTAACTTTCATGTCCACTGTCCTCCATAGTTGTGTATGCTTTACCTGCATTCTTGTTTTTTTCATGTGTCTGTATAGGGGATAGATCCTCTCGTGTGAAGATTTCACATGACCTGGTCATGTGTAGATTTTCATCATTGGTTGGACTCTCTTGTAGGATTCAGGCTAGGGCTCGCCTTTCCTAATTAAAACTGATTGAAACTCTTAATATGGACAAGTTCTGTGAAATTTTCACCTGAGAGGATCTATTCCTGTCTGGGTAATAGGCTTAGAATTTCATGATGCATAATTAGAAATTACTCACGCCAATGAATATTTTTTGAAGTCACAATCTACCATTGAAAGTGCTTTTCATCCAATATTGTGTACAGCCCTGTTTCCACCACCAATAATTCATTCTTTGATTTCATGCTTAATGTTCAATATGATAATTAGTTGAATTCAACGAATTGATGAAAATAACATCCCTTAAGTTATTAGGCAGTGTGCATTTGTAGTCTTTGATATTGTTATGCAGTCATTTGTTATATACATTAGGAAATGAATGAATTCATTTTGCTCCATGAAAGGTACTGGTTTCAGACTCCAGAGGCATGGACAATGGATGGACACTATAGGTCTCTCATATATATGAGGCCACTCTCAATTTGGGGCATGCAATATGCATTAACTCGGCCTAATGCAATCCTTGAGGCCCCTCAAATCAACATCATGGACAGAATCCAACTATCTCCTGTTAATAGGGCATTCACTCATAATGAAACTGGGGTTAGAAAGATTGCAAAGAAAGCAAAATGCTTTGGAAATTCTGTGTTTCATTGTGCTTGCTGATTGTTAACATGTACAACAATACAACACAATTTTTGTATAGGTAAAACTTAATCACATTGTTCCTTACCCCAACCCTCTCCTAGAGAAGCTGTTAGTAATGTTGGTCAAGGTCTGTGGGGGGTTTAAGTGTTTTAGAAGAAATAAGCACATTTCTGTTGTAATTTATAGCCTGTTATGGTATATTTGATTGAAGGTTAAAAGTAGAGATATATTTTTCATTATACATAGAATTTAATCATGAAAAATTTATCTTTATTTTTACTCTTTCAACCAAATGTACCAGTTGTTTAAACAGTGTTGATCACCTTTCTTTGTATCTGATCATTCTTATTTTAGTTCTCAAGATATAATCTAAATTTGGCACAAAAGGTTCTAATTGAACTGATTTAATTTAATTTTTTGTTAAATTTCGAACTTCAATAATTATTAATTTGAGTAAAAGATTATTTAGTTTGAAGTTTGAATTTTCAAAGAGTTTATTTTACATTTTCCGATTTTACAAACCTTAACAATTCACAAGGGCAAAAATAGTAAAATAATGAAATTAACCAATTCAATTCTTATTTTAGTTAGTTGCAAACACAATAATTCCTAAATCGGGTTCGATCTCATTCTTTATTGCTGGTTTCAAATATGTGATTTACATTCTAAAATGAATGAATTTATAAAAAAAATTTTAAAATTTTCAAACATTGTCTTAATTATTTATTTTTAAAAAAGATTGATGCATCCTTATTTCAGCTTTTTTAATGCTTAATATTGTTTCAATTAATTTATTTAAGCTATTATGCATAGCTGAGTATGTATTTAATTGCTATTTGGAATATTAGTGACTATGAAAAGCGCTTATGGAATCAAATTATGAAGAACCATGTGCATTTCTTTCCCAAAATAAAGCTTTTAAATATTTTAAGAGACTTATTAACAATTATTTTCAAAAGTAGCGAGACAAAACATGCGGCTAAAAATTTTGATGGCAGACGTATGCGACTTTGCATGAGAGCCTCGATTTCAAGTTGTGTTTATAAATTATTGTGTTTATAAATTAGGTTATTTTGGATTTTGCCTCAAAATTCATGCGTATAAAAAATATATCATTAGGACAGATTCCATTTGGACACTTGGTTTGAATTTCTAATATTCACTTTTGATTTTTTAGTTTTTAAGATTTTATGAAGAAAATACTAAAAATTCTAAAAACTATAAATTTTAATTTTCAATTTTTATTTTTAGCATTTCCTCCGTAAAATTCTAAAAACCTAAAACCAAATAAGTTTTTAATTGTATCAATATCCTAAGTAGAGACACTTTTTAGTCAATAATTTTATTTTAAATATATACACACGAATCAATCTCAAAACTTATGTTTATATTTAAGGGAATCCAATTCTTTCCATTATTATAATTTTTTTTTTCAATAAAAATTATGGGAGACATAGTTCTCACCATTCTAAAATTGAAACATATACGGATACTTCTCCTTTCAATGTGCGTTTTTCCCGATTCGAAATTGTCCCATCATTCTTACGGGAGAAAAAAGAAAAGAAAAGAAAAACACTCAACAGCCCGACAAATATACCGAATCGACTCACGTGTTAACTTTTCTTTGAATTTTATTTTATTTTTCTCATTTATTATATATCGGTTGTTTTTCTCCTTCCAATAAATGTTTGACAACTTAGTCGGGCACAAATAAATCGGTCAATTGGTACAAACACCTTGCTGTATTGTCTCTCATAACAAGAGACTGGTCTCTCATCTCATGTTAGGAGAAAACAAAATCGATCACGTATCATCATATGTATGTAATAACGTTGTTTATTACACACAACTGACAAAAAGAAAATATTTGTGTTGACTAACACAGGCACACTTCCCATTCCTTTTGAGTTCGTCATTCCTTCCATTCTCTCTCTCTATTTCTGTGTTCTCTCTCTCTCTTTCATCTCAACCTATCAACACATACAATACACACACAGCAGGTTTCTATCTTATCATATGCTTAATTAATGCTTCTTTCCTCCTTCGGACCCTCCGTACATACCAATTCTAAATTACTCAATATTTTCGATCTTTCGCGTTTTTTTATCGTGTCAATTCCGAATTTTCCATTTCATTTTCTCCGCAACCAAACAACTTTTTGATTTGTTAACAGCTAATAATTTGGATGATAACTCGTGTGGAATGAAGGACGATCCGTGCCTGTGATATTTTAGATTTGGTTCTGAGTCGTTCGTTCTGTAGGGATGGCGAGGAAGATTCTTGCAGATGGTGAAAACATACTGGGAAAGCCAGCGGAGGAAGTGTCCGATTTTGACTTTGACCTGTTTGTTATTGGTGGTGGAAGTGGTGGTGTTCGTGCTGCTAGGTTCTCAGCCAACCTTGGAGCCAAGGTATATATATGTGTGTGTGTGTGTGTGTGTGTGAGGAAATTTGTATTGTTCTTATTTTATTTGATGGCATCCTACAGATTATATTATGCTAAGTTGGAAGCTTTTCCCTTTGGACATGGATATGGTGTTTGAGGCACATGGTGTTACTACTTAGCCTTGTCTTGTTAGGTGCAGACATGGATCACATGATGTCATTGTGTTTCATTATAAATCATTTTCACATTCAAACCATTAAATCTAAGGCCTTTGCTAACCAGTGGCCTAGGAGTTACTGTCCAAATTGTAGCTAGATATATTGGCTTTTGGACAGATATTTCTAGACAGAAGTCGTGGTATGTTTGGTTTTATGTTAGCACAGTTCCAAACCACCCATTGGACACAAGCTACATCTGCCCAAACCATGGTATGGAAACCGCAAAAGAAATCCAAACATACACGAGATATCTTTTATCGTAATATTTTTATGTATGGTTTTTATTAGTTTCTCTCTACCTCTGGCTATCGGTTTATTCTCTAATCTTTTTATTTGTACTTCTATATGCCTTCTCTACGCACAGTGCTAGTAGCATTTATGTTTTTCTTAGTATTATTAGTCTTTGTTCAGTTATTCCTTTGATAGTAAGTTACTTTTCCTCTATTTCTCTTAAGTCTTTTATTCTGTTTACTGATTATCTAATAATATACTGACACCTGCTTTGTAAAGGTTGGAATCTGTGAGCTTCCATTTCATCCAATTAGCTCTGAAACGCTTGGAGGCTTTGGTGGAACGTAAGTTTCATCAAAACTTGTACTTTTCTGTGCTACCATCTACAGTTTTTTTTTCCCAAAAAAATCTTAATGGTGGTGTACGGATACTGGCTGGGACATTACACTTCCTATGTTACATTTATTCTGATGCAGTTACTTTTACTGGCTTTTGCTTCATTTTCTTTTACCCACTTTCCTAGGTATATAATGATTTGGCTTTACGTGTATGTTTGTCCTGTTTTCCCTCATTTTCCTTGCTGCTCAATAATATCTCTCGACTACTATGCATTTCTTGATAATGCTTAAAAATTTCTTATTTTGAAGGTGTGTTATTCGCGGTTGTGTTCCCAAAAAGATTTTGGTCTATGGAGGATCTTTTGGAGGTGACCTTGAGGTAAGTATTTGATTATAAAGCTTACAATGCCTGCTACTATAGTGAATTCCTCAGTTAACACTATTTGCTGAAGTATGCAATACAAACAGAATCAATGCATATTTTCTCAGTCAGTGCATAATTGTTATTTCAGTGCTTCCTGTATCACCATTATATTTCACTTGTTTTAGATGATCTAATAAATTTGGCTGGTTTGGCAGGATGCCAGAAATTTTGGGTGGGAGTTGAACCAGAATATTGACTTCAATTGGAAGAAGCTCTTGCAAAAGAAGGTATTTCAAGTTTCTTATGTTTTTATTAGAATATGCCGTAAATTATAGTGGCTTCTTCTGCCAAAATTAGAAAGATAGTACTTGTTTTCAGTGAAGATGTTATTTCTGAGCAAATGAGTACAAGAGTGAATTGAAACTGCTTATATGTATGTCATTTCATATTTTCTTTCAATAGTCAAAGTTGTTTTTGTGAAACTGCAGACGGACGAAATAACTAGGTTGAATGGAGTTTACAAGCGGCTGTTATCCAGTGCTGGTGTTAAATCATTTGAAGGTGAAGGAAAGGTAGTGGGTCCAAATGAAGTTGAGGTGACCCAATTGGATGGAACCAAGTTGTCCTATACAGCAAAGCACATACTGATTGCAACTGGTAGTAGGGCCCAACGCCCAAATATTCCAGGACAGGTGAGTTTGCTTGTTTCAGAATACCATTGCAAACTGCAGGCTGTGTTCATTGCTTCATGTTGTCCTGCGGGTAGTCGGCTCGCTTTGTCTTACTGATGTTTTCTGACCGGAAAAAAAAAAGGAACACCATTGCAAACTGATCCAACCAATGAGCAGTCTTGTATACTAACCTATGTTATTAACACATGCCTATACCTTTGGTCTTGTGAATTGTGATATGTATATTATGCAATATTACTTCATCAACCATTTACTTTAACACATCGTACTAATAAATTTCTAAATGCAATTCATATCTTAGGGAATGCTTGAAATTTAAATTTCAGTACTGAATGGAATTATTTCTGTATGAAATTTCCATTTGGCATGTTTGAGATGCCAATGCTGAATCTGCTGAGTCTGTTTCACTTATAGGGATGCAACCATCTGTGCCACCATCGCTTACTCCCTCACTATTGTGGATCCTAACTATCTGGAAATTGTTAATTCACTATTTCAATTGTACATGTAATGAGTTGTTTTGCTGATGTCAAAATCTCTTGCATGTTATGATTTTTCCTATTCCTTCTTTCTTTTTATTGTTGTGCAGGAGCTGGGTATAACATCTGACGAGGCACTAAGTTTGGAGGAATTTCCTAAACGGGCTGTGATTCTTGGCGCTGGGTTTGTATCACTCTGTAAGATGTGTATTAGTTCACCTACTTACTATCCCATGATGATTATTTGTACTTGTTGCTTTCAGTTATATTGCAGTTGAGTTTGCCTCTATATGGCGCGGGATGGGTTCCACTGTCCATCTAGTTTACAGAAAGGAAAAGCCATTGAGGTTGGACACTTAATGCGCCTATTTTATTATCAGTTAATTTCAATCTTGTGTAATCTTCCAGAAGGGGCAAAAAAGAAAGAAGCTATAAGTACACTTTGATTGAAAATAAGACCAAATAATAAATCTCCAGCTTCTTGTGTATTTTGAACAATAATATTTTAACCTTCCAAATTTAATTGTTCTAACGGGCTTATAAAACATAGGATGTGGTATCAGAATTAATAAAAATGCATATTTAAAAGGTTAGAGGCATGAAGTGAACAGAAGAAAGAAAGAAACTAAAAAGAAAAGGAATGCAGTGCGAGGGTTAATATAGGAATTTGTGGTAGCTGGACATGCTCTAACCTTAAGGATAGTTTTATAATTTTGTTTTGTTAAAAGCAGGGTGCTGTTGTATTTCCAGAAATAATTAACTTTTATCTTTTCATTTTTTCCAGTAGGTAGTACTATAATATACCACAATCGTGTTTCCTAGTATACACAATTTTGAGGGAGGAGCAAAATGATTAGAATGCCGAACAGGACCTTAGTAATGCACATATCTAATCTTCAATATTTATCTGAAACCAATTGTTAGAATCCTGCAACAACTGCAAATATGGTCTAAATAGTCTTTATAAACACTTGAGCATTCCTCCCCCTTGAGCTAAATTTTGAGGTGGAGTTTGGTCCACAATCTTAATGATACTACTCTCGTCATTCAATTTTATGTTTGCATCAATTCTTAATCTGTATGTCTGAAGCATACCCACTTTCTAAATAATTGTTTGTTGTAGAGGTTTTGATAATGAAATGAGAGAAGTGGTTGCAAAAAATCTTGAAGGCAGGGGGATTTATTTACACCCAATGACAAATTTGTCACAGGTACTTTTCTTTCAGGAATTTGCAACTCATGTTCGTTCTAACAAATTAATTTTTAAAATGTACAAATTCTTGTTACATTTCCTTTTTCTCGGAGGCTTAGCTGATTGCAACACATTTTTTCATTTTCTAGTTGGTAAAAACTGAGGATGGAATTAAAGTTGTCACAGATCATGGTCAGGAGTTGATGGCTGATGTTGTACTATTTGCCACCGGTAAGGATATATATATGACATTAATTTTTAATGATTAGCTTTTAAGAGCCTGAGAGTGATAGTATTTACAATTTATAGAACCATAAATTCCATGGGCCACAACTCAGTTTGGTTCTGACTTAAGTTAATCACTAACTTTTGCTGGTTATATTAAATTGAAAATTTGGTGGAATCTTTCCATAAAATTATCTTAGTTTATTTGTTAATAGTCTGAGCAGTTCAGCATTAATGATCCTTTATATCGAAGCATAGAAATGGAGCACCAAATTTTGCTCTGACTTCTTTACACAAATGAATAATGCTTTCTGCAAGCTTATCTCGTGGTATTTAAGTGTTCTTTCATGGTTCCAGGTAGGGTTCCTCATTCGAAGAGGTTAAATTTACAAGCTGTAGGCGTGGAGCTTGACAAAACTGGAGCAATCAAGGTTTGCAGCTTCCTCTTTCCATCTTTTGCATGTTATATTGAAAGCTCCATCTTGTTTTTCTGATTTAACCAAGAATGAGTTTTTCTCAATTTGATTCTGTATTCCTGATGTCGTGATCTCCATACTTGGTTAGTTATATATGAGCATCTTCTACTCAACTTGTGTTTGTCAATAAGGAAATATGGTGAATAATACTGAAATCGCCATAACTTGATCATCAAGTTGATTAGTGTGCTGCTGTGGAATGTTATTATGTGAACCCCAGCTGAATTGTATTTATAGAAGAATTCATCAATCTAGTGTACGTACTTCTGAGGTAGAAGTTAGACCCATGTCTGTCCCATCTGATATTGCTATAAATACAGATGATGTTCACCTTGTGAAATAAGTTAGAGGCTCCAATTTATCTAGTATTATATGGACTAATTTGTTTGTTATTTCATTCCTTCACCCCCATTAACTTCTTCATCTTGATATTATGTCATATGAAGTGCTTTTGTCAATGACTGGACATTGGATTGGACAGTTGGTGAAGAACTAGAGAATGATCATGATTCTCTAAGTGATAACTCATATACTTTCTGGATTCTAATTTTTCAGGTTGATGAATACTCACGCACTAACATACCTAGCATTTGGGCCGTGGGTGATGTGACAAATCGAATGAATCTTACTCCAGTGGCCTTGATGGAAGGGACATACTTTGCAGTAAGTGTTCTTAGTGGATTAATATCCCCTTTCATTTCTTTGGTTTTTGTTTCTGTGGAGCAGCTGCTTATGGTAGATTGGTCTTACAAGTCGATTTGGTGATGATTAATATATTCATGTATTTTCTATATGCAGAATACAGTATTTGGTGGCAAACCAACCAAGCCAGACTACATTAATATCCCCTGTGCAGTGTTCTGGTGTGATTTTATCTCTTACCCTTCTTCTCAGTAACTTTTCCATTTTTTTGTTAGTTGAATATGTAGCTCATATTTCTTGTTCTGCAGTATTCCACCTCTTTCTGTAGTTGGTCTTACTGAGGAACAGGCAGTAGAGCAAGCAAAAGGCGACGTGTTGGTTTTCACATCAACCTTCAATCCTATGAAAAATACCATCTCTGGGTATGTATAGTGATTTTGGGATTTTCAGCCATCTGTCATCTATTGGAAACCAATGACTTGCAGAATTCATATAATGTAGACCTGAGAACTCTAGTTTTATAAGAAATACTGGGGTGGTTTTTTTTTTAGTTAGAGTTTTATTACTAATAGTTACAAAAATGTCACTTTTTTTAGAGTTTTTGTACAAGAAATGGTGAAAATAACTTTTTCTTGTTCCCATTATTTCTATCACAAAACTTTGAACTGGATACTGAATGAAAATAAAGTAATATTTTTGTAATTACCAATGAAAATTTATCAAACCATAATGAAAACAGGAAACAAACTTAACACCCCATATTGGCTACATAGATTTATCTTTTGGAATATCCATAATTCATTTTAATGTTTTTGTTTCTTTAAACCATCGATGATCTTTTTTGTGAAGTTGAACCATAAAATGTTCTAGTTAATCTAGGAAATTTTATCTCGAGACTCCAAGCACTTCAATACTATGGTGGTCTCAGCAATATGTATATCTGTTGCATCCTTTGTTTTTTTTTTATAACTAACTTTGTCAAATGCTTATATTTTTCAAATAGGCGACAAGAGAAAACTGTTATGAAGCTTGTTGTCGATGCTGAGACAGACAAGGTTCTTGGAGCATCCATGTGTGGACCGGATGCTCCCGAAATTATGCAGGTATCTTAATGCCTCCATGCTAGTTGTTAGCTGTGAAATGCTCTTTGGCTCAAAGCAAAATTTCATTTTGCAAGATGGTTTATATTTTTTATTCCTGATATGGATATTGATGGTTGATAGGGGATTGCTATTGCGCGGAAATGTGGTGCAACCAAGGCACAATTTGACAGCACAGTAAGTTCACAGCTCCATGAATCTTGTATTGTTTGTTCTATGGTACTGGCTGGATATTGTCACTGCTAAACGCATTGCCACAATCATACTTGAACCACCTGTAATTCAAACAGATGAATACTGAATTCATAACTCTTATAAGACCAATGATATGCTCTAGCCTCTGTGGAGTAAATGTTGGACAGTGAAATGCCAACAACCAAAATAATAATAATGATGATGGTTTTGCTAACTAGCATCAGTTAAAAGGTTTGAACGGTGGAAAACTTTCCACTATTGAAACTTTAACTAATGTCTTCAGCATATTGATTAGCAAAATCCTAAACATCTATCTATCAATATATAAAAAGAATTCCTCTGCATAACTACTTTCAGTGTCTCTTTAATATATTGAATTGTTTTTTCAAGCCCATAACATATTTCCTAAGTATTTATATCAAATACAAATGAAAATGATGGAAAAATTGTAAAAAGAATGTCCCGTAACCTCCACTCCACTTTAAAACTACGAATAATTACTACTATCAAATAACACATTTATATCTCCCCCTAATTTTAGGTTAATTCAAAATGACAAAAAAAAATCTGTGTTAAAATTTATACTTAAAAATAAATTTGGATTGACAAGCCAATCAATGCCTATGAAGACACTAGTGATAATGCAGACGAAAATGGGGAGGTGGAAATTTGCACTTCCTTTTTCATTTTATGATAATATGTTTCTCTAATTGCATCACTTGAATCTTTCCTCTAGGTGGGAATACACCCATCTGCTGCAGAAGAATTCGTTACCATGAGGTCCGTGACAAGGCGCATTCCTGCTGGTAGCAAACCAAAGACAAATCTGTAGAAGTTTCAAATAAAAATGATTGGTTTGGTGTCGGTGTTAAGTTTGAAATTAGGTCGTCTTGCTCAGAATTACTTGTGTAAGTATCGAGATGACAGTATCTCCATTTAATTTACCAATATGAACGTTCTACATTATAATTATAATAATGATTATTTTTGTATTATTATCATTATTATCTGCAAATTGCATTGTACTCAAAATTCCATCCTGAAAGCTGTTCAATTCATTGCCTATTTGTATTTGATTTTGATTTGATGGATTATCGTATCCATTTATAGAGTAGTGTTATTTTGACTTACATTTTGTGGAACATCATGTTGACACACTCTCATTAACCTTTGGATTGAATGTGGAACCCACTTAGATTGGGTCCCACATTTTATTCAATGATAGATATGAGTGTGTTGACACGATATTTTACAAAGTGTGAGTCAAAATAACATTTCTCATTGTTCTAAGGTGCTACTTAATTGCCAGCAAGTATCACCGACTGTTGAGTGGCTATATTGTTTGTCAAGGAAATTTCATCTGAAGTTATTTGGTCATTAATAAAGGCTTGCTGAATTCCTAAGGAGTATAAATCAAAGAGAGAGAATCCCTTAATTAGAGGTAAAAGTAGACTAAAATTCAGCCTCAAACGTAACCTATAATTTTCAAATATTATCGTATTTCATATCTGTCTTGTCATTTCTTTATCCCATATTGTTTATGTAATTCGTAGATACATCATGATAGTCCAAAAATGGTTATCCAACATATAATGGCCAGAAGAAAATTTACATGTGCACAAATCAGACAACTCATTCTTATATGCACTTGCTAATAAAACCTATAAATGAATAAAAGTATACTGAATAAAGTTAATAAAACCTAACTTTAGTGTAAGTAGATTTAAATATGAGATGTTAGATTTAAGCTTGATTTAAAATTGTTTGACTTAATAGCTGGTGAGTTCTTTAGGTTTCCAAAAATCTGCTTAAAAATCATAATATTATTTTGTAAAATAAAGTAGAAATTACTCTTAATAAAAATAAAATACAATAATAATGTTTAGTAAATATATTATAAAGTTTTCGAAGGGATTGGGAAGAAATATTGTTTTTGGTGCACAGCATTTTTTCCCCCATTTTAGCCATCTAATTACCTCTCGCATTCTCCCATCCACCATCCTTAACTAGCCATCTCTTTGTAGAACACAAAAACTACTGTCAAATTACATAAAGTTTCAATTTGACAGATGCTAGCACAATGACTTTTGTTTTATTATAATATTTTTATAATAATTATCTCAATTATATTTAATTGTATTAGCATAAAAAAGTAAAACAAATGCAACTTGACTATATATATATATATATAAAAGAGGATAATTTTCATATTTATGGTTATTAAATAGAATAAGGTCATATTAATTTTTTAAGTCAGAAATCACAAGTTACTTTTGCAAAGCATCCCATAAACTCCGGTTCAAAAGCTAGAAGCAAAAGCACCAGACCTTTTTTCTTTTCTTTTCTTTTCTTTTTTTTTTTTTCACACCAAAGCCAGCCTTAGGCTCATGTAAGAATCTCTTGTATGGAATAAACCATAGTTCCAACAAGGGAGGAATACTCCAAACAGCAAGCAGTGAAGTGTGAGGCTTCCTTGTAAGGTCTCACTGAGCTCTAAGCTCCACATCCTTCAGTCTCTCCTATTACAAAACATTCTCTACTATGTTGATAAGCTATAACGTTAACTCCAACTTTGTTTTGGATTACAAACTCTTATCTGTTGAGACTTGACAGAAAATCAGGAACAAGCAGGATCAGAAAATAAAATGTAAAACAGGTAGATACACAAAAATTTGTATTGCATTGATATTGACAACCATATACATGTATGAAACGATAAAGAAACGTTTGTCACACCTATACCATGTTTTTCCCTCCACATACATCACATATAGTGTACCCTAGGCCTTCGCAATATGGACATTTTGTACCCTCATCCACCCATTCCAAAAACTGCATCAGAGAGAACTAATTAGTAAGTTCAAAGCTTGTGCAACACAGGAAAGTAACTACAAAACTAAACATTCTTACAAATCCTAAATATCCCTTACTTGAGGTTCAATATTTGGCTCGCCAGATCCATCACATTCTGCAATAAAAGAAATGGAAGTTGATTGGAGATGCATAGGATATTTTTAGAGTTGATCATGAATAATACATTTTGTAAATAGCCGTAGAAACTAAATGATTTTAATGTTATTAAAGAGACCTGGATCCAGCTTACTAATTATCAATTAAACTAACATGATCTGGAATCCTTTTACCAAAATATATGTAACATTAATCAAAGACGATAAAGAACTATCTCAGCATGAGTGGGACAACATATCTTCTACTTCAACTAAGCAAGTGAACCAATAATAAACTTGTTAGGAAATATTGCGAGATATCGTATGTAATTATCTATTATTATCTAATCTAATACAATTAGAATCATAATTCTTGTTGAGTCAAACTTTGTATTTGGCTTTTTGTCGATGATTGATTCTTTAAGTGTTGCTTGGCCTTAAATATATATACTCCCTTGTATTACATGCCTTTCTAACAATTTCAAAATCTCAATTTAATTTTTCTTTAAGCACAATATGAAGCAATACTAGTGTCAAGGAATATTTTCTACCTACTTTATAGTTGATTCATGAAATGGAATTATTCATCAATTATCCTGTGTAGCAAAAAGGGGTAGCTAAGAGAGAGAATTATTTGTTGATGGAAGTTACTTGTGTTCTATTCCATACGGAAGTTCCTAGAGATTTTTTGGCAGAAACTTTGAAACTGTCACTGAATGTTCCATATGGAAAGTTCCTCGAGAGAATAGACCATAAATACCTGTACATAACAAGCGGCCTTCCCCACGACATTGAAGGCATTTTTCTGTTGCATCCTTGTTCTGGCTCCTGTCAAGTCCATCACGTGGGGCAAGTCTTGAAGGTTCTTCCCACCGATTCTCTCCAAGAAGGAAAACTCCACGCTGGGAGGCTTCTATTACTGTATCCTCTTTCCTAACAACTTTCTGCTGGACTTCTGAAATTTCTGTCATAGAAGCAACCACAGCTCCATTTTCGCCTTCCTATAACACAGGATAATAAAAATCCAATTCTAACTGTTTTTTATCTTTGTCAAACATCATTGTGCTCTATCAAAATCCAACTTTTCAGTAAGAATATATGATAAAATCAATACAGAAAATTAACATAAAACAAAAAGCACCAGATTTTAAGATCTTAATAAAGTCCACACACACACACACACATATATATTCTCCTAAAATTACGTGCATACATGTGCTATACCTTAGTCAGATATTCATGAAGAATAAACAGACAATCCCATTTAGTTGTGACTTGGGATTCACATGGTGGATTCCCTAGAACATGAGGGTTATAGCTACTACCGTTATTCTGGACATTGCATTTAAGATAAACTCTCAAACAGTTTCGCAGGTTCTCAGCACGCAAGAGAGAGCAAAAAGTATATCTAATATATAATATAGCCAGTATACCTTTGATGAAACAGTAGTAGAATTTTTGCTTTCATCAGCATTGCCGGCTTCTTTTGTCCTTATCTCCAAATATAGCCTTTCAAGAAGTTCAGATGTCATAATACCATCCTCAGTGGCACCTAAACCCGCCTGGTTAAAAAAAATAAATCATCTACCCATCAATATCATGAAAACAGACCACCCAACCATGATATAAAAAACACGTTAAATAAATAGTAGTACAATAGTTTTTAATGAAAAATCAATGCAGGACAATTTACCTTTTACTCTTGACATGAAAGCTGCACAACCATTATTATGCAAAAATAAAAAATAATGAAAAAAAGGACTAACTTGCCAAGTTTTGACAGCACTCTCAGTTCCACTGGAGAAACTAGAAAACTCAATGTCTTCCTCACCCGAGTAAAACCCCAATTTCAGCAACGCTTCCTGTCATCGCACACACAATATAAGGTTCTGATTAGAGTTATATTATTTGAACATAGTGACTTAGACGTCCCAATCAATATCCAGTCACCTTCAGTAACAACAGGTGATGATTGCAATTCAAGTAAGTTTGAATTTCAGTTATGTAAATACCGAATCAACATATTGGCTCCACAAAATATCCATTATAAATTAATCATCATATTCAATACTTACACAACTGATATCCAACTTATTTGAACTGCAATTCACATATATCAATGATTATATCTAAACACAATATGTAGAAAACAGAAAAAATAAAATAAAAAATGAACTATGCAGGTCTAATATTTCGCGATACACCAATTCCAGCACAAAACAGGTACGAAATGAAAAATTCGCAGAACCGAACCTGCATCTCGCGAACTTCCTCTCCTTCTGAACCCCTCCGCAAGGTGCTCCTCTTTTCAACCCTAGTAGCAGCCTCCTCAACCACCACAACCTCCTCCTCATGCTCAATCACCTCCTCTTCAGGTTCATTCTTCTCCTCCTTCTCAACCAGCACCATCCTCTGCTGCTGCGAATTCGATCCACTCTCCAGAACCAAATTCTTGTCCTTCAGAGCCTGCAACAGCGCCGCCACGTTCCCAACCGCGTCAGATGACGCCACCTCCTGCGCCAGGAGGCGCCGCTCCAGTGCTTGAACCTAACAGAGCATGAACAGTGGAACAAATAATTCTAACTAATTCGGTTCTTTGAGATAAAACTGTCGTAACTAACTCAACTAACTAAAAAGGTTCACTGATTTGAACCTGGAGCGTGAGGTCCGAGATCTGGCGGAGGAGGGAGTCGCGCTCGCGGAACCAGCGTTGCTCTTCGCGGAGCCAGCGTTGCTCTTCGCGGAGCCAGCGCTGCTCCTCGCGGAGCCAGCGCTGCTCTTCGCGGTCGGAACTGGAATTGGAAGTGTTGGAGCAATGGCAGGTGAGGGAGGGGAAGTAGCTGAAGGGAGGAGGAAGAAGAAGAAAGGAAGGAGGTTTGAGAAGCGGAGGAGAGAAGAAAGGGATGCGGGTTTTGGAGGTGAGGGAGAGGGAGGGAGCGGGAAGAGGGAGAGAGGGAGACATTGAGAGGGAGGGAGCGAATTTTGGCTATGGAGGCCATGGATGTCACCTTATTAGCAATGAAACACTACGGGGAAGAAGATATTTGTTGTTGGCGTTATCTCCAGCTCCTGAGGGAATGATTGGTCTCAAGGCGGACCGTAAATAAGTGATACTTGTGGGGCACAATTAGAAATATAAATTGCAATTTTTTCACCACCCTCTGCTACCATCCCACTGCCACCCATTAGCCTAATCTTCTTCCACCATTAGTGTCCTACGACATGCTTCCATTTTCCAAACACTGAGCAGTTCATTATTTTTCCTCCTTCTGGACATTCTCTTGGATATTTGGATCTCGGCGATAACGCATTTTTCATGAAATTTCTACCATATGGATAAAGCTGTATGTCTGTGGTAGAAAACAATCATAAATACTATTCTTGCATAGTTAAAATCAAATAGGAGAGATTCATAGGAAACTGGCGAACATGCCCATATATTTCATATTCATTGCCATCTTTCTAACCTTTGTGAAATGATCCTGTAACAAGTAACATTTAGATTAAGAAACAAACTAATAGCTTAAAAGATGAAGAAAACGATGTTCACAACCTCCAGAAAAATGAAAGGAAATGTTTTGAACAGAAAATTGTAGCATTTATTTCTACCAAATAGCCCTTCAGTCAAGGATGAGTCCAGATTCCATAGTCCTTCTTCAAACGTATTCATCATTTCTCTATTACGAAGTATAGTTATTGACAGACACATTCTTCGATTTTATGAGGAAAAAAATCATAACATTGGAAAAAAAAAACGAGCTAGACTGAGTTTCCTCCTTCTAGAAATTCCATTGCCGGCGTGATCCATCTTCGTCTCCGCGCTCGGCGATCTGTCTTCTTCTTCTTCTCCGATCTGAGTTCGAGTTCATCTTCTCCGACGAGGTCCGTTCTCATCTGGTCGAGTTTCATCCGTTCAGATCCGTTGAAGCCATTTTCGTTCTCATTTTGCTTTAGCGAGAGGGTTCTCCGCGCGTAGAGGATGCCGCTGTTCCAAGGAGAGGGCGAGAAGCAGACATTGTTCCGGCGGCAGAGGGGGTGGTCCATGGTGAACGGGATGGGTGCTATGTACATGGTAAAATAAATGTGGGCCAAAATAAAATTAACAACTTTTTTATTTTGCCATTTCAGTGGGTAACTTCTATAATATTAAAAAAATCTAATCTATTATAATCATAGCCATCGGATCTAGTGTTTAACGGATCAGATTTTTAGACCACTTATACCCAGAAGTTTTAATTCAGTAGATTAATTTTAAGTAAAGGTTGACCTGGTATTTGAAATTATATCCATAGTTTAGTTTATTTTCTTGAAATTTTAAAAAGTATTCGTGAAATTATAAAAAATAAAATTGATTTAAATTAGTTATTTTAGTAATTTAAGCTAATTCATATAAACAATATCATAAGGATTTATTTGAATCATTTTTTATAATCTTATTAACTAAATTAACCTTTTTTTAATTTCAATGACTAAAATAAAATTGATTTAAATTAGTTATTTTAGTAATTTAAGCTAATTCATATAAACAATATCACAAGGATTTATTTTATATTTTTATATATTTATATAAATACAGATTTTATTATATACCGGTTAGACTCCCAATTGAACCTCTTAACCCTTATTTTCACTTGTTCGATGTCCATTCCAATTTTCAAAACCTTGATCTCCACAACCCAAAAAAAAAAAAAATAGATAAATATTTCTATTATCTGCCTTACATGATTTTATGTTGATACATGACTAAAAGGGGGAGGGGGGAATTCTACGTTGGTAAAAGGAAAATATATGTATATATATTTTTAATTATTCACATTTTTATTTGTATTTTTAATTAATATTCAAATTAACAATAACTAAAACATGAAAAATATATATGTAAGAATATATTTTGATGTTCTATACAAACTGCTTCATCATTTATCGTTTTGAATACTCCACCTCAAAAAATACCATTTCGATTTATTATCTTTTTTGAAAAGATGTTAATAGTACCTTTTTATTTATGTACACGCAATCATCAATCTACTAATTTAAAATAGCTCTTATATTTTTATTTTGACAAAAAACATGACTTGGTGCAAGTTACGGCCATTGATATCCTTTAAAGTGTTTGTTCATGAGTGAGCAAATTTTGAGATTACCCTTGCAGAGTGATGACTTCACCATTTATATAAGATTAAAAAGTTATGAAGCACCTATATTGTGCTTTGTCAAGTATGTATCATATGTAGCCAACTATTGAATGCCTAAATAGTAATAGAAAATTTGCTACTGCTACTAGTAAAAGATAGGTAAAAACTTGTAGAGAATACCCCTGAATATTCAGCGGCTGCTACTTATAACCTCCCCTTGCACTCAAGTTGTTTAACATTTCCCGCCACAACCTTAACTCTTGATGTTGGCTATGCATAACTTGACAGCTCTTGGTTGAATAAGGTTGTGAGAGCTCCCTCCATATGACAAAACTCGTATCTCATGACCACTATACTCAAGCAACGCCAATAATCTATCTAGCATACTGAAGGCCAAGGCTTAACATTTCAATAAAAAAATGTCAAGTCCATAAGTTGACATAAAGATCTCAACAAGCAACAAGCAACAAGCTGAAATCGAATGAACAAAATAACTGGAACACTTAAAAGCACAATCACGAGAAAAGTAATCCATTGATAATGGTTTTGAAGCATGAGGAAAAAAATGCAGCAACAAAGGTCATCGTCATAGTTGCTAATGAGACAAACATAGTGGAAAGCCCTATGATCAGCTTTGTAGGTTATGACTTGAGAAAATTATCCTCTGTATAGCAGGACGTGAACAATTCCATAAACGTGAGTAGTGAAGTTGAAGAAGAGAAAAGTTGCACTGGATTTGATATTGCAAAGATCATAAATAGACCTTTATGTAAGAAGATTGGGAAACCCGTGGTTTGGTCATTGCCACCCGGAGCTGTGAAAGAAGCAGCAACAAACGTGATGATAACTATAAGAGTTGCTATGACACTACAAAAACTGACTGTTCATTTGGTTCATTTCTTCCAATCTTTAACCAAATCCTTATGGTTCAGCATGAACAATTCTTTAACTGTTAAACCGTCATGGTTTACGTAATCCTTTTTCATTAGTGACTCGATACTACCACTTCCTACACATACAAAAGTCAATGACACAAGGAAAATGCACAAAGAATTTTGATAGATTTAGTTGGCAAAATGACATACATTCGCATCAATTCTTATATAACTAAATATGTCATATTACTAATTTTGTTAGCAATGCAAATAGAGTTTAATTTTTATTTACTAATAATTTAAATTTTTTTATACTATTATTTAATTATATACTCTCACATAAGTAAGAGTGGTTAAATCTTACCTACACATCACATTACTTTGTTTGATTTAATGAGTATTTTTATTATTTTGTGATAACTTATTGTAAGTGTGTAATATTGTTTATAAAATAGCACTCACAGTCACATGTTTAATCTTTAGCAACAACTATCAATAAAAAGTATTGCTAAAAAAATTTTAATAGCAATTTTATGAATCTCATTAAAGAGTAACAATATGTTTTTATAATTTTGTAACACTTTTCAAATGTTACTAAATCTCATGTTACATATGTACAAAAAAAAATTCTTGTTATATTTAGCATTAAAACATCAAAAACGTGAATGACTAAGAAACTTGTTTATATAGATTATCATATCCATAACAAAACTTATAATATTCTTCTTTTCTAAGTTTAATTTATTGAGATCACGTGTTCCCAAAAAATCGTTATAATCAAAGTTTATAATGTAAACTATAAAATAATATTCACATGAACTCATTGATATACTAACAAAAGTTCAATTGCCAAAAAGAAAATCCAAAACAAGGTGGAGGCTACGATAAACCAGGTTAAGTGTGGTGTATCACACACTAAAAATTTTGATTAAATATATTAAAAGATATAAAAAATAAATTTAACTACATTTTATAAATGTTATTAAATGCTTAGTGTACTTTATCTGATGTGCTTTAGACAAAACCTCAAAAGAATATCTTAGCGAGAATATTTTTACATAGGTTATGTACAATAGTTGTATTTTTTTTGTTTACTATCTCCAATTTTAAACAAACACTTCAAGAAAGACGGTCTATTTCTCATGTAATAAAAAATGTCCATTTTCAGAATTAAAAATTTTATTTAATTATTCTATTGAAATGTATTTTTTATTGTTCTTAACTTATTTATGACGGTTATTATAAAATTTTTAGTTTAATTAATCTGTTGAAGTGTATATTCTATCCTCGTAAATCTTTTATCACAATTTATTATTTTAATAAGGTTCAGAGCAAATTAAATAGTTTAACTGATTGATTTGCTAAAGAAACTATTCAATAAATTAAACCCTAAAGAGGTATCTAGAATGATAAAAAATTGAAAATGATTTGTTTGTGAATCAAACCTTGTGTTTAAAATCAAATCAACAAAATTAAATCTGATATTTAATATAATTAAATAGAATAGAAATTGAATTAATTCAAAAATAAATTCTTATATATAAAATACAATATTTTGTGCTTAGAATTTTACAAATACAAATTGAATTGATTTTAAGTTTTAAAATCAAATCAATTTTACTCAAATATTATCAAATTATATAGAATTTTGAAAAATAAAGGATACAAATAACATGAAACCATTTTTTACTTTTTTTTATCGTGCTAAACACCCCTATAAAGATTTTTTTAATATATATGAAAAATATTATATTTCTTCTAAAGGGTTCGAAAATATATATATATATATATCTTAAAAGTTATGTTATTTAGATTCATTTCATCTAAAATATCACATTGACTTATTCATAGTTTATCTTGTAAATAATCACAAAATATTTAGATTAAAAAACTCATCCTTTTAACAGCCAATGATGGATTAGTTAGCATAATGTGCCAGATAAAATACACCCTATAGTTCTCCTACCTTAAACCATTGTAGTTCTCTGTGCATATGTAAAAGTGCCCTAGAGATACGATTAAGGTGCATTGCAGGAGCAACCTCTCCTACCATATGTAGAATTGTGTTACTAGATAAAGAAGAAGTTAGTTAGTGAAGTAGTTAATTCAGTTTTGCAAACAAATAAGCAGCAAGCTGTCAGTTAGCAAGTAGTTATTCCAGTAGCTTCTAGCAAGAAGATTCATTAGTTCTTGATTACAGTGATGTATATAAGATAGCTGATCCATCCCCTTGTGAACTAAACTCATTCAATTCAATAGAGTTCACGATATTTCCTTGCTTCACTTTCATGTTTCCCTTTCTTCTCTTTCTTTCTCTCTTGCACATTGTTTTTGTTACCAAGTGCCATTCTTGATACCATTTTCACATGGTATCAGAGCTTCTAGGTGACTAGGAGCTCTGCTGCGCAACCTTATCAACCATGATAGATCAAGATCAAGTGCAAGTCCAAACCTCCATGCCAGAGGTAGAAGTTCAGATTCCCACATCAACACAAGGTCCCATCGGAAATCAGATTCCATCTTCAACGATGAATCAAATTCCTCTAGTGAACCAAGTTCCAGTTGGTAATCAAGTACCATTCATGAACCCGATGATGAATCAAGCGTGCATGATGAACCAGATGCCGCAAAGCCAACAGTTTCCGTTCCAGCAACAATGTCAATTGCAGAATCCTTTTCCTTTTGTTTATCCGATGCAGAATCCAATGTCTGATCCCATGAGCCCTTTCTACCTTCATCCAAGTGAGAATCCGGGTATGGCACTAACCTCCTTAACTCTCACCCCTCAGAACTATTATATTTGGGCAAGAACAATGAGATTTGTGCTCAAATCGAAGAATAAGTTGCCATTTATTGATGGAACTATTGGAAAACCAGATGAGAATGATCCATTATTTTTTGCATGGGACAAGTGTAACACCTATGTAGTATCTTGGATTAACCTTTCTTTAAGTAGAGAAATCTTGCAAAGTGTATTGTATATAGAGAATGCAGCTGATCTATGGAGAGACCTCAAGAAAAGGTTTCAACAAGGAGACCTTATCAGAATAGCAGTTCTGCAAGAAGAACTTGTAACAACTAAACAAGGTGAGCTATCTGTCAGTGCATATTTTACCAAATTGAAGTCTTTATGGGAGGAGCTATAGAATTTTAGGCCAGTTCCAGCCTGTTCTTGTGGCAGTACTTGTATTTGTGGCTTAGGGACAATGAGAGAATACAGAAGAAATGATTATGTGGTGAGGTTTCTCAGAGGTTTAAATGAGCAATATACTCATGTGAGGTCTCAAATATTGCTCATGAGACCACTCCCAGATATAGACACCACATTTTCATTGTTACAACAACAAGAACAACAGATGACAAATTCAACAACTGATTCAGCAGCATTCATAAGTACAGTGGACAGCAATACTAGCCAGACTTACAAAGGTCGTGGCAGAGGAAGAAATGGAAGGGTTCATTACCCCAACATTGGTGGAAGGAGTTACATGGGCAGAGGTCAATCTAATCTTAAGGTATGTTCCTTCTGTGGGAAACAAGGACACATGGTAGATTCATGCTACAAGAAGCATGGTATTCCTCTGCACCTTAAAGCCAAGATAGGCCCTGCGCAAAGGTCAGCACACAATATTGTGACTGATGGTGAACTTGATAATATCAGTCCCGAAATTTCTGACCAGAAAGAAGAGTTTGAGCATCCAAGTCCTGCATTCACTCCTGAGCAGCACAAGGCATTGCTGGCCCTCATTCAACAGCAAGAGTCACTCACACATCATTCCACCAACCAACTTACAACCTATACCCTTCCTAACCCAGACAATGAGAGGACAGGTACACCCTATGAACTATCACTCACTTTAAACACAGCACTTACATGTACTATAGCTGACTCAAGGTCTTGGATAATAGATACTGGTGCAACTGACCATGTATGCTATTCCCTTGACAATTTTTCCCAATACACTAAAATCAAACCTATCATAATTAAGTTACCTGATGGTTCACACACAACAGCCAGCATATCTGGAACCATAATTTTTACTAAAGACCTTTACCTAACCAACGTTCTTTACATACCAAATTTTACATTTAATCTTTTATCAGTTTCAAAGGCTATTTCCACATTGAACTGCACATTTTCCTTTTCTAATGCTGGCTGCAAGATACAGGACAACCTCAGTTTGAGGAAGATTGGTGCAGCTGAATTAAGAGGAAGCTTATATGTGCTGGAACCAGATGCAGACTCATTTTCCCAAGCCACATCAGTGTCCACAAATTCAGTTCAAAATCAAACACACAAAGCACAAGACCTATGGCACCAAAGATTAGGTCACATTCCTAGATCTAGAATCCATGTAATGAGAAAGGATTTCCCATTCCTTCACTGTTTTGATAAATCTTTTCCTTGTGATACATGTCATTTAGCCAAACAAAAAAGGCTAGCATTTCCTGTAAGTACCACAAACTCAATAAAAGCATTTGATTTAGTTCATATGGATATCTGGGGACCCATATCTACTGTTTCTGTCAGTGGTTTCAAATACTTCCTAACTGTGGTAGATGATAAAACAAGATTTACTTGGACATACTTCATGAAATTAAAATCAGATGCTCCTTTACTGGTTCAGTCCTTTGTCAACCTTGCTGAAACTCAATTCAATGCAAAAATTAAATGCATTCGAACTGACAATGGAGCTGAATTCAAATTACACAAGTTTTATGCATCCAAAGGAATTTTACACCACACAAGTTGTGTTGAAACCCCCCAACAAAATGGGGTAGTGGAGCGAAAGCACCAACACATACTTCAAGTCACTAGAGCATTGATTTTTCAATCTCATTTACCAAAAATTTTCTGGCATTTGGCTGTTGCACATGCAGTGCACTTAATTAATAGAGTATCCAGCTCAATACTCAATGATTTTTCACCATATCAACTCTTATTTTGCAAACTCCCAGACATTCAACATTTGAAAGTATTTGGTTGTTTAGCTTTTGCTTCCACTCTGACAGCTAACAGGAAGAAATTGGATCCTAGAGCCAAGAAGTGTGTCTTCTTGGGCTTTAGAGGTGGTACTAAAGGATATATACTGCTAGACCTACACACAAATGACATATTCCTATCCAGGAACGTTATTTTTTATGAAAACATATTCCCCTTCGATTCTCAACACCATCAACCCACCAGTACAGCACCCCCTAACATCATAAATCATCCACACATTGACCCATTCACATATGATAATACACCAGCCACAATCATGATACCATACCCAACCTCCACCACACCTCATACAACCAATGAAACAACTACACCAAATACACCTACTCATACTCAACCTAACAATTCATCCCCTCATCTTAACCAACCTGAACATCAACCACAACACGTTATCCCAGAAACACAACAGACCCAACCATATACAATCTCACGACCCAACACCAACAACACTGCACTTCCCCATCCATTAAGAAGATCAACCCGAACTAGAAAATTGCCATCACATCTACAAGATTTCCAGTGCACATTAGCTACCAATTCAGATGTTCAATCTTCTCTCTACAGGTGTCCTATATCTAAATTTTTATCATATAGCACATTGTCCACAAACCACAAACACTTCTCCTTAGCCATTTCTGCCAATCAAGAACCACAAACATATGATGAAGCAGTGACTCAAGCATGTTGGAGAGATGCCATATCTGCTGAGTTGGCAGCTCTAGAATTGAACAAGACTTGGAAACTCACTCCTCTTCCCACTGGTAAGAAAGCCATTGGCTGTAAGTGGGTCTTTAAAGTAAAGTTCAAGGCTGATGGCTCCATAGAAAGGCATAAGGCATGCCTAGTAGCAAAGGGATTCACACAAACAGCTGGCATTGATTACTTAGAGACCTTCAGTCCAGTTGTCAAGATGACCACCTTAAGAGTCTTATTATCCATTGCAGCAACCAGAGGATGGTATTTGCGTCAACTTGATGTCAATACCGCTTTCTTGCATGGGGATCTCGAGGAAGAAGTATATATGAGGATACCCCCTGGACTTGAAGTGAATAACAAGGGACTAGTGTGCAAGCTAGAAAAGTCTCTATATGGTCTCAAACAAGCAAGCAGGCAGTGGAATGCCAAACTCACTTCTGTGCTTCTCAGATCAGGATACCATCAATCAAGGTCAGATTACTCCCTTTTTACGAAATCTAGTTCTGGATCATTCACTGCAATTCTTGTGTACGTGGATGACCTGGTACTATCAGGAAATGACCTTGCTGAAATTGAACAAATGAAGAAACTCTTAGATGACCTCTTCAAAATCAAAGATTTGGGTAATCTGAAGTTTTTCCTTGGAATGGAAATAGCTCGCTCATCAAGGGGTATTGCTCTCTACCAACACAAGTACACCCTCGATCTCCTCAAGGACTATGGCATGATGGGTGCCAAACCTGTCTCAACCCCCATGGATTACCATTTAAAATTATCCAAATCCTCTGGTACCCCTCTGGCAGAATCCACTGGTTATAGGCGCTTAGTGGGTAAGCTCCTGTATTTGTCCCGCACACGGCCTGACATAAGCTATGCTGTAGGAAGATTAAGCCAATTCCTAGAATGTCCAACTGACATTCATCAACAAGCAGCCTTTAGGATTCTTCGATATCTTAAGGGTTCTCCTGCTCTAGGCTTATATTTCTCAGCTGATTCTGATTTGTCACTAACTGGCTTTGCTGATTCAGACTGGGGAGCTTGCAATGACACACGCAAGTCAATTTCAGCCTATTGCTTTTTCTTGGGACACTCTCTCATCTCATGGAAGAGCAAAAAGCAACAAACAGTAGCACGTTCATCAGCAGAAGCCGAGTATCATTCTCTAGCATTAGCCACATGTGAAGCACAGTGGTTAACATTCCTCCTTAAAGACTTCGATATCATCATGAATAAACCAGTGGCTGTGTTCTGCGATAACCAATCTGCTATCCACATCGCAGGCAATCCCGTGTTCCATGAACGCACGAAACATATAGAGATTGACTGCCATGTGGTTAGAGATAAAATTCTAGAAGGAGTTATTCATCTGTTACCAGTGTCCACCCATCACCAAGTAGCTGACATACTAACTAAGCCCTTAGCTCCAGGTCCCTTCTCACAGATTCACTCCAAGCTGGCCATGTACGACATACACCGCCCAGCTTGCGGGGGGGTGTTACTAGATAAAGAAGAAGTTAGTTAGTGAAGTAGTTAATTCAGTTTTGCAAACAAATAAGCAGCAAGCTGTCAGTTAGCAAGTAGTTATTCCAGTAGCTTCTAGCAAGAAGATTCATTAGTTCTTGATTACAGTGATGTATATAAGATAGCTGATCCATCCCCTTGTGAACTAAACTCATTCAATTCAATAGAGTTCACGATATTTCCTTGCTTCACTTTCATGTTTACCTTTCTTCTCTTTCTTTCTCTCTTGCACATTGTTTTTGTTACCAAGTGCCATTCGTGATACCATTTTCACAAAGGTTACTACAATATGCTTCAGAACAAGCCCCTGAATAAGATTAAAAACTTCTACTTGGCGAAATAGAACAACCAAATGGAATAGTGGCATCTCGTCCCAATCCCTGATCCACAACATGTTTGAGTCCATCTTCACGGCTTCCACTAAGAATTCAACATTCCCGCGTTGTGCTGCTACTACGAACACGGCATGTATTTTATCTTTGATGATTGCTTCTTCATTTAGAAAGGGAACTAAACTATACGCAGCATGCAAAAAGCTCGAGATATTGCTTACGAACTAACCTTATTGTCGGATCAGATGCCGTGATGTTGTAACCAGACTCCTTCAGACCAACAAAAATTCTCTCCATGAGTGTTTTGAGATTTAAAACCTTCTTTATCAGGGGTTCTTCTTTCTCTACAGCATTTACCCGGCCTCCTCTTTCATGATTTGGCATTGGATTATGGACAATATCTGGTTTTGACTCCTCTTGAAAGTCTAGTCTACCACAAGCAATCAGTCTTTTTACTGCCGTCTTGAAACCTTCGCAATCTTCAATTGAATGCCCTGCTATGTCCATATGGTATTTGCAAGTAAGGTTCGGATTGTACCAAGCTGGATATGGTGGTTCTAATGGGCGTACAGGATAAGCCGAGATCAAGTGGGCATCAACTAATCGTTGAAAGAGATCAGCGTTTGAAATAGATAGCTTAGGGAAAGGTGGCAAATTCTGGAATCGGGAACGGCTTTGATTTTGGGCATTTGGTCGTGGTGGTGTGGTGTTTGAGAAGTTCTGAGGATGCACGGTTGAGTTATAGGCGTATGTTGGTCGAGCTGGTTGGTATGGTCGTATGTGAATGTTATTGACTTGCGGTGGGGAATATGGGATGGTATTTGTGGTTTGTGTGCTTTGGTAAAATGGGTAAGGAGTGGTTGAGGCTTGGTATGGTGGTGTTTGGGGTCTTGGGTGCATTGATACGTGTCTTGGGGTAAAGGATCGCTGACTCTGCACATAGTTTACATCAGTCTCCTTCTTCCTGGGTGGGAAACCTTTTCTTGTGTCTTCATTGGTCATGGGAAGTTTGCCATTTTTAGCTAGATTCTCAATTCTTTCTCCAGCAGTGATCAATTCAGAGAAATCTTTGTATGCTGCTCCTGCCATTGCTCCGATATAAGGAGATCCCAAGGTTCCTAAAAAGTACGAACACATTTCAGAAAGGATAAGTGGCGGTTGCACTTGAGCGGCCAGAGCTCTCCATCTTTGAGCATATTGCTTGAATGACTCCTCTTTCTTTTTCTGCATAGCACTCAATTGTTCTCTAGTTGGTGCTATTTCCATGTTAAACTTGTATTGATTCATGAATTGGTCCACCAGTTCTCTCCAGCTAGAAATCTTTGAATGGTCTAATTGAATATACCATTCTAGAGCAGGTCCAGTTAAACTTTCATGGAAAAAGTTAACGAGAAACTTTTCATCTTTAGACCAAATTGACATCTTGGTGCAATAACTCTTCAAATGGAAGAGAGGGTTACCCGTTCCATCATACTTCGAGAAGTCAGGAATCTTGAAGTCCTTCGGAACCACTGCATCGATGGGAGGGCAAAGCTGCTCAATTTCCATATAGCCATAAGTGCTAGGCCCTTGGATAGTTTTAATTTGATCCTAAATCTTCTTCATCCATTCTTCTTTGAACTTGTCCTTTTCTGCTTCTGCACGGCTATTCTCCGAGGAAAATGGTTGCTTTTGGATGACCATACGAGGTGGCTCCCAAATAGGGGTAGCATGCCCATGTCCTCCAGCCTGTACATTTTCTATGGCATGATAACCCTCTCCGATAGGGATAGTAATCGGCATTATTGGTGGTGGTTGTCCAAGAGAGTTATTCGGAATCCCATCCCCGTCATTCATCCCTTGAGTGACATTTAGAGCTGCATCCAATACCACAGGTATGGTCATCGTTGTAGCATTTGGTTGTACACCTCCTGAGTTTTGGTGGGCTCTCAATAAGTCGAGTGACTCCATCATAGCCCGCATCATCTCCTCCATTCTTCCCTGGTTGTTTGACAACTCGTTCAGTCTTCCTCTCACTACATCAACTTCCATGCTTAAGTTTCTTCCGGGTTCAGAAGTAATTATAGCCGAGGTGGTTACAGTTGGAATAGCTCTTCCCGATTCAGAAACAATTGCAGACGGGGTAGTCTTTCCTGGTTCAGTGTTTCCGGCCATCTTGGTTCGAGCTCTAGTGTTATGAACACGAGTTAGATCGGTATCTTCTTTCCTTGGGCGCCCAATGGTTGCGATGTTTCACCTTAGTAAAAAAAAAAATAGTTTAAGTAAAAAGATAAAAATGTCGCGATTTGTTAGAGACCGTCAATCGTGCTGAGTCTTGATGTGAGTATCTTCGGTCACAACTTTTTCCCAGAACGTCTCGTTCAAAGGTAATAAGTTATCTTTAATGATATTGCCGTAAGACCAAAATAATGAAACAACCATTCATTCATCAGAGGAGTAGATTACAATGACAAAAAAATACATCATAAAGCTAGATATTGATCCTAAAAACATCATCACTAAAAAGTAATGCCTCTTCAACTTCTTTCGGCAATTATTTGTTTCATCCTTCCAACCAAATCCTTGCAAAGAGTGACAAAGTTGTGAATTCGATTGGGGTCTTAAAAGGGATAATTGCTTGCTCAGCTATTTGCAGGTATCTTGGAACATCTTCTATTGCTGTGTTAGCTAGTTCTGCCAAATTTGAAAAACGAATTTTCAACTTATGAATGATATGACTTTGGTGTTGCACCTCAAACTCCAAATCTGTAACTCTTTTCTTTTCTTCTTCTAAGGCAGTTTGAAACTTCATGGTCTCATCTTTCATGTGTTGTTTTAGTTCCCCAATCTTCCTCTGGTATTCCTTGCTTATCTCTCTCATTTCTTGCTTCATTTGTTCCTCTCCTGCTATTGCGGCTTCCTCAGCAATTTTGGCATCTTGAAGTTGATTCCTTAACCGTTGATTTTCGGCTAATGCTCTGTCACGCTCTTGCCTTCGAAGCCCTAGCTCTTTATTAGCAGCTTGGAGGCATTCCTTGGTCTTCATCATGTGGTCATACCCCATTTTCAACTTCTTAGTGGTGCCCTCTAGAAGTTGGTTTCTCAGTGCTTTCTCGCTTCAAATCTGCATAATTATGGTGAGCACTTTCCAATGCAGCCTCAACTTGCATCTTTTCTTGCTTAACTCTGTCTAACTTCTCTTTTATTTCTTTGATTCCCTCATCCTCATCAAGATGTGAGGATGATGCCTTGCTAGGTGGAGTTGTTGTCCAGGTTCTGAATGGCAGTTTAATCTCTTGGGCCCTATTCTTCACCCATTGATGTAGCTTTCTTTCACTGCACAGCTTCTAACTCCTAATTCTTTTCCTTTCCTGACAACCTTGTTCCAAGCAGATCGGACCTTCTGTAGTAGGTTGAGATCATTAGTCGAGGTAATATAAGACAAATGGAGTGATTGCGGCAGAGGTGGTCCCATCATGGGGTAACCAAGTTGACGTAATACCAATACTGGATTGTAATTTATGCATCCTCGGGTACCCATGAGGGGAACATTTGAGAAGTTTCCACACTGATAGATCAAAGTCTGCCGTCTTCCCACCAAGGGTACCATCGGATCATCTTTTCATTCAATTTGGCTAGGTCTTGGGCCCATTCTTGTCCATTCTTCTTCTTGATGTGATGCATTTTTAGGTCTTCAATCGGGCATGGTGCTTTGTAGTTCCTTTGGAATATGTGTGCAGTAACCCACACGTAAAGCATCGGTAGACAAAGATAGAATTCTTTTGCCATTCCTTTCATAGCAAAAATTTAGGGTACAATAAACATCTGCCAAGACGGCTGGAACAGGATTGTGACTATGAAATTTTCGAGCCAGAAATACATCAATAGCCGCGAAGTCCACAAAGCCTTCAATATTTGGAAACAGAACAGTGCCATAAACAGTGAGAGCCAATACATCTACAAAAGTGTCCCAATCTTTAGCTTCAGCTAAGCCATGCATATGCTTCTCCAAATAATCCCTTGGGAATCCATTGGTCCCATTTCTACACCTTTGTGCTTCATGCAAATCCCTTACATTGATCTTTAAAACAGCTGCTATGGTATGTAAGGAAGGATAATGACCTTGGTATTGATAAGGTTTTTCTTCTTCGAGTGGTAACCCTAGGATTTGCTCAAATTCTTCAAGAGTCGGTGCCAACTGAAAGTCTTGAAAGGTAAAGCATCGGAGAGGAGGATCATAGTACTGTGCCAATGCTGTGATTGCCTCTACCTGTTCTTCCACCTCTAATAGATTCAAAACTTTTTCATACTTCTTTGCAAGAGAAAGGCGATGTGGCATACTCAACAGCTGACTTAAGGATCTCAGACTTTCTGCGTTAGGCTTCTTAGCTTTAAGATGTAAAGTCTTCTTTAACTTTTCCCCTTCATGATTGTTTGATTTCATGTTTATTTCCATTTTCCAAAGATACTCACAACAAGATTCTGATATGATTCTCTAACAAACTTGGAAAGCAAAAAAAATGTGATGATTTTCATTTAAATGTAAAAGGAAATAATAAATACTTTGAACATGTTAAAGAATTTATGTACAAGGAAATGAATTAAAGAAAGAGTATGCTCTCTTTGTGTCCTATTTGAGGTGAGATCTGGAGGTCAATCTATAGTTCTATGGTTATTCTACTTTGTGAACACTTGCAACAGGTGGATCTATATTCTCAGGATTCTACGGCCTCTAGAGTTAAGACTCGTTTCGGAATACTATCCACAACAGCAGGTAAACCGCTAGGTGTAGAATATTCACAAAAGAGTCACACTCTAGACGAGATTTTCGCAATAACCAAACAGGATGAGCATCCAAAATGGCTACCACTACACAATCTCTTACCTATCTCAAGTTGCACTCAGACCCGGGTATAGGGCCCCACTCGTGTGTGATTAATGTGTAAGTGTTATGTGTGAAGAGAGCATACAAACCTGGAATCCTAAAACTACCCATGACAACACCTGCAAAATAGACAATACAGAACAAACGTCTTCTATCCTAGAGTGCAAAGAAACAAAAATACATATATACAGACAGATCAAAGTCTTCTATCCTAGAGTCAAGGAAACCGAAATAAATATATACAGACAGAGCAAAGTCTTCTATCCTAGGGTAGTCACAAAGAATTAAATATAAATAAATATATACAAACAGTGCAAAATCTTCTATACTAGGGTGGTTGCAAAGAATTAAATATGAAGATATATACAACTACGATGGTAACAAATTTTAAAAGAAAGAGAGTAAATGAAAATATATAAAAAAATGAGGTTGTAATAATAAGCACAATCAATTATTATAGGCCTGACTCGCACAATCCCCAGTGGAGTCGCCATGCATAGCAGGGATCATGACGGGACGGCGAGAAAAATGAATTTGAAGTTTAAAATTGGAGTCGCCACCAAATTTTTATTTAATTGGGAAAAATTATGGAAAAACCCATTTAATTCAATAAAAATGATCTTTGAAACCAAATTTGAATTCGGGAGTCGGTTATGATTAGGGAAGGGTAGGGATTTAATCCTACAGCACCCCTAATACACCCGTCTTTAGACGGTACCTTAATTAATTGTGAAAATTATTAATAACCTTTCAAAATATTTATTTACACTTTTATTTTAAGAAAATTATAAAAGAAAATCTTTTTAGAATAAGAAAATTTTGGAGTACCAAACTGTCGCAGCTCAGGTATCCGTAATATTGAGTTAACAAGCCGTCACGGCTAAATTAATCTCTTTATTTAAAATAAAATATATACACTTCAATGATTAATTTAAATTAAGATAATAAAGAAAGAGGAGGATAATAATAATAAAAAATAAATATTTACAATAATAATAACAATAATGAACAAAAATATTTACATACAAAACAAAATAAAATAATATCATAAATCTTGAAAATTTGAAACCTCAAACTGTCACAACTTAGATGTCCAAAATATTCAGTTAACAAACCGTCTCGGCTAAATTAACTTCTTTATTTGAAATAAAATATATATAATAAATAATTGGTTAATTTAAAATTTAAAGAATAAAAAGATATTAAAGAAATATTTACAAGTAATACGAATTATAAAAATCTAATTTTTATTTGAAAATTTAAAATATCAAGCTGTCACAGCTCAGATATTTAAATGAGTTAATAAGCCGTCAGGGCTAAATTAACATCCTCATTTAAAATAATTTAGTTATTAGCTGAAATTGAAATAACACATAATAATAAAAGACAATAAATATTTATAAATAAACAGAAATAATAATAAATATTTACAAATCAAAAATGAAATAACATAAAATAACATAATAAAATATAATTTTGACTTGACAGGAATCACCTGCTCCTACGTATCCTCTAGTGCTATGAGGAATTCAAAGTCACGTAGTTCTTTACAAAATTATTATGGTGGATTTTATTTTTGAAAATAAAGAACTCCAGAATATCAAACTGTCACAGCTAAAATATTCTGAAATATAGAATTAATAAGCCGTCGCGGCTAAATTAACTCTAATATTAAAAACTGGATCATTGATCACTTGCATTTTCATCTTAAAAGTCGGAATAAATTTTCATGACAAAAATAAAACGTTTATTGTTTATTAAAAGAAAAGAATTGACTTAACTAAAACTCAAAATCAAAACAATTATGCATTAATTTAATTTTAACTTTTAAAAATGAATTTTAGAATATCAAAGCTAAAATATTCTGAAAAATGGAATTAACAAACCGTCACGATTAAATTAATTCCATTCTCAAAATAGAAATATTGATTTAGCCACAAAATTAATTCTTTTGATCAAAACCAAAGACTTCATCATCTAGCTTCCTTTTTTTTTTTTTATTGAAAATAATCCAAACACTTACACTCTCCCCATTTATTTTCTAGACTGAATAACTCAAACATTTCATTATTATTATCTATATATATATTTTTTTTGAACTAAACCCAAACATGTATTTATTTTTTTTCGGACAGAATTGTCCAAACATACCCTTGAACTAACAAAAAAAAATGCATTGTAGTTTAACAATATGAGCCCAAATGCTTTCTAGAAAACCCACTAAGCCTCAAATGCAAATTCACTCAAATAAAAAAATAAAGAAAAGGAAAATGCAACCAAGAGAAGCAAACAGAAAGTTGTGGGTTAAATTTCTTTTTCTTATTTGGCTGGCATCAACACACATACGGAGAAAGAGAGAATAAGAGAGGGAGAAGGAAAACTAAAGGGAAATCGAGAAAGAGAGAGTGAGGGAGCATGAGGGAATGAGAGTGGGGAGCGTGGGGAAGCAAAGGATCTTGGCTAACATTGAGGGAGAGAGAGAGAGGTCGAGAGAGGGAGAGCGGGTCGAGAGATGGTGAGGCAGAGAGAGGGATCGGGGAAGAGAGGGGTTGAGAGAGAGAGAGCTGGAGGTCGCGGCCCGACCACTGATGGGAGAGGGAGAAGGGAGCTGTGGCCATGGAGGAATGGGGGCCGACAGTATACGACCATGGAGAGAAAAGGAAAGCCGAGGGAGGGGAGTAGCTCGCACAGAGGTCGCTGGTGGGTCGCAGATAGGGGTGCTGGACTTCACAGCAGCGCACAAAGAGAGGCCGCTCAGCGTGCAGCGACGCGGCGGTGGGCCGCGAGGGGCGAAGCCGCGATGCCAGCGCTAACCGCGGCGGCAGCCATGGAGGAGTGCGACAGTGCACGCGGCGCGGAGGCGGGGGTGATCTGAAGTTACAGCCACGATTTCGTGGCGAGGCTAGCGGACCGTGGTGGGTGGCTTCGAGGTGGTAGGGGAAGGTCGCGATTTTTTTTTTTTTTGCGGCGGCTGTGAAGGCAACTGGTGGAGAGAGAAATGCGATGATGGTTAGTGGAGAGGGAGGGCGGTGCGGCTGACCATGGTGGCTGAAACCGCTGCATGGATGTTGGCTGGGGATATGCGGCGGAGAGGTGCAGGGCCGGGAGCTCATGGCGGAAGCCTCGGAGGAAGGAGTGCGCAATGGTGGCTGGGTCGCCGGCTAGATAAAAGCCATGGTGAGGCCGCGGCCTCCCCTCCCCTACATTTGGATTTTCTTTTCCCTGGTTCCTTTTTTAAATATGTGGCTTTGCAAAAGAGAACTTCTTTATTGATTATGCTGCCATTGTTTCTTGGTTGGTACTGGGAATTTTGTGTTTACTGATTTGATTTGGAATAGATTTTTGTATATTATGGCTATGGCTCTTGTTATAAGGAATTGATTTTGGACATTTGGTCACATTGATACAGAGGGATAGAAATTATGCTTGCTCAGATGAAGAAATGGGGTAGGTTTGCTTTCATGTGGGGATTCAGGTTCAGGGATTTGCCTGGCTTCTTTGGGTGAATACCGGTAATGATGATGCTATTAGTGAAGATCAAAGGGAAATGTATGCAGAGATTATGATATGCACGTGTTTTGGAATTCACTTTACCTTGTTACTCCTATGATCTGAAATAAAAGCTCACTGTTATTGCCGGTACCCCTCTTGCTTCTCTGCTTGATTTTGCTTTTCTTTTTTTATTGTTGCAAAGAGCTCCAAAAAAATTATATGACTAGCATCCAGAATCGATGCCTCCCTTCGTACTCTCCACCCCTTTTTTATTACCCAGAATCCTTCCCCTTTTCATCACAAACGGATTTATCCCTCTGGCTCTTTTTGACCAAAATCATTGCCTCTCCTTCTTTACAGGTTGGCATACCGAAAGAAGATTTATCATTTTGCAAGGAGTTGGTAGGAACACCATCATAGTGTTGCCACTCCCATTCTTTGACCCTCTTTTTCCTTTTTCATTTTGCTTTCTAGTTCACGTGAAGGAGAACCAAAATCCGATGATGCTCTGTACCTTTTTTTTATTTTTTTCATTTTTTTCTTTTTAAGAATTGAAATGATTTACAATAAAGAATTATAGACAAAACTTGAAACGGTTTACAATTTCACTTAACAAAATTAAACTAACAACATGATTCTATGAATGAGTTAAACTCTAAAAATATGCTGATTTTTGGATTTTTATGGGCCGCATAAAATCGGGTGTTCACAAGGAATAACATAGCATAAGTAATAATCTTAGATGAATGAATGCATTCTATTATTATATTTAATCCAACCATCATCATATATCATATATAAAATTTTGATTATTTTATTGTGGTTGTATAGCATTATTTTTTTATTTTTTTTACAGGATATATATATATATATGATGTCATTTGAATGTTAAGATTAATTTTAATATATCGAAGGAAATGTTAAATTTGTATTTCTTATTGTCTTCGAATCTAACTGAATTGATGGTTTATTTACGAACAGCAAGAATTATGAAAATAGATGAAGCAAGCTTAGCTCATAAGCAATATCTTAAGCTTCTACATGCTGCGTATAGTTTAGTTCCCACTCTAAATGAAGAAGCAATCATCAGAGATAAAATGCATGCAGCGTTAGTAGTAGCGGCACAACGGGAAAATGCTAAATTCATATGGAAGCCATGATGATGGACCCAAACCTGTCTGGACCAGGGATAGGGACTGGAGGCTAATCTTCCATTTGGCTGTTCTATTTCGCCAAGCAAAAGTTTTTAATCTTATTCATAGACCTGTTCTGAAGCATATTGTAGTAAACTTTGCAGGCAAAGATGGCAACACAATGCTACATAGAGCAGGAGAGCTTGCTTTTGCAATGCACCTTAATTGCTTCCCTGGGGCACTTTTACAGATGCAAAGAGAAGTGCAATGGTTTAAGGTTAGAGAAATATGGGGCGTATTTTATTTGGCACATTATGCTAACTAGTTCATCATCAGCTATTAAAAGTATGAGTTTTTTATTTTAAATATTTTGTGATTATTTACAATGATAAACTATAAATAAGTCGATATGATATTTCAAATTAAATGAATCTAAATAACATAACTTTCAAGATATATTTTCTTTCTAACCCTCTTTAGAAGATATATATAATGCTTTTCATATATAAAAAAAAAAACTTTATGGGAGTGTTTGGAACGATTTAAAAAAATGAAAATGCTTGTGCTTGGATCTTTTAATAAGGCAAAAAAATAATTTCATGTGATTTGCATCCTTTGTTTTTCAAAATTCTATATAATTTGATAGTATTTGAGTGAAATTGATTTGATTTTAAAACTTAAACTCAAATTAATTCAATTTCTATTTATTAAATTCCAAGCATAAAACATTGTATTTTAATTATAAGAATTTATTTCTAAATTAACTCAATTTCTATTCTATTTAGAATAGTTTTTTTAGAAAATCAGTCAGTTAAACTATTTAATTTACTCTGAACCTTATACAAATAATAAATTGTGATAAAAAAAAAAGTTAAGAGGGTAGAATGCATATTTAAATATATTAATTAAACTAAAAATTTTATAATAACCATCATTAATAATGAGTTAAAAACAATAAAAAGTACATTTCAATAGAATAATTAAATTAAAAATTTTAATTCTGAAAATGGACCCTTTTTATTACATGAGAAATGGACAATCTTTCTTACAGTGTTTGTTTAAAATTGGATATGGTAAATAAAAAAATACAACTATTGTACATAACCGTATAAAAGTAAAATTTTAAATATTCTAGGTAAAATATTCCTTTGAGGTTCTTTCTAAGGCACATCATATAAAGTATAGTATATCATACCCTGAGAATCTAATAACATTTATAAAGTATAGCTAAATTTATTTACTATATTTTTTAATATATTTAACCAAAATTTCTAGTGCTTGGTACACCACACTTAACCTGGTATATCATAGTCTCCCCTTGTTTTGAATTTTCTTTTGGCAATTGGACTTCTATTAGTTAATCAATGAGTTCATGTGAATATTATTATTTTATAGTTTAGATTATAAACTTTGATTATAACAATTTTTTGGGAACATAAGATCTCAATAAATTAAACGAAGAAAAGAAGAATTATAAGTTTTGTTATGAATATGATAATCTATAAAAACAAGAATGACAATATCTAACCATAATTAATTCTTCCTAGTCATTGATGTTATTGATGTTTTAATACTTAATACAACATGGAATTTTTTTTTTGGTGCATATGTAACATGAGATTTATTAACATTTAAAAAGTGTTACTGCATTATAAGAACATCTTATTACTCTTTAATAAGATTCATTAAATTGCTATTAAAATTTTTTTATCAACACTTTTCATTAATAATCGTTGCTGAAAACTAAATGTGTAATTATGAGTATTATTTCATGAACAATGTTACACACTTGCAATAAATTATCACAAATTTTATCGAAAAAGTAATAAAGATACTTATTAAATCAAATAAAGTAAGTAGGTGAGATTTAACCACTATTAGTAATATGTGAATACATAATTACAGATTTCTATCTTGTTGAGCAGATGGTCTGGCACCACCCCTGTTGTATCTTGGTGGGTTAGTCTTGGCAACATCTACCACTATCATCCAGCCATTAATAATCTGCACAGAATCAAATCATCAAAGACCGCCTAGCCTCTTTCTTTGAGAAATTTTCACATGAATCTTGAACAACACATGGATAAACTCTGAATCCAATAACAAAGAGACACTTGAAATAAAAGTGGAAGTTATAGTTGAATCCTAGATGAAATGTCACTCAGCTATTGTTGGATATAGAGCATATCTACGTAATACTCTAAGAACATCTAAGAATTTCTCCTTTCTTTTATGAATTATTAGGTCCATGTTCCTTTTCTTTTTCCATAACAATCACCAAGCAAAACTGACACAAAACAATATCACATTTTTTGAGAACGAATGAGAGACAAATCTACCTTGCCATTCATCTCTTTCAGTGCTGCATTTGCAGCCTCCTCTGTGGTGTATTCAATAAATGCATAACCCTTGGACCTTTTTGAAATTTTATCCATGATAATTTTAACTGTCAAGCATAACCATTTATCAGCAAAAACTAATACAAAACCTTGCTTCTGTCCAGAGATACTAAATATTGATGAGAGAAGAAAAATTAAGGAAATAACATGTTAAAGTGAAGCTACCTTCAACAAGCTCACCAAAGCCTTCAAATGCTGCTCGTAAGGTTTTCTCAGATGTATAAAACGATAACCCTGTTCATGAGGGGAAAAAAATTGTCAAGTAGTGACTCTTGCAATAACCAAAAATGATCTCCATAAGCAATCATTTTTCCTCCCACAAAGTAAAGAATGATTCTAGGCAGGGAGATTAAACTCAACATGAGAGAATAAAGATACAACCGTGTACCACCTAAAAAACTGATAATTTCTTAATGAAATGATCAGCTGCTGACTGAAAGAACCAAAAAGATATATTTTCTATGACTACATTTTTGCATCCAATGTCGTGCTGTTTTCTAAAGGAAGGCACCTCAAAATTACTTGCTCTTGACAAATTAGTTCAATTTTTTTCTTTGTTCAAAATTTAAAAATCAGCATATGGACATCCAGATGACAGAGGATAAAAGATGGGTTTATAGCATACCTGTCACAAAAAGCTTTTTTGTTTTCTGGAGAGCTGCCTGACTTGCTTCAGAAGAGTTTTGTGCGTTCAAACTATTTTCTGGGTTACTACCTGAAGATTTGGAGTTGTGAAAAATTGGAGGGAGATTCCATATGATCGATATAAGAAAGTAGAAAACTGTGAATTCTATAATCTAACACAGCCTCATAGAAAGAAAATTATAAACTATCAATTATAACCAGAATTTTACAACAACTTTAACTCGGTAGGTTCTAATTTTACCTAAGCATGCATGGAACCAGTTTACATACTCGATGTCAAAAAAATAAAAATGAAACCTGCCTTAAAGTATACAGCCTCTACTGTATGATACAAGGCAGATAAAACCTCTGAAATTTTCCCATGCATTTAAAATACTTTGCAATGCAAACAACAACCAATCCTTATCCCATTAGATGGGCATAGTCAAAAGTAACTTTGAAGATATACCCAAAAAACTACCACATAATGCATATAAGTTAACAATACAACCCGAAAATTCTAATAAAGTTACTTGTGTCGATGGACCAAAAATTACACCAAATGTAAGGAATTAAAACATAATGTATAATTGTATGTATAAGTCCCCACTCAGAAAACCTGGTGAAATAAGCGCTCTTAATATAAGTGCATTTCGAGTATGGAATAGCCAGTTTTACAAAAAATAATTGTGCAGGATTTGAAGGATAATATTAATAATACATAGCACAACCAAATGAAATAAAATTATTCACACTCATACAAGTAGAGTTGATCAAGAGAGAAAATATCAACTTTATGCCAACAAAAATATGTTTCATATATACATCTCTGCCTTCATTTTTTTACATGATGCTATAGTCACTTCTATTGCATTAGAAACTTACCACCACCCCCACCACCACCTTCTGAGTATAACCTACTAAATATTAATATGAACACTCTCCAATCTCTATATCTCACAACGTTGCTTAAGAAGCTGTTTATATTTGCCTTATTGTTTGAACAAATGTGAACAGTGATATTTCACAGTTACTGTCGGACCTAATGGTATTTTATTGAGATGCAGATAGAAATCCACCAAAAAGAATAAAAATACCTAATCCAAAATACCTGAGAGGGAAATTTCTCTTAAAAAACCATGTTTGTTACACCAAAAAGAGGCCAAACACCTAATCCCACTGAACTTCCTTGTCTGAAAACAGGATTTTCCTACTTTAACCACTATACAACGTAGGAAACCCACTAATAAATCTTAAGAGACAAAATAGGCTTTTTGCCACATATAGTGTCCAAAATAGCAATTCTGCCAGCTGTAGCAAAGAAAAACTTCATACAAGTCAAAATATGAAGTTACAAGGACCATAACAACACATTCACCCGAGGCATTTTATTGAGGTAAAATTATAATATTAGCCGAAAAAAAAAAGGAAAAGTGTGCAGGAATGACAAAATGGCAAACCTTCATAATCCTTATTGTCTGACTCAAAATTATTATCTGCTTGAACTGATAAGACACTAGGCACACCTGCACCACAAAAGGAATCTCATTCAATGTGGAAATTTATACTTTGACACCGAGTGACTGAAGTTTAAGTTTCAGAATGCTAACCAGCTAGCTCCAGTGCACAATCGTCGTCAAGTTCACAACAAAAGCCAAAGTTGTTTTTCCAGGAAACATGATATATGCACATCTGAGCATCCTTCTCACTGCATAGTGCAGACACTACTGTCATCTAATTTCAGGAAAATGAGAAAGCTGATTAAAAAAGCCAAAAAGTTCATTCTCCTTACTTTCCCAGGACCTTTGTCAGTATTTGAACATAATAATCTACAATCTGAGCCTTTGTAACAACCCCAACCCCGAGTTTACTGATTCTAACAAGCCAGTGCTTCAAATTCCCAGGAGGGAACAACATATTGGCTTCAAATTGTGGTTCTGAGTTTGACAGCTGACCTGCCTCTGCCTGGACAGTTGATAAACTATAGTCCTTCTTCAAAGAGTTGAAATCCGGATCAGGCCTAACCAATAAGACCCCAGGTAAACCTACCCATAAACATCCAGTAGAATCAAAATTCATGTCAACATATTATCAAAGGTAATACCTCACAAAACCAATTTTCAAACATCTATGGTTGCATCATATTGGATAAAACCACTTGTAAACAAATTAGACCTTACCCCTAAGAATATCACATCATAAAAGAAAAAAAAAATATGTAGAACTTACTGGCAAGCTGGGAGGACAATTCTTCATCAATGTCACAGCAAAAACCAAAATGTGTATCCCAGGAAGCATCATATAGACACATTTGAGCATCTTTCTCACTGTTGAAACCAAGTTTATAGTATTGTTACTTAAGCCTAAACAAAAGAAAACGAGAGAGAGTGAGAGCATGGAAACCTGGACAAAACCCATTAGAGAGTAACTACCTGCCAAGAAGTTTCTGTAAAGTGTTGACATAGTAATCAATGACTTGTTGCTTGGAAGTGACCCCATAAGGAGGGCTCTCCATGAGCACCATCCAATGGCGGTTCTGTGTGGAGGAAGGAGTGAAGGAAGGGTATGTTGCTGATGCTGCTGCAACTATCCTAGTAAAGGACCAATCATTACATGAAGAAGACGAAGAATAATAAAGATTGTTGGGTAATCTTATGGTTGGTGAAATGTGCTGAATTTGGGTTGTTTTTGGTTTCACAAAGGAAAAGGTTTGGCATTTGCTGAAATTGAGAGGCACAGACAGAACTCCCATGCTAGTTTCAGAGTGTTAAGGTTTCATGTGGCAAAGTGAAACAATGCTCAGTGTCTGTGTATGTGTTCTTCCTCAGTGGCAAAATGCATTGCGGCAAAATACATGACTAGTGTATACCTAGTGTCTGTGTCTGTGTCTGTGTATACCTAGTTCTTGTAAACTGGGCCAGCTAGGTGGGCTTGAAGGTTGAAACATTACATGAAGCCAAAACCCAAAATGCATAGCGGCAAAATACATGACTAGTTTTTGGGGTCATGTATCTCCACAACCTAGAAAAAAGATTAATGTTCCTACTATCTCCCTTACATGATTCTATGTTGATACGTGACCAAAAAGAAGTGGGAAAAAAAAGATTCTACGTTGGTAAAAGGAAAAAATTAAATGATTGTGATAATAGTTACTTGAAAAGTAAGTTATTTTCTCAATATCACAAGAAAAAATTAGATGATAATATTAAGAAAATTATGGGATCAATTTTTTAAAATGTGTTTTCAGTTTAATTTTAATGTATTAAAAGCTTTTTACACTATCATTTAATCAAATAAAATCATTCATATTTGCATAATCTTGTAATAGTGAACATGGGAGTTAATCATTCACATTTTTATTTGTATATTTAATTAATGTTTAAATTAACAATAACCAAATAAACATAAAAAATGTGTAAGAAGATATTTCGGTGTTTTATACAAATTGATTCATCCTTTATTGTTTTGAATACTCCACCTCAAAAATACCATTTCGATTTATTATCTTTTAGCATTTTTTTCTATATCCTGTTTTTTGAAAAGATGTTAAGAGTACCTTTTTATTTATGTACATGCAATCATAAATCTACTAATTTAAAATAGCTTTTATATTTTTATTTTGACAAAAACAGAATACATGACTTGGTGTAAGTTATGGCCATTAGTATCCTTTAAAGTGTTGGAGGTGGGAGATTAAGATGAGTACAATTTAGCAATGGAATCAATGTCTTGTAGTCTCTTGAATTGGTAAAACTGTGCATGAGTGGGCAGATTTTGGGATTCCCATTGCAGAGTGGTGACTTCACCATTTATGTAAGATTAAAAAGCTATGAAGCGCCTATAGATTGCGGAAACTTTTTGTCAAGTGTGTATCATGTGTAGCCAACTATTGAGTACTTTAGTAATAAAAAAATATGCTACTAGTATTGGCAAAAGATAGGCTGAAACTTGTAAGGAATACCCCTGAATATTCAGTGGCTTCTGAGCACTTAAAAAATAACAAAATATTAAAATAGAAATGCAAACATTAGAAAACCAAGATAAAAGTTTAAAATTGAAAAGAAAAGCATCCAAACTGATCCTAAGATTGTGGAACCAAATTTTTTTATTAATGTTATGGGAACAATAAAATTGTACAATAAATGCACAATCATACACCTTATTATCATTAGATATGATGAGTGGGTGGAATGAGTAGGGATCACTCATCATATCCAATAATGATAAGGTATGTTGTGTACATTTATTATACAATTTTGTTATTTCCATAATATTTTTCAAATTTTTTAATTCTTCACCTGCATGTGGTGCATACAATTCAGTAATCTCATTTATAATGAATGGTTTTTTTTATTTGGTAGATAACAAGATAAAAAAGCAAAAAAGAAAACAACAACAAAAACACACGAGCTTAGCTTCCCTTATCAGTACCCATCAAGGTTGAATATCTAATGTATGATTTTATATAATAAAAGAATGCTAATCAACGTAACGTGTGCATATAATAACATTGATGCCCTTAATAATTATAGTAGTTATAGGGAATTGTGATAGAGAGAAATATGGGGAATTGAGGCTTTGATTCTTTTTTATCTTGTACATTAATTACCAAGATGAAGGCAGATAAAGTTAGCATTCAGAGATTACAGTTTTCCAAGGCATAAGAGACAGAAGAAGGTGTCTATTTTGGAATGGGAATAGATTGAGATTATGTGTTTGATTCTACAATTTGTATACATTATCATGGTTCTATTCTGTGTTAGAACTTATGTTTGATGTTTCTCAATGGAGTTACAGCTGATAGGCAATAGGTTGAATTTCAATAACTAATATATTGCACTAGCTATATTATTTGCCAAAAGATTTTGTTTCTTGATTTATCAATGGTAACAGTGGTTTCTGTGGCCAACTTAGAAAGCATTCCCCACGGCACAGAAACTAAAAGGGGAACATGAAAAATACCAAAGAACATAACTGGAACCAAACCCAAAAATACCAAATCGAGATTGACTAACAAACCAAACTAGAGGGGGGAAGAAAGAGAGAGAGAAAGGCAAACCAATGGCTGGGCATATTGGGCTAAGCGGAACGAAGCATTGCTACTTAGCTTGTAACCTACAACGTTGCGACCTGCAAAGTTTGGTGGCTCGCAAACACGCAACTCGAACTGTTGATGGCAGCAATGATGAATTGGAAGACTCGACGGTGGCTCGCGATGGCTGATAGGGGTCAACGATAATGGAGCGATGAGCCAAGCGAGAAAAATGAAACATTGATATAGCCACAACAATCCTATAAACAGTCATGAAAACCACCTTAGAACAAATTTATCCACCTTTAAAAAATGCCATAAACTTTAGAGAATGAACTTGATGGCATTCAACAAAACTCATATCCACAAATTCATCCTTACTGATTTCACCCTTATCATACAATGCAACAGGAGAATTTAAAAACAAAAACCAAACAAGGATCTATTTCTACATATGTCATGAATCCTCATTATCCTTACAAATATTGAAACAATAACACACAATCCTACCCCAACAACGAAGCAGTGGATTCATCAAACAGAAAAAAAAGACCCAATTTCAATGACCCAATTGTGAATCAAGCACAATTCTGATTTTACCGATTAGATCCCTACAACACAATAAGTCAAAGAGATTCATTCACTTTGTTAATCAACACACACAACACTGTTAAAACAACACCCCCATTTCTCACTTTCCAATTACCAACGATTCCCAGTGACCAAAAAGTATAATTTCCATAAAATAAACACAATCAAATTGAAAACTACAATAGATTAGATCAAAGTTGTAAAAAGCTAAAAAGGAGAAAATGGAAAATGGAGAGCTAGGGTCTTGGGTAGGTACCAAACAAGTTGAGTTGGTTAAGAAGAAAAACAAGAGACTAAGGGGTTGGCTGCGAGGGATAAGTGGCAAGGGCTGCATCACGAGCGGATCGGCGGCAGGGGCTGCATCACAAGCAGATCAGCGGCAAAGCAGGGAAGTAGAGGCGTGGCAAAGCAGATCAAGAAGCGCGGCTTCACGAGCGGAAGGGGGGCGTCCCTCTCATATCGCGGCAAGGGGCTTGCAGTGAGGGGTGGCTCGCCGTGGGGGTGGCTCGTGGCTCGTATAAGTTTCTATAATTTTTTTCATATTTTTTGAGCATTCGTTTGTAAACCTGCTTGTAATTAAATATTTTTATTATTTGATCAGAGACATTTTTTATCAGCCATTTATTTATTCTTAATTTATTTATTTTCGTATTAATTTTTTCCTAATTCAACATTAAACACATCACCATTTTGAATATATTACAAATGGGTTTTTCATTTGCAATTCAAATTTTAAAACACAACTGCAAAAGATACTCCATAATCTGGTATACGAGGAACTATTAAATTAAAATACCATATCAATAATAAAAACCCAATAAATAAAATGAGTACCTATTATTCATTAAATTTTGAGTTTAATTGAAAAAAAAAAAAAAAGGACAAAAGGAAAGTTTCTAAAGTTTTGTTAGAGCAATGTTCCCTTATGTGAGGGATATTTGTTTTAGCAATGATGGGACTAAGTTCTTGAGTGCTGGATATGATAAGAATATTAAGTACTAGAATACTGAGACCGGGCAGGTGATATCGACATTTTCGAAAAGGAAGATACCTTATGTGGCGAAGCTTAACCCTAATGAGGATAAGCAGAATGTTTTGTTGGTTGTGAGTGGCATCCCCTAGAGCAGAGTAAGGTAGCAACATGTGGCTGGGATGGGCTGATAAAATACTTGTTAGTAAACTTTCATCCTATCACATTCAATCAGTTTCTCTGTTGCCAACTTGCTAAATATATGTTTATTTTTCTTTGCGCCTTGATATAATTACGTTTTAGGCTTTTTTTTCTCATTGTTTCTGACTTGTCTGCTTTCTGTTCAATAGTTCGTGATTGGTTTGAATTCATGTGATCATTGTTGGTCTGTTCAGATTTCTTATATCATAGTAAAATATTGTTTGTTTCTAAGGTTTAGGAGCTCAACTTTACTGTTGACTATTATTATCAGTGGAAATGTTGATAGTATTCTCTCAATAAGTATATACAATCTCAGAGCTTGTATACGACTTTTTGTTGGGCTCAGAGACTAATTCACAGTGTAATTAAATAATACCAATGTGTGGCAATGAGTATCAAAAAAATAAATATGATAGAATTAAATTTACCAATTGGCGTAACACAGTAAAATAAATATCAATGGTAAATAGTAAAAAATTTTCTTCAATGGGGCCTACTGGTCACTACTTACATGGGGCACGCCAATCACTATTCAAGTGGGGCCCGTTCGTCACTATTCACGGTGGGGCCGCTAGTCACTATTCATGAATAGTACTATTTACATCAGATTAAGAAATTTACACACCGAATTTTTAATGTGGAAACCCCCAAATACCAAAGGAAAAACCACGGGACAAACTCCGAAAAATATTCCATTATATTCAGGATAATTACAAAATATATTTTCCACACTCTCCAACCCAAGAGATAAATATAGTGTATCCCAGTGAGAATCCTCTTATTCAAATACTACAATTTTGCAGTACCAAAGAATAATAGAGATGATACCCAAAAATATTCCCGGTGTATATACCCACACCCTACACTTTCTGGGATTTACTCACACTCTCTATTTTTCTCTCTCACTCTCAGAAAGATAATACACTCTCAATTATTTTTCTTTCTCTACACTGCAACTCATTGCCGATGCTTCGATGTGATTTTGAACTGAGCAAAACTTGTCTATTTATAGAAGCAACGCACAATCTAAACACGATCTGTGCGTTGCGGCCACCAAACTCGTACTAACTATTGCACCAAAATTTTCAACCATTCTTCACACGTGCACAATAATTTCTATTGTTCACACTCTTCTTCCCTTTTTTTTCTTTCAATTACATATGAACGAGGCTCACGACTGGACCCCACACTTTTTACTAGACATATTCTAGCAATAGAAATATAGCATCGATTGCATTGGAATCAGTGTCTGCATATGTGCATGTGTATTGCTAAAATGCATAACTATTACGCGCAAAACTGCTGTAGTATTATGATTATGAAGCTACAAGATTATGGAATTTGAATCCCTCAGTGCGGGTGTTTTGAAGCCAATTCTAATGTCCTGGCACAATATGATCCTATGTATTTCTGTGTTCAGAAAAATAAGAAGTACTTCATCATGTTTTTCAGTAGTGAAAATCTGTATTGATTATTAACTTGTGACTGAAGTAAATGAGGAACCTGTACCAAAATAAAGGTATATTGAACTCATCTTGTATCGAATAATTGATCAAATAAATAATTATTTCAAAAATCATACACATGCGAGCATTTAATTGGATAAAAACATAAAAAAAATTACACTATGAATACATTTAATTCAAAACCATTATTAATAGTTATAATAATTATTTTTTGTAAAAATAAAATATGTATTTTTTAACTATTAATTTTAGAATATATATATATAGGAAAACCACAAGATTCTTATTGTTATGTTATATATGATTTATTTTTATGTACGATATTCACATATAATTATTTTTATCCACACCAATAATCTAAAATTAAAAAATGGGAAAATAATAAATTTTTTATTTCTATAAAATAATTATTACAATTTATTACTATTATTAATAATTTATTCTCTTAACCTAGTAAAATTTTAAAAATTTAATATACAAAGCATAATGTTTTATATTATTATAAGCCATGTTATTTTATTTTGTAAAAATAATATATAAATGTTAATAAAGGATATTTTGTTTTAAAAATTAATAAACATTAGTTATATTTTACCTTTTTTATAATAATAGAAAATTAATTAATAAGGTTATTAGTTTCATATCCATTACATATTTGGGTTAGAGTATTATATTAGAATAAGAATGAGGTGGAGTACTTTTTCTTCAAATCTTAAGGGTGTTTCTTATTAATTACCCAATAAAATATAAATAATAAGTAAAAAAAATGAATTTAAATGTTATGACTTTAAAATTTGAACTTTTGATATTATAGGCAAATTTTTTTTATGTAACAAAAAACAAGAACATTGCTCAAAGCCATATTTCCATTATTTCATTGACTACTTTTTATTATAATTTTTTCATTTTATTCGTTCTTCCAAAAGACAAATCATTTATTGAGGCAAAAAGATATATTTATCTCTTCCAAATGTGAATCGTTAAATCTGTCTTAATCAAACCAATTATTCTGCTCCTTTCCCTCACAATTTGTCGTGTAGTGAAACAATGAAGTAACAACCCCTACCCACCCCCTTGTGACCAAAAAAGAAAGGGCCTTAAACAGCGATCGGGAATTTGACTGTGACCAAAACAACAACAACATCATCAATAAGCTAAGAACTCTTTTTTTGGTTTTTACAGGTCAAAGAAATATAAAACTGATTTTAGGCTTTTTTTTACCAAAAGAACAATAAAAAAAATATTATTTATGGAAAGTTGGATACTCACTTGATATGATATTACTTAATAAAACGGCTAACAGTGAAATGAAATACAAAATTAAAACATTTAACTGTCAAACGAAACATGATACTTGTCAATACAAAAGATGGCTAGTTGTGCACGGAAATATGTCCGGTCAAACTAGCCATAGCAGCTGCAATATGGCCAACATGCATCTGTTAGTGGCGTAAAGCCACTTTAAAAAAAAAAAAAAAAAAAAAAAAAGAAGGAAAAGAGGTCAAAGAAGGAAGGCAGCACATGGAGTAAAATTTTCAAAATGCACAGTAAAATTTCTACTGTGCATACATGCTGATTGACAAAAATTTCAAACATGCACAGTAACTAAGTTACTGTGCACATGTGAGAGGGTTCGGTGCACCTACCGAAATGCATGTGAAGTTACTGTGCATTGAATGCACAGTAACTTCCGAGCATCTATAAATAGAGAGCTGCTGAACGCTCTCAATCACAAGCAGAAAACGGAGAGAGTTGAGAGAAAAATATATAGTGACTTCTGAGAGTTTCTCCTATTTTTATAGAGAGGTGTATTTTCCTAGTATAAGAGAGGGTGTTATTGTTCTCTCCTTATATTTAGAGAGAGTTGTAATTTTATCTTCCACATAGTGAAATTATTTCTCGGTCTTGCCCGTGGTTTTTCCCTCATCACTAGGGGGTTTTCCACGTAAATATTGTGTGTCAGTTCTATTACTCTCAGCTCTATTTTAGTTGCGTTGATCTGTTTCCATTACTCTGGTACCCAACAGTGGTATCAGAGCTTTGGTTTGGTGGTATTTTTCTTAGTATGCTCTGTGGTTGCAGCAGGTGATCTTCCACATCAGAAAAGAATTTTTACCTGGAACTTATCAAAGCCATTGGTTATAGTTCACGCTGCGGGTTACTACTCTTGGTCACTGTTTATACGTGTAGTTGTATACTTTACTGTATTGTTAACGATAATCTTTGGATTTGTTCCATATACGGTATAAATATACGGTACTGTTCACGTATACGATACTATTCACGTATAAGGCACTATTCACGTATACGGTACTATTCACGTATACGGTACTATTCACAGTAAAAAAAAAAAGTGACCAGTCTAGTAGAGAAACAGATTCCGGTAAACACCATGGCAACAAAATTTGAGTTTGAGAAGTTCAATGGGAATAATTTTTCCCTGTGGAAACTGAAGATAAAGGCAATCTTGAGGAAGGACAATTGCTTACCAGCAATTGAAGGCGATTGACCGGTTCTTGATGAAAAGTGGAAGGAGATGGATGATAATCTTTGTTGCCAATCTGCATCTTGCAATGGCGATTCGGATTGTCCAAGATGTGCGAGAAAAGAAGACAAAGAAAGGAGATCTAGGATGCTCTTGTCAAATTGTACGAGGTCAAGTCACTTCACAATAGAATATTTCTAAAGAGGAGGCTGTATACTCTTCGGATGAGTGAGTCCACGTCGGTAACGGATCACATCAACAATCTGAACACATTATTCTCCCAATTACAAAGATCGATTATAAAATAACGGAGAATGAACGTGCGGAACTTCTACTTCAAAGTCTACCTGACTCATATGATCAACTCATTATCAACATTACAAATAATAATGTTGCCAACTATCTATCCTTTGATGATGTCGCCGGTGCTATTCTTGAAGAAGAGTCCAGGCGCAGGAATAAGGAAGATAGATTGGAGAACTCAAAGCATGGAGAGGCATTGTTGGTGATGAGAGGGAGATCAATGGAGCGTGATTCCAGTGGGAGTCATGGTCGGAGTAGATCAAAGTCAAGAAGAAGGAAGAACTTCAAATGCTACCGTTGTGGCATGAGAGGGCACTTGAAGAAAGATTGTCGAAATAACAAGAAGAATGCAGATAAAGCCCCAGAAGCATCAACCTCTCAAGGATGTGTTGCAAGTACCTCTGAGGATGGAGAAATCCTATGTAGCGAGGCAGCCATTGGTTCTAGAGGCAATAAAAGGCTCATTGATGTTTGGATCATGGATACAGGAGCATCATGGCACATGACTCCACACCGTGGATCGGTTTCTGATTATGAACTTTGTCTCGGAAGGATCTGTGTTCATGGGAGATGATCATGCCTTAGAAATTGCTGGTGTTGGTACTGTCAAAATAAAATTGTTTGATGGTTCCATTCGAACAATTCAAGGAGTGCGACACGTGAAGGGTTTGAGGAAGAATATATTGTCTATTGGGCAACTGGATGATCTCGGGTGCAAGACCTGTACTGAAAGGGGAATCTTGAAAGTTGTTAAAGGTGCTCTTGTGTTGATGAAAGCAGAAAAGACCACAACAAATCTATACAGACTTCAAGGAGATACGTTGCAGGAGGCAGATGCATCAGTTGCATCAGCAAATGAAGAAGAAACGACGATGATGTGGCATCGCAAACTAGGCCACATGTCGGAACGTGGTTTGAAAGTTCTTGCAGAACGTAATCTCATTCCTGGGCTCAAATCGGTGAACTTACCATTTTGTGAGCACTGTGTTACAAGCAAACAACATAGATTGAAGTTTGATAGATCAACTGCCCGGAGTAAGCACATTCTAGACTTGATTCATTCTGATGTGTGGAGTCACCAGAAATGTCCTTGGGAGGTGCAAAATATTTTGTATCATTCATTGATGATTACTCCAGGAGACTATGGGTGTATCCAATAAAGAAAAAGTCAGATGTGTTTCAAATATTCAAAGACTTCAAAGCAAGAGTAGAACTTGAATCCGGAAAAAGGATAAAGTGCTTAAGGACAGACAATGGAGGAGAATATACAGATGGAGATTTTCTAGCATTTTGCAAGCATGAAGGTATTCAAAGGCAATTTCTGATTGCACATACACCTCAAAGAAATGGTGTAGCAGAGCGGATGAACAGGACTCTTCTAGAAAGAACAAGAGCAATGCTGAGAACAAAGAGTTTAGCCAAGTCTTTACCGGGCGTATAGCCAAAAGCGCTCGTTATGTGATCAATCGATCGCCATCAACTGCAATTGGTTTAAAAACACCAATGGAGATGTGGAATGGCAAGCCGGCAGATTATTCTTCCCTAAAGGTGTTTGGATGTCCAGCATATGTGATGTACAATTCCCAAGAAAGAACAAAGTTGGACCCGAAGTCCAGGAAATGTATATTCTTGGGCTATGCTGACGGTGTAAAGGGGTATCGCTTGTGGGATCCCACTGCCCGCAAGGTTATTGTCAGCAGGGATGTTATATTTGCAGAAAATGAACTGCAAAGTGAAGAAAAAAATGACAAAGATTAAGGAGACCACTACTATTCAGATAGATGAGAAAACTGAAGAAAGAGATTCTGAAGCAGAACCAGAGCATGATGAACAAGTACCAGTAGAGGCTAATGATACAGAAGTTAGGCAATCATCACGCCAGACAAAGCCACCTTCATGGCATTCAGACTATGTTATGGCAAGTCACGATGCATTTTGTCTTCTAACAGAAGAAGGAGAGCCATCAAACTTTCAGGAGGCTTTGAATAGTCCAGATGCTTCTCTGTGGATGGCAGCAATGCAAGAAGAAATGGAGGCCTTGCATAGGAATAAAACATGGGAACTTGTTACACTTCCAAAAGGTCGAAAAGCCATCGGCAACAAATGGGTCTATAAGATCAAACGAGATGGCAATGATCGAGTGGAACGATATCGTGCAAGACTGGTGGTAAAAGGATTTGCTCAGAAGGAAGGTATTGATTTCAATGAGATATTTTCTCCAGTTGTCAGACTTACCACTATCAGAGTAGTATTGGCTATGTGTGCTGCATTTGATTTACATCTTGAGCAGTTAGATGTGAAAACTGCTTTTCTTCACGGAGAACTTGAAGAGGAGATATATATGCTCCAACCAGAAGGCTTTGAGGAAAAAGGAAAAGAAAACTTGGTTTGTAGGTTGACCAAATCTCTGTACGGTCTAAAGCAGGCGCCAAGGTGTTGGTACAGGAGATTTGATTCCTTCATAATTGGCCTCGGATACAACAGACTGAGTTCAGACCATTGTACATACTACAAGAGGTTTGATAACAATGTTTTCATCATTCTGTTGTTGTATGTGGATGACATGTTGGTAGTAGGCCCCAACAAAGATCGAATCCAAGAATTGAAGGCACAATTGGCTAGGGAATTTGATATGAAGGACTTGGGACCCGCAAACAAGATTTTAGGGATGCAAATTCACCGAGATAGAAAGGACAGGAAGATCTGGCTTTCACAGAAGAACTACTTGATGAAAATCTTGCGACGCTTCAACATGCAAGATTGTAAGCCAGTCTCAACCCCACTTCCTGTGAATTACAAATTATCCTCAAGTATGTGTCCTAGCAATGAAGCGGAGAGGATGGAAATGTCTCGAGTACCATATGCATCAGCGGTGGGAAGCCTTATGTACGCCATGATTTGTACTAGGCCAGATATTGCCCATGCAGTTGGATTGGTTAGTCGGTTTATGGCAGATCCAGGTAATGAGCATTGGAATACTGTGAAGAGGATCCTGAGATATATTAGAGGAACCTCTAGTGCTGCACTATATTTTGGAGGATCAGAGTTCGTTGTCAGAGGATATGTTGATTCAGATTTTGCAGGTGATCTTGATAAAAGAAAATCTACTACAGGCTATGTGTTTACACTTGCAGTGAGCTGTGAGTCAAGTTATCCAAGTTCTGCATTGTTGTAGCTCTATCTACTACAGAAGCTGAATATATGGCAGCTACACAAGCTTGCAAGGAAGCTATTTGGATTCAAAGGTTAATGGAGGAACTCGGGCACAAGCAGTCAAAGATTACTGTGTATTGTGACAGTCAGAGTGCCTTGCATATTGCAAGAAATCCAGCTTTTCATTCCAGGACAAAGCACATAGGAGTTCAATATCACTTTGTTCGAGAAGTAGTGGAAGAAGGAAATGTGGACATGCAGAAGATTCATACGAAAGATAACCTAGCAGATGTCATGACAAAGCCGATCAACACTGACAAGTTTAAATGGTGTAGATCTTCCTGTGGTCTATCAGAAACGTAGGCAGCATGGAACTGGCAAGATGAGAAAAAGGTTTTGAAAGCTTACCAAAAGTGGCTTTAAGTGGGAGATTGTTAGTGGCGTAAAGCCACTTTATAATAAAAAAAAAAAAAAAAAAAAAAGAAGGAAAAGAGGTCAAAGAAGGAAGGCAGCACATGGAGTAAAATTTTCAAAATGCACAGTAAAATTTCTACTGTGCATGCATGCTGATTGACAAAAATTTCAAACATGCACAGTAACTAAGTTACTGTGCACATGTGAGAGGGTTCGGTGCACCTACCGAAATGCATGTGAAGTTACTGTGCATTGAATGCACAGTAACTTCCGAGCATCTATAAATAGAGAGCTGCTGAACGCTCTCAATCACAAGCAGAAAACGGAGAGAGTTGAGAGAAAAATATATAGTGACTTCTGAGAGTTTCTCCTATTTTTATAGAGAGGTGTATTTTCCTAGTATAAGAGAGGGTGTTATTGTTCTCTCCTTATATTTAGAGAGAGTTGTAATTTTATCTTCCACATAGTGAAATTATTTCTCGGTCTTGCCCGTGGTTTTTCCCTCATCACTAGGGGGTTTTCCACGTAAATATTGTGTGTCAGTTCTATTACTCTCAGCTCTATTTTAGTTGCGTTGATCTGTTTCCATTACTCTGGTACCCAACAGCATCCAAATTAGAGGTGCTACGGAGTTGCAAGCTATGAAGCTTTACGGGCATGGCAGCATGTATTTCGGCCAACAAGGAGTCGAATTGCATTTTTCATCACTTGAGTGTGGTTTGGAAGACATGGATGATAACTGTGTGGCTTTGAAGTTGCGGTAGTATGCTGTAAAGGGTGCCTTGGACCAAACGGTTTTCACAAGTTCACCTCTTGCAGTCGTATGCTGTAAACTTTTTTTTTAAAACTGAAACAAGTCACTTACTTAAAAAATAAAATCAATATTAAATTTTTTTAAAATTTAATTAATTATCATTTAATAAAAAATTGTATAAAATCATTATGAACTTTTCACAAAATAAAAGAAATAGAAACACAAAGCAACATATATTAAAAGAAGATTTACTTAACATTATTGTTAACAAAAAACATAATGTTCCATGCATTGCGTGATTTATTATCATAATATAAAAGTACAAATTAATTTAACTAATAATATTGTGGAATTAATAAAAATTAATACATTATAATATTATAATTTTTAATATAAGAAATCAAAATAAAAATTTATTATTTAAAGTATAATACTACCAATGTGGATAGTATTTTACCCAGGAAGTATTTTACCAATGATAATCAATTAAATTTAAAACTTTTAATAATATTGATCTCATTTTTCTTAGAAGTATTCTTATTTTTTATTTTTATTTGGATATGATATATTCTATGTATTTTTAATTTATTTATTTAGTATGACATAGAAATAAATATTAATCAAATAATTATGTACAAAGTATAATAGTAACTAAAAACGTAAACAGATGATGAAAAATCCTTAAGCATATATATGCTGCATATTGCAATTTATTTGTTCATTTTTAAATTATTTTTTATCTAGTATAATTTGATCTGTTTCATAAAAAGGTGTTTTAGAACAATTAAACAAAGCATCATATGATAAGGTGTGTGAATAGATGATAGGGTATAGTAATAGCCACTTCCTACAATGTAATCAATTTTTAACTATGCAGTTCAAAAACTTTGAAATGCATAATATATCAACAAACTTAAACAAATATGAAATAAATTAATACAATCAAATAAAACAGATGAAAAAATATAGTTTGCTATTTATATTAATCGACAAATAGTTCTAATTAGTCTAACAAAAATACTAACTATAGTTGCCCAGTGTTTAGGATAGTAACCATAAATATCATAAAGTACTATATGCGCATTGCTAAATTCAAATAAAAGATAGAGGTTATAGTCTAAATAACTTAGTTAATCACGTAGATTAGATAAAGAATTAAAATTATTGTGGTAGAAACATCAAGGGACTACACTCATGTAATTTGATACTATTAATAAACATCAAGTTCTTGCTGCCACGCCTGTAGAGGTGCTCCTCTAATTCGGCTGCATATTGGCCATTTTGCACCTGCAAAGTTGCACAGGCTGCAACTGCTGCAGCGCCTCCAATTCGGCTGTGTGCTAGTCGTGTTGTAGGCATAATTTGGTCCATAACTAGCCATTTTTATACTAACAAGTATCATATTTTATCTGTTACCTATTTTCCTATATTTCAAAAAATGGTGCATATTGATAAATAATATCATACCAGATTAATATCTATAAATAAGTTTTTTTTTTCATAAAAAAGCCTTGATTTTATAAACTGATTTTTATAGCGGGTCATGCACATATTGCTGAAGACGTCTGTGTCAAGCAGAGGCAATAGCGATTGAGTATTTGATTGTGACCAAAACAACAACAGTGACATCAATAAAAATAAGCTAGTTGCCATAGATTCTAATAGAAAAAGTAATGATGGAAAACTCTGTTACTGAAGCATCTTAGGAGGAGCGTGACCAACTTGACCAGAGTAAGGAAAAAAAAAAAAAGTGCGTAACGATGATGGGAACTCCATTGGATCCTCCTCACTTGTCCCTAGAGAGGAGGAATGGATGAGAAGTAAGGAGAATGATAATGGGGTGGTGAAATAAAAGAGGTCCTTTGTAGACCTTGTTAAGGGGGAACCAAATGGTGTAACCCATATTCCCCTAGTAGACGATATGGAGGATTCATATGAGGAGGAAGAAGATGATCAGACGATCTCCATTCTAGGAGCTGAAAATGGAGAACAGAAAAAGAAGAAAAAAAAGGATCAAAGTAGAGCATTGGGAAAACGGTATTTTCAATATCATTATCAAGGAGAAAATGATAAAAAAAGCCTGCGTACTCCTGGCAAAGCACACTTATTGTGAAGCTTCTAGGGCCGAAGATCAGTTACTTGGCTTTAAAGAGAAGGTTAGACTCCCTTTGGGTGAAAAAAGGTTGTTTAGATATCATCGATGTAGGTAACGCATATTTTCTGATCAGGTTCTGTTGATATGATGATTAAGATTTTGTCCAAACAGAGGGACCTTGGTTGATATACGATCACTGCCTTGCGGTTAGGAAATGGCAGTCGGAGTTTGATATTTTTGAAGCCCCTATCAGCAAAATTGCAGCGTGGATTCACCTTCTAGGGCTGGCGGTTGAGTATTATGACTAGGAGATCTTGCAGGAGATAGGAAACAATATCGGTTCTACTCTGAAGGTGGATATGAAGACGGATATGCAAGTTAGAGGCAAGTTTGCTAGACTCTGTGGAGAGCTTGATCTTGAAAAGCCCCTGTGTGCTCAGTATATGATGAATGGAAAACTCCATCATATTGAGTATGAAGGTTTGCATTGTATTTGCTTTTCTTGTGGTAAGTTTGGTCACTCACGTGGAAATTGCCTAGACAACAAGAATACCTTCGGAGAGCCGACCGGGGCTGAGGTGCTAGCGGAAGAGGTGGAAGCTAAAAGGGCTAAGGGGCAAAATGGATATATCAATAATGATATGGGTAAAGTTGTCCTTGTACATGAACAAGGACCATTTGGGCCATGGATAGTGGCTCAAAAGCAGAGATATGCAAAGTGTACTACCAAGAAGGACAAAAATAGTACATATGGGGAAGAGAGAGAGGCCACAAAGGTTATGGAAAATAATAAAAATATCGTTTGGGGTGGCTCGAGGTCTAAATTACTAGAAGGATAAGAAGACGGCGGGATTCCTCAAAACGATGATAACATTGAAGGAAACCAAGCGGCAAATGATCTAAATCGTAAGGGTAAGAATAATATTCTCCATAAAGATTTCCTAAATGGGTCCCAAATGAGGAAGCTAAAAAAGGCCAATGAAGAAGATATTATAGACACCAATAAGCAAGCTCCCCCTATAAGCCAGTGAGTGGAAATCCTTAAACCCAACCCAGATACCTCAAAGAAACCCAAAAGAAACTAAATGCGAATAAGGATGCGAGACTCATAAGGCCCATGAGAGAGCAGGTGGAAGTGTGCGAAGATATGGAAGATGACGACCTCGACCTAGCATCGGTGGATCACGTGAGCTCAACATACCCCTATTTTGGCCTAACTGATGAAGTTGGTGACTTGGATACAAAACCCCCAGACATTGGTTTGGAAAACAATTTATCCAGCCCCATTGATATGATGGAGGATGACTCGCTAGAGTTTGTACTAGAGCCTGTACTTGTTGAGTGTACTCCCCCTATGGGAGAGCATAACATACAGAAATGTTAGTTGTGAATTTTTCACAGTAACTCTTCTTCCTATCTCTTATTTATTATGAAAATCCTTGTCTGGAATTGTCGTGGTGCTTGGGGTATAATATTTTTGAAGGTTATGCGTGAGCTTTTGAATATAAGCCTGATTTGCTGACTCTGATGGAGACTCGTTGTAGTGGTGAGAAAGCTGATGTTGTTATCGGGAAGCTGGGTTCCTTTATAATGTGAGGGAGGAGACTAGGGGGTTTGCAGAGGGTAGTTGGCTCCTCTAGAAGGACCCTTCTCTCTCTATCTCACCTTTATTATTCCACAACCAATTCGTAACCAACCATGGCTCTTTATCGCTGTGTATGCTAGACCTTGGGAGCTTGAGAAGAGAAGATGTTTGGAGGACATTCACAGTCTCTCTAGATCAGTGAAGGAAGAGTAGCTCTTGGCTGGGGACTTAAATGATATTGTTTTTGCTAATGAGAAGAAAGGGGGTGCTCCAGTCAATCTTGCTAAGTGTGATAGCTTCTTGCACTGGATCAACTCTTATGGCCTGGTTGATTTGAACTCTGTGGGTTTTCATTTTACCTGGAGAGGGCCTAAATAGGATGGTCACAATAGAGTGTTTAAGCGTTTAGACAGAGGCCTCTGTAATGTTGAATGGAGAACGAAATTCTCAAAAGCTAGGGTGCACGTACTCCCTAGAGTGTACTCCAATCATCACCCACTATTATTCATGCTCGAGAAAAACCCTCCTCAAAAGGGACCTTGGCCTTTTCGTTTTGAGGCAATGTGGCTCCAACATCTGGGGTTTTCTAATTTTATCAATCAAAACTGGATGAAGAATAATGTTATTACTAGAGATGCAGTGACAGACTTCATGCCAAAGCTTAAAAAGTGGAACAAAGAGCACTTCGAGAATATCTTCTGTGAAAAACGTAACCTTATTAACCGTATTAATGGTATCCAAAGGTCTCTTAGTTATGGGTACAACATGTTTCTGGAGACTCTAGAGATATAGTAACATAATATATTAGAGGAGGTCTTTTCTCTTGAGGAAACCTTCTGGCTTCATAAGTCTAGGGAGAGATGGATAATGGAGAGGGATCGCAACACAAAATTTTTCCATGCAAAAAACAATTGTTAGAAGGTGGAAAAACCATATTTCAGCTTTGCGCAATGAGGTTGGGAACTGGGTGCAGAATGAGAATGAATTAAAACTTCTAGCTTTGGAGTTCTTTACAAAGTTGTACAATGAAGAAAACTCGATGAGAACTGCAGTCTTGTGTAATACCTAATAACTCTTTTTTTGGATTTTACAGGTCAAATAAATATGAAACTGATTTTATGACAAATGTCATGCACAAAACATGTCTCTCTCAGGCAGGTATAGTAAGGATATGACCCAAAAAGAACAACGACTGTCGATTTGACTGTGACCAAGACAACAGCGGGAAGCTAAGAACTATTTTTTTTGGTTTTTTCATGTTAAAGAAATATGAAACTGATTTTATGATAGGTGTAATGCACGTATTGGTAAACACGTCTCTCTCAGGCAGAGATAGTCTAAAAGATGAGTATACTAAGGATTTGTTAATATCATATATAAATAGAGTTCTCACTCTCCCGGCCCCAAAGTTCAAAAATCAAACACATTCTGGGTCTGAACTTCAGAAATCAAAACCCTAAACTTCTTCCTTCCTCCCACTGTGCCATTGTTGCAGCCTACCAGTACCAGACTAAGACCAACGACCACTGCATCATCCATCCATCCTCACTACGTCCCTGTTCGTCGTCGAGCCACGCTTCCCCATCACGCTTCGCAGCTTGCACCTCACCGTGGTTCAACTCTTCGGGGTCACAATGTTAGTTGTATGCCCTAGAGCTAATAAATATATGTATCAATAATTCCTTTTAATGGCAGTTTATTGTTCTCTTATACATAATTTATGTTTATTAGAATAAGTCCATAAGATTTTTGTTAGATACTTCATCCTCAAGATGGCATGGTTATCTTGCACATAGGTAGCTATAGTTTGCGACTCTCTATATACTCATTGGTATCAAGCAGTTTGTGACTATAGTTAGTTATGTATGGAGATATGTGACCAATCAAGATGAGATTCATTACCTCATGTAAATGAGGATATGTCCTATGGATGAGGAGTTGTTCTTGATCATGAAATCCTTGGCCGAGGTACTTGAACTTAAATAGAAAAAGAGTTTCTAGTTCATGTTATATTGATCAAAGAATGAAAAAGAAACTAAGAATCCATATGATCTAAGCTATAGGGTTTGACATTATCCATGACTTGGATAGATTGGGATACCGTAATGAAAGGATTTGAGTGCATGGAAAATATGATTATTGGTTCACTGTGATGTTCTAATTGATACATTTGTCACTATTTGGGTGGTCATGGCATGTTGTGCTAAGTGTTACCCATGACTTATGAGAACTAAGGGTATTTAGGGAATTGTACTCCAAGTTCGGAAATGTACTCCAAGTTTGGAGATGAGTTTCCGACAAGATCAAAAGTTTGATTTTGTGATCTCATTACCAACTAGTGATAAATTCTCAAACGGTTTTATACTGAAGCTCCAGATTTTAGAAACCTCTGTCAGGTGCATTTTGGTCTTTTCATGTTTGGGTTCATATGTGGCATCAAATGTCCTATATGTGAGATAATGATATTTTGGTAAATACCAAAATTATATTAGCCTATTTAAAATAAGAATTATTTTAAATATAAATTAATTTCAATTTTTAAATAAAATTTTTTAATTGGGAATCAATTGAGAATTGATATTTGGCATAAGTGTCATCCCAATATTTGCACAACACAAAGAAAAGAATTTGTTATATAATGAGGAGAGAGAGAATGTGGCTCATTGTTTTTAAAAGGGAGAGAAACCTATTGAGCTAGAGGGATCTCTCTGTTCTGGAAAACAAAAAAAATCACTTCACCTCCACTCCATAATAGTCTAGGTTCCTCATGAACAATTCATGTGATGAAAATTTTTTTTTTACCATTGTTTTATATTCCACTGCGTTGATTTGATGTTTTCCAACACGCGCTTCTGCTTTGCAACTCACAACCCGACAGTGGTTTAGCCCTTCCCAGTCGTGCTTTGGCTTCGCAAATCATAGCCTCGTCGCTGTTTACCATTGCCATACCTGCTCCACTGTGCTTCACCTGCTCCGCTGCTCTACAGATCTGTGTCATTTGTCAATTTTTAGCTATTTGTCATGAAAAGCCTTCCTATGTCCAAGGCCGTGACATATTGCTTGTTCATTTTAAGGTGTTGAACATGGAAGAGAAAGAAGGAAGAAACCCAGGGGAGGGGAGGGAAGATAAAACATTCAGTAAGGCCACCAAACACAAACGAAAGGAAAGAAAGGAACACGGGCTCAATCAATTCACATAAAAAAGGTAAGTTAGTTTCTATTCCTAGTCCGTCCAATAAACCATATAATATGCATGCAATATTTCATCTTGTTTCACTAAAATTAAAATGACGCCTTTCATTGCCGGAGTTGACGCCCCTATTTCTTTGACAGTTCCACCTCTTCGCCGCCCTGACCTGTATGGCTTCCTGCTTTTTACGTTGTTGCCTTTTTTTTTTTTCTTATATTCTTTTTCCCCCTTATCAATCACTTTAAGTTTTTCTTTTTTTATGTTTGAGGTGTTGGGCCTTCCATCTATGTCATGATCGACTTGTTTGGGGTGTTTTTTCATGTTGGGCTTTGGTTTTTGACTAAAAAATGTACTGGGCTCTTGTTTTTTAAAAAGTCATGAGCGCAAAGTTCGAAAAAAAAGAGGTTATAAGGGGGCCTTGTAAAAGGTCTGTGATATTTTTGCTATGAGAGAATTAGAAAAACTATTTTGTTATCTTGCAATCCCCGCCTCTGCCCTGCGCGGGTGCCACCCCTAATAGCCACTGTATGTCATTATACTAAAGTACTGCTAAATTTTAGTGCGACTCAATCTGGTGCAAACGTTGCCAAGTTCGTCAAAATGGACCAACGAAACTCTGATGTAGTCATGGAGGTGGACACACCAAACCCGATCTCACCTGGTCCAAACACTGCACAAGGAGGCCCATCACAGAATCTAGGTATTTCCATGTTTCTATCTAAACTGAGGATCATTCTAACATGGGGCAAGGTGCTCCATGGTCCATGGCCCGTATGCGTGTATTTGTTCTATAGGTAAAGAGTGGTTAGTGGGTAATTTCTTGAAATTGCATAGTATGTTAGACCCCATAATGCCCAGCACACACAGAGAGTACAGTTTGAATTATAATATACTGATGGTTAGGATTAACAGGGACAAAATACCATAAAATACGCACTTGGAGGCGTGGACAAACTAGTAAGAAATGCTGCCTCTTGGAGAAGTGCACCAGGTTCGACACCAGCACAGCTGGTGTGCGACCCATTCCCCCCTAAATAACTAGGAAAAAAGAAAGAATACCATAAAATACTTATTAAATAATAACATAATTTTGAAATTACTTTTTGCTCTTTCTCTAGCCTCTCTCTCAAACTTTTCACTACGCTAGCTATTGCCACTGGCAAAGCACCATCACAATGGTGTCACCTTCCTCTGTTTCTCGTTGTAATCGTCATTCATGATGCTATTGGCAGCAAAAGCTTGGTGGTTGCGTCACAAGAAGGAAGAATTGCAGCAAAAAAATTGAAAAGGAACCACTATGAGCAGTACCATTCGGTCCCAGTTGCGAATGTGGATATCTACTCACTTCAAAGATTCCTTACTACCTTTTATTACAGCGATGAAATACTTTCTTATTTCTCAACACTGTAATTTTCCCAATTCCATCAAATAAGGTTTTATGCTCATTTTTTTTTCTAATTTTCGATTACCAAACCAATCGATATTGTTTTCAGTTACACTTCTAATTATATTTTATATTTTTTAATTGAGTGTGACTGTGGGTATGCTATTGCTCCGCATCTCATGAGTGAGAGTGAGAGAAGATTTTTGTATGGAGTTGATAAGGAATCGGATTATAATTATAAACAAAGGTGAGGTATAGTTTAGAAAGATAATTTTATTAAAAATTATTCTTCATTTTTCTATATACAAGTTTTTTTTAAAACATTCAGAATACTCCAAAAATATATATAAACACACTTTTTTTTTAGTAAATAAGTGTTTTTTCCCTTAAAAAAGTTAACTACACTCAATATCCTACTGGACAGAATAAACAATAGGATAAAAAATAATTACAACAAAGTAAGTAAAACAGTATCAATGCACATGTAGTTTTGACAACAAAAGACTCAATATGGTCTTTTATTTTAAACATTTATCTAACCATTGATTAAGAAATTAAAAATAGAAAGTTTCACTGTGAAAAATGAGGGTTTTATGTTTTTCAAACCATAAAACCTACTACAAATCTTTAAAGTTTGCTCTTTTAAGTATCCTTAACTAGGATACTAATAAGAGAATCCCTTATTTTGAAAAAAAAAATTCTAATAAAGGTAGCCATGCAATAATAATTAACAAAAAGTTAAGGCTGATTGTTGAATTATACGAGGTTATTTGTTTTTTTTTTTTTTTATCATTGACAATGACTAATGTTGTTCCTAAGTTAGGCTTATTGTCTTGTAAAATTAAACAATGAACATATCAGCATATTTACCATTATTCGACGCAGTGTGCAGTGGGGACTTAGATGCCACAACAAAACTCGTCAACGATCAGCCAGAAGCAGTGAAAGCAATAATTACATCTCGAGGCGAAACAACACTTCACATTGCAACTTTGTTTTGACATTTGCACATTGTTAGGAAGTTAGTGCACTTAATGTCCGAAGATGATCTTCTGTTGGTGGATAATGAACAAGCCACAGTGCTACGTTGTGCTATTGTCAATCTAACTAAGGAAGCAGTTGATGCTGCAAAATGCATGGTTCAAAAGATCGACAAGTTGGTCACTATCCCATCTATAAATAATCGGATTCCACTCACAGAGGCTCTTCAGCATGGCCACATTGAAATGGCTCGCTACCTTTATTCTATCACCACATTTGAAGCATTGTTACCTGAAAGCGGGCACACGAGGCTTTATTCCTCAACCAGTGCATCTATTTCAAGATATTTGGCAAGAGCTAGAAACATTATTTGTTAGCACCATAATAAGTCAGTACATATCTACGTGTAGCATGTACCAAATTTGAGAAAACAAATTTTATATATGTTACCACATCCTAGAATAGAATAATCTTAACATTAAATAGGGTTAAAAAAAAATTTGATTGTGGCCCTTTGATGTAGAATTCAACTTCATTAACTGGAAAAATTACCAGTATAAACATATATTTTAATCCTTAAAATATTAATCTTATATTAATTTAGTTTCCAAAAGATTTTTTTTATATTAAATAGGTCCCGAAAAGGTTAGTTATGATATTATATTGTGCTCGAAGGTTTCTTAGATCAAATAGCTTATCAATAGTTGAAATGTAAATCATTTTAGTCTTTTCAAAAGAATATTGACCCCTTTTTCAATAAAATATGAGGTTTTAAGGAATTATTTTAAGTTAAACAAACTGTGGAGGAATTCAAAGACTATTTGATCTCATTTTTCAACAAAAATGAGTTTTTAGTTACTAATTTGATATCAAATAACTTTTAAATTTATGAAATTGATGTTATATTGTAACTTTTAGGTATCTATACGAAGTCAAACAACTTTTAGATACTTACTTAATGTCAAAAATCTTTTAAATATTAAATTAAAATAATGTTATTTGAACATTTAAAAGGTGAGCGCTCATTTGAACACGTATTTTATCACCATTTGATGTGATAGATGGATAGGATGAGTAAGAATTATTCATCATATTTAAGGGGATAAAGTAGATGTTTCAATAAACAACTATTCTTTTTATGTTTAAGTAATATTTTTGTTGTAGTTAAACTAATAGCATGAACTTGTAAGTGAGCATCATTGAAAAAGTTAAACTTCTAATAATGAAAATTATAATTAGGAAGATTTCATAATTTCATTATGATTTAAATGATTTGTCTCTAAAATATGCTTATGAAACACTATATAAATGAAAAAGTTTAACTCAATTTGAATGCACAATCATTTTTTCAAGGGTGAATTGCAATTATCTTCTAAAAGATCATGTGACTATATTTATGATATCTTTCAATTTATTATACTTACATTGACCCCTTTTACGGAGGCAATTAACAGGTGTCATGCTTATAGAAGTAGATGTCATGTTCACAGGACATATTAGTGTGTATATATTTTTGCAAAACAAAATATTAGTGCGTAATATCCTAAAATGTTTACAACCAAAAATAAAAAATGTAAAATTGAACGATGATTATATAGAGGTTTAGGCGAGTCTTAGACACGTAACAATATATTAGTCATTTTTTCGTATTGTCTATATATTATAATTCTAAATTATATTTTAAATGATTAATATAGTAAATTCAAATCTATATTATCACCGCCCTATAAAAAATATGCACGAACGGCCAATGCACAAGTTTTGCGACTATTTTATATATTCTAAACTAGTTTTTCGTTTTTTACCTCGCATATCTAGCCTTGATTCCAGGATTAACGCTAGCTTAAATTTTTCTATATCATGATGATTGATAGATATAGCTCTGAAGTTGATCAAGCGTTGTCCAAGATTCTTACTGACTAGTGTGGAGCAGTCTCATTTTTGGGCGGAGTTAGCAGCAGTGCCGTTCGCATATCTAATTGAAATCCAACCACCATTTTGGAAACGATGGCTGCACAATTGTAAGTACAATTTTACTTGTTACTATCTTCCTACTAAATTCAGGTGTAAGGAAATTGCATTTTACTTGTTATTAGCTTTATGTTCCGCTTTTTAACTAAAATAAAATAAAATAAACATTATTTATGAAAATAAATTGAAAAAACATTTGGTACACGTATTCGATATCAACGTGAATACGCAAGGGACCCCTGCGTATTCGTAGTCATATTAAATATGCAAGGGCCCCTTGCGTATTCATTTTGATACCAGATATGCAGGGACCCTTACTAGCTTTATCCTCTTTCCAGCATGATTGAATTTACTGTGATTATATTTGTTCATGTATTAGATTGTATTTTGCAACCATGTTTCAGTTCCTTTATTAATGTCAGTTTCATAATAAGTAATACTATATTTCTGTTCTTTTACTAATGTGAATTTCATGTTCCTTTAATACACATAATTTAAGATTCAGTAAATAAACAAAATACAAAAGCTTTAAATATAAACAGGTTTAATTTATCCGACGGTCCTTATAGTTTCACTGAATTTTCAATTGGTTGGGGGCAGGTGGAGCTCTATTTCCCACTAGTTGAGCTCTATGTCATATTGACGAGCTCTATTGCCTATTGATCGAGTTTTATGTCTTGTTGGCCAAGCTCTATTCCTATTGGACAAGTTCTACGTGATGTTAGTCGAGCTTAATTTCGTTTGGCCAAGACATATACATATTTATACTAGTACTCCAGGGCCTGTTATGAACAAATACACAAATATAGAGTGGGGGATCTATTCACTTTATAAATAAATCTTAAACAATTATTCCATTCAATTTTTTTTTTATCATCATTGAATCTGAATATTGAATTATATCATATTATATTGATGATCACTCTTGTAAAAAAAATTTTAAAAAAGAGAGACAACAATAGTTATGCAATTTAATAATCAATAGTTATATATTTTCAAAATCATGCTATCCATCGCAATAAAATAAAATGATGAAGTATTAAATTATTTTCAAATTGTATGAAATTTTGTAAACTTAATCTACTTACTAGGAACTTTAAATTCAAGATTGGATTGATGAAATTTCATGTCCAAAAAATATTATTAAATGGAATACGTATAGTATGACTTACTCTTGGAGTAAAATGATTTCTATCCATATATCTAGAGTTATAAGCTTGAATTTTAATATCATACGCAACTTATATTTATAGTATTTGATTCCTACAATTGATTACACTAGGCGCGAAGAAATGATGCAAAGATAACCATTTCAAACTAAAACTCGGACAAAACTAAAGAAAAGAGTAAAACATGGATGGGTTACATTACATACTTTAAGTTTTTATGAATAAACCAACTATAGTCTGCTATTTATCACATGCCAATATCAATCATCCTCATCAATGAAAAGATTTGTTTCATGATTCATGAATTTTTATTTTTTTTTTAATGGTAGAATGGTGGAGGACTGGCTGAATTTGTTGTTGTTAAGGAGAGTTTCATTGCTTTAAGACCACCAGAAATGTCAGCATCAGAATTTGCTGGCTTACCTGTTGCTGGACTTACAGCTCTCCAAGCAATCACCCAATCTATAGGGATCAAACTTGATGGAAGTGGCGAAAGAAAAAACATTTTGATTACTGCCGCATCAGGTGGTGTAGGCCACTATGCAGTTCAACTGGCAAAGATAGGAAACGCTCATGTGACTGCTACCTGTGGAGCTCGCAACATTGAGTTGGTCAAGAGCTTAGGAGCAGATGAGGCTATTGACTATAAGACCCCAGATGGTGCCGCTTTGAAGAGTCCATCTGGTAAGAAATATGATGCAGTGATTCATTGTGCTGTGGATTTTCCTTGGTCCACCTTTGAGCCTAACTTGAGCATGCATGGAAAGGTTGTAGACATAACTCCTATCCCTACCAATATGATTGCATCTGCTTGGAAGAAAATTACATTCTCCAAAAAGCAACTTGTGCCTTTGATTTTAGTTGCAAAAGGTGAGAACCTTCAATTTCTTGTCGATTTGGTCAAGGAAGGAAAACTTAAAACGATTATAGACTCCAAATATCCTATAACTAAGGCTGAAGATGCCTGGGCTAAGATGATGGATGGTCATGCTACTGGGAAGATAATTTTGACTTCTAGTTATGCAAAACAACGTTGCATAAACTGTGTACGGGAGTATCCTGCAGTTTTACAATTGTATTACGAGTCACGTACCGTTCATTGTGAATGATTGTTATTTTTGTGTGGTTCGTACTATAATTATGTGACCTTTTTGGCCAAAATTAAAATAAATGATTTTAAGTTTCTGTAATTTTTTTTTTTTGTTTTTGAGAATTCGCCAGTAAAGCTGCTTGTAATTAAATATTTTTTATTATTTGATCAGAAACAGGTTTCTATCAGCAATTTATTTTTTTTTAGTTTCGTTTTAATTTTTTTTTCCTATTTCAACTGTAAACACATCGCTAAGAGGATATTTTGAATACATTACAAACGGCTTTTTCATTTGCAATTCAAATTTAAAAACACAACCGCAAAAGATAACCCATATAAGAATTATTAAATTAAAACACCATGTCAAAAATAAAAATCCAGTAAATAAAATGAGCATCTACTATTCATTAAATTATGAGTTTAATTAAAATAATAATAAAAAAAACAAAGACGAAAAGAAAGTTTCTGAAGTTTGGTTAGAGCAAGGTTCCCTCTCCTCTGCAAATTGCAATTGCAGAAGCTGCTGCTTCTCCAACTTCGAGTCCCACTCACTCCGATTCGTTGCACTTCCCATTCCCTACCGAAACCCTCTCTCTCTCTCTCTCTCTCTCTCTAGAATGGATCTGCTGAACCAATACTCCGACGAGGACCCACCCTCCCCACCACAAAACCCTAACTCCTCCCCGGACTCCTCGCCGCGGCGCCTCCTCCCCGGCCGCTCCGCCGCCCCCTCCGTGGACGACACCATGCTCGCCCTCACCGTGGAGCCGTCCGTCAAATCCCTCTCGAAGCCCATCGACCCAACCCAGCACGCCGTCGCCTTCAACCCAACCTACGACCAGCTGTGGGCCCCAATCCAAGGCCCCTCGCACCCTTACGCCAAAGACGGCATCGCCCAAGGCCTCCGCAACCACAAGCTCGGCTTCGTCGAAGACGCCTCCATCGACCCTTTCCTCTTCGACGAGCAGTACAACACCTTCTACAAGTTCGGCTACGCCGCCGACCCCTCCGCCTCCAACTACGTCGGCGATTTCGATTCCCTCACCAAGAACAACGCCGCCTCCGTCTACAACATCCCCCGCCGCGAACAGAAGCGGAGAAAAACCGAATCCGACAGGAAGAAGCAAGAGGATGGACAAGAAGATGGAGATGATGAGGATGAAGGAACCAACGGTGGTGGTGGTGATAATGGAGAGATTGAGAACCCTGCTTCGGAGACGTGGCTGATGAAGAACAAGAAGAGTCCTTGGTTCGGGAAGAAGGAGGGGTTGCAAGGTGAATTGACTGAGGAGCAGAGGAAGTATGCTGAAGAGTATGCTAAGAAGAAAGGCGAGGAGAGAAGCGGTTTTGGCGGCGAAAAAGTTGAGGCTGTTAAGGATAAGAGCACTTTCCATGGGAAGGAAGAGAGGGATTATCAAGGGAGGTCGTGGATTGCTGCTCCTAAGGATGCTAAGGCTAGTAATGACCATTGTTATATACCTAAGAGATTGGTGCATACTTGGAGTGGACATACTAAAGGAGTTTCAGCGATTCGGTTTTTCCCCAGGTTTGGTCATTTGATCCTTTCTGCTAGTATGGATACCAAGGTGAAGATTTGGGATGTGTTCAATTCAGGGAAGTGTATGAGGACTTACATGGGGCACTCCAAGGCTGTGAGGGATATTTGTTTCAGCAATGATGGGACTAAGTTCTTGAGTGCTGGATATGATAAGAATATTAAGTATTGGGATACTGAGACTGGGCAGGTGATATCGACATTTTCGACGGGGAAGATACCTTATGTGGTGAAGCTTAACCCTGATGAGGATAAGCAGAATGTTTTGTTAGCTGGCATGAGTGATAAGAAGATTGTGCAGTGGGATATGAATTCAGGGCAGATAACTCAGGAGTATGATCAGCATCTTGGGGCTGTGAATACCATTACTTTTGTTGATAACAATAGGAGGTTTGTTACTTCTAGTGATGATAAATCCCTTAGGGTGTGGGAATTTGGTATCCCTGTGGTTATTAAGTATATTAGCGAGCCACATATGCATTCCATGCCATCCATTTCGCTTCACCCTAATGCCAATTGGCTCGCCGCACAGAGCTTGGACAACCAGATACTTATTTATAGTACTAGGGAGAAGTTCCAGCTTAATAAGAAGAAGAGGTTTGCTGGACATATTGTGGCTGGATATGCGTGTCAGGTCAATTTCTCGCCTGATGGGCGCTTTGTGATGTCGGGAGATGGGGAGGGTAAGTGTTGGTTCTGGGATTGGAAGAGTTGCAAAGTATTCAGAACTTTGAAGTGTCACGAAGGTGTTTGCATTGGTTGTGAGTGGCATCCCCTGGAGCAGAGTAAGGTAGCAACATGTGGCTGGGATGGGCTGATAAAATACTGGTTAGTAAAATCTCATCCTATCACATTCAATTAGTTACGAAATCTTATGTAGTGTTCTCTGAAATTTGCTTGGTTATCATAGCTGCTGAATATATATGCCAGTTTCTCTGTTGCCAACTTGCTAAATATATCTTTATTTTTCTTTGCGCCTTGATATAATTACATTTTAGGCTTTTATCTCATTGTTTCTGACTTGTCTGCGTTCTATTCAATAGTTCGTGATCGGTTTGAATTCATGTGATCATTGTTGGTCTGTTCAGAGTTCTTATAGTAAAATATTGTTTGTTTCTAAGGTTTAGGAGCTCAGCTTTACTGTTGACTAGTATTATCAGAGGAAATGTTGATAGTATTCTTTCAAGAAGTACAATCTGGGAGCCTATATATGACTTTTTACTAGACATATTCCAGCAATAGAAATATAGCATCGATTGACATTGGAATCAGTGTCTGCATCTTCATTGTGTTGCATCTGTGCATGTGTATTGCTAAAATGCATTACTATTAAGCGCGAAATTGCTGTAGTATTATGATTATGAAGCTATAAGATTATGCAATTTGAATCCCTTAGTGCGGGTGTTTTGAAGCCAATTCTAATGTCACGGCACAGTATGATCCTATGATTTCATTGTTCAGAAAAATAAGAAGTACTTCGTCTTGTTTTTCAGTAGTGAAAATCTTTATTGATTATTTAACTTGTGACTGAAGTGAGTGAAGAACCTGTACCAAAATAAAGATATATTGAACTCATCTATATTGGATAATTGGTCAGACAAATAACGAGAAAAAAATTTAGCAATAATTGTTTTATAAACAGAAATTGCAGACCTGCTTAAATATTTTGAATATCATTTAGTAATTTGCCAAAAGCCTACCAAAGTGAGAAAATCTCTAGCCCTGTTTGCCATTTTCCCATTTTGTAAACTATTCAAGTTTCTTCTATCAAAGATGCTTGGATCTTTATAGAATTTCAAATTTGGTTTTGTTACTTGATGAGAGAGTGATAAAACACAATGTATGTAGTAGTACTAGTTATACTCCAAACGTCTCGACTTCAAGACAGTCATACACCACAACATTTGCACAATTGAGCCCAATCTGACATTGGCAGTGTCAAGTCAAGGCCTGGATGGATCTCAGTCACGTGTTGATTTCATTGCTTGTTTTGAACTTCTATACCATCATTTTCACCTAGATAATATTGCTCATTTCTTACTTGTACAATGTGTCTCAAGATCTGCAGATTTCTAACTTATAATATGTTTCACCCTTCTCAGAAGATAACATGATGATGGAACTGTGTTTCATGAGCTTTGGTTTTACAAAGTTGGTACCATTTTCTAAATCAAATGGGACTAAAAGATTGTTTAGAGCATCTGCAGTTTGCATGCTGCTTGAAGTACATGCAGCCACCTCGTAGAATTGAATTTGTTTGGCTGATTTTTGGCATTTTTTCCTGTTAAGGGATACTTTTTTAATCATTTCAAGTGTTGATATCATGCACCAGTGTAATGAAGTAAACTTAAGCATCTAATTTCTTAAAAACTTAAAAGCGGGATTCTTGTGCAGTAATGTTCCACTCCCTCATGCAGTGACTAGCTAACCTTTAGTTTCAATTTAGGTGTCAGTATCACCGTGTATATATCTTGACTTGCACTAAGCAACAATATGTCACGACTCTGATAGATGATTCTTTCTATTCTGACATGGTACTGTCTTAAGATCTTGACCACATCTGAGTCAGATGTGGTGAGCTCATGACTGTCACTATATCAAGTCAGTTAAAAGGAAAATTGTAGGCACAGTGTTCTATAGGAGGAGTAAATTAAGTAATTCAGATAAAGATGTGGCACTTATATTCCACTTTATTCTGGTTTATTTAGCATTCTGTGATATCCCATATCATACACTTTGATATGCCAAATGAGTGTGTTTATTGAGGCCAATGTCTTTATGTTGGTTTGCAGGGACTAGTTACTCGTCCGATTATGCTGGTTGCTGGAATCAGTTGGCAAAAGTATGGTAGACTGAGGCCACTTGGAAACAAATGGAGTGACATCATAGTGGACTCACTTCTTGATATGGTCTCTTCGGCTGAAATTTCAATGGTGATGATTGAATATTGAGATTTCTGTTTATTGATAATCAAGGTGTTGTCACTAAGCATTACATGCTACATGCCGTGTTGTTATATCAGAAGACCAAGGAAAATTTTTGCCCTTTTTTTTAGAGATTTTACATTGTGCTTGCATAATTGTAATAGGCTAATAGTAGAACGCTGAAAAATTTTCCATTTTTGTAGACACTTTTTGTATAATAGTCGTTTAAGTTAGATATTTCATTTATGTGAAAATTTACGTCTCATGTTGCAGTTTCATTACGTTTCTTGCGAGGAACCTTTGAATAAATCGAAGGATTTTCGCCATTCGATGGTTTTGAATCCAAATTGGTACATCCTGTAGCTGTGGATGGTGATGAAAATTGTTGAAATTTCCATTTCTTGATTATTCAGTATCATAATAATTAGCTTCTTGTCGGTATAGTGGCCTTATTTGATGGTTTCAAAAATAGGTGAATGTGAAGAAGCTGCCACTTCGTCTTCATATAATTTCTAAGGGCCACCAGCTATTGATCTTTTCCCCTTGGGTACCGATGTTTCTCCTGTTACTTTTTTTTCTTTCTTGGTAACAACCAAGGAAGAAATTCGAGTTTTGCTTGTACTTGTCCAGAAGGAATAAGGGGGAGGATCCAAATCTGATTCATGTTAACCAACCAAAAAATAAGAATAAATTATTATGTATCAGTAAAAGCATAACCAAAGAGGCTCTTCTAGAAAAACTGAAAACATGAGTACTAGAGGTATTGAGTTCAAGTCCTAATGCCCAGCTCAGCTCACAGGTGATGGTTGTAGTTTAATACGAAGATTTTGAGTTTTATGGTAAACTCGTGATGGATAGTCTTGCTGTCTTAGTAGTCTTAAATAAGATTGTCTCTAATAGGATGCCTGTGGTTTCAAAAAAATATTATATTTTAATTTTATGTTTATTTTTTATTTTTACTTTAATTGTATTTTCAATATAAAACAAAGTTATGGAATATTAAATTATATAGAATAACAATTATTTTTCCTTTAAAAGCACTTCGGAATAAATTTAATATCGATGCTGACCCTCCAGAAAAAAGGTTTCAATGCGATGTGCACCACAAAGAAAAAACATTTAATATTCATACGCAAGCTTTTTTTGTTTTAATTTTAATTTTATTTTTTCAGTACTTTGTCTAAATCAATTTAGGGTAAATTTGTTTCAGACTTAAAAAAAAATAATTATAATAATTAAATTTTATATATAATTAAAAAATTAATATTTTTCAAAAGCTATTCTTTTTGGCTTCTAAAAAAAACTGAAAATTAATTTTTTTATAAATTCTAATTATTTTAAAAAATTATTAAAATATATAAAAAATAATTCTTTTCATGAAAAAATAAATTTGGCTCCCAAAATCCCATTAAAACACACCCTTATTAATGTAGAACATCACAAGCTACGAGACTTGTAGAAAAACATTTAATGTAGCACGGGATCCTGGAAATAAATCGTGCAAATTAATCGACAATTACGGACGAAACGGTCAAAAGAAGACAAATGATATTTAAAATCTAATATGGCCGTACTAAATTTTTCGTTGTTGGAATTAATTATTAATTAATTTATTACATATCGATAGATTGTTGTAGTCAATCGTTACAAGTCAGATATATAATATAATAAATAGGATTTTTTATCATTAATAAATAGGATTGTTATACTTAATTATCTAATATCATGAGTTCGAGTGAATTAACATATTAATTCTCCTAGCGGATATTCACATTTAAAATTTCCCAGTTGTCGTACTCGTTATTGATGACATCATATCTTATCAATATGATGCATCCTGTTTTAGTATTAATATTAGTAGTTTATTGTAGTATCTACAGAAAGATAAGATCTTTTCCAGGTGCACACGCGCGCACTAAGTGCGTACTTGTTCAGTTATTCTTATTAGGTTCTCTTCTCTCTCTCTCTCTCTCTCTCTCTAAACTCCAAAATCTAAGCATAAACCTCAGCTTCTTTTCACTTCCCCAAGATCTAACCTGGTACTTCCCAAATCCTCACTTTTTATTGTTTTTTATTTTTATTTTTTTGTAATATGTACATGTTCGTTTTCTCTTAGAAGGGTATCAAAAAGTTTGAATCTTTATTCAATCTGTGTCAGGCATATGCAAATTTATGCAATTTTTTGTCCCCTTTTTGGGGGGTAATTTCTTGCTTTGTGCCAATTTGTTGGTTAGATATAGATACAATTTCCTAGGAAGAGCCACAGATGAAGGGGTTGTCTACTTGTAGAAGTTCAGAATTCACAGTGACACCCCTTGATGGTAACATTAACATGGCTGGTGATGAAACCCTAGAGGAGCATGATGTAGAGATGATGGACGAGGAAGCTATGATTGGAGAGTGTGATGGGAAGGATATAATGGTTGGGGTATTGGGTTCTGATTTGTATATAGATGGTGTTTGCACTGGTGATGGGAGTGAAGCTGAGCTCAATGATGAAGTTGGTTGTGGTGGTCCTGGTGCTGGTGCTGGATCAGTTCAGGAAGACAAAAGTACAGGTGGAGGAGCTGCTGGGGTTGGTGACAGTGCTGCTGCAGTTCCTTTTGAGGCTTCTCAAGTTGTGAGGTCCTTAGAGGGTAACAGTGGTGAGGATGAGCTTGTTGAGTTGGATGGAAATGACGTGACCTTGAAAAAATTGGTTGAGCAGAAAAACATTGGTCATAAGGAGGTTGATAACAAAATGTTGCAGAAAGAAGCGAAGAGTGAGGTAGACGACAAGGTTGAGTCAGACGTTAGGAGAAGTATTGAAGGACCAGCTGGAATTGATGAGCCGAGTGGTTCACATGGAGAGCAGGAAGTAGAAGATGAAGAATTTGATGATGCTGAACAGCAGAAGATGAAGGACGGGAAAGTAATGAAACGTGCATCCATCAAGTCTGGGGGCTTGGGGAAAATTCATCAGGCGAGTTATCAGCTGCCAGCAGAGAAGGAAGGTGAGTTTTCTGTGCATGATATGGTTTGGGGCAAGGTGAGAAGCCATCCATGGTGGCCAGGGCAGATATTTGATTCATCAGATTCTTCTGTGCTGGCGATGAAGTATTTTAAAAAGGACTGCTATTTGGTAGCTTATTTTGGGGACAGAACATTTGCTTGGAATGAAGCCTCCCAGCTAAAGCATTTTAGGACACACTTCTCGAACATTGAAAAGCAGAACAGTTCAGAAACATTTCAGAATGCCGTAGGTTGTGCTTTGGATGAAGTAAGAAGACGAGTAGAATTCGGGCTAGCATGTTCCTGCTTACCTAAAGATATTTATGAAAAGATTCGACTCCAGAATGTCGAAAATGCGGGGATTCGACAAGAAGTAAGTTTAACAAATGTAATGGATGAATCTTTAAATGTTAGTTCCTTTTCACCTGAGAAGCTTATAGAATACTTGAAAACTTTATCCAAGTTGCCAACTGATGGCTTTAATCGATTGGAGCTTTTAATTGCTAAGGCTCAGTTGCTTGCATTCAATCGTTTAAAGGGATACTGTTACTTGCCTGAGTTACAATATTGTGGAAGTTTGGATGATGACAACACCTTAATTAATGATGCTGAGAAAAACTTGAGTGAAATTAAAGAGCATGCAACTCATGCAAACAAGAATGATGGTCAACCTAGTACTGGGAATTTAAAAACCACAAATGGCTCTGGTCGCAAACGCAAACATAATCTGAAGGGAGTTAGGTATTCTGAAAAGAAGAAAGGAAGTTTGTCAGAACTAGCGGGAAGGACTCCAGATTCTCCACACAGCGATTCTTGGTCTGACGATGTTGGTGATAACCTGGTTTCCCCTGCCTCTTCCAAGAAAAGGAGGACTATTGATCACTATGCTGATGACTCAGGGATGAAAGATGGGAGAAAAACAATTTCCCTTGCTAAAGTTTCGAATACCACAAAACCATCATTTAAAATTGGTGAATGTATTCGAAGGGTTGCAAGTCAACTTACTGGACCACCACCCTCTGCGATCAAGCATTCTGGAGACAGGTCACAGGTGGCAGATGGAAGTGCTGATGGTTTTTCAGGAAATGCAATTGGTGTTTTCTCCCCTAATCTTGAGGAGACTCAAAGATCAAGCTCAATCATTCAATCAGAATTTTCTTCTCTGGATGATTTGTTATCTTTACTTCAGTTGGTGGCGCAAGAACCCCGGGGAGATTACAGTTTCTTGAATGTTATTGCTAGCTTTTTCTCTGATTTCAGGAATTCAGTAATTGTGGGGGATATTTCTGGAGAAGAGATCCTACGAACAAACAAAGTTGGTACTAGAAGAAAGAAGCCACCCATTGGTGAATCCCCTGAAACATTTGAATTTGATGATCCAGGTGATACATATTGGACAGATAGAGCAATCCAGAATGGTTCTGAAGAGCAACCATCACAGAGAAGCAGCAAAAAAGACATTCAGCATGTCCCTTCTGAGCCAGAAAGACTGGTTCAAGTTAGTCATAAGGTCTATTCTAGGAGACGGTATTCAGTTGCTAACCGTGCTGAAGTTCCTGAAAAATCCTCCGGTTATATAGACGATAAATCCCCGGCTGAACTTGTTTTGACCTTTGCTGATTTGGATTCTGTTCCGTCGGAAACAAGCCTAAATAAGGTTTTCAAGCGTTTCGGACCTCTGAAGGAAACTGAGACAGAAGTTGATAGAGGGAGCAGCCGGGCTAGAGTGGTTTTCAAGAAGTGTGCTGATGCGGAGGTTGCTTTCAGTAGTGCTAAAAAGTTCAACATATTTGGAGCAGTTGCTGTGAATTACCAGCTTAACTATACTCCAAGTGCATTGTTCAAAGCTTCATCTTTTGGCACATCACAGGACCAGGAGATGCACCTTGATCTCTCCAGTTCTGAACTTAATGTGGTCTAAATCCTTTGGTAAAGTAACTTTTTAATGTTTCATATGCTATATTTCGTGATTGATTCCTTTGATAGGGTGAACTTTTGTCTGTTAGTTGATGTCGCAGTGGCTGTATACATTCCTGCTGGAGGATGCTCTAAGATCTTGTTAGATATAAAAATCATTTATGTGCTTTGACTGAATGGTTTAAAATTTTGGGAAAGTTAATGATGCAAGTTCCTTGACCAAATAGTTTAAAATTTGATTCCTGTCGCCATCAATTTTTCTAGGGGTCATGCCTTTACTTAATAATTTTAGTTTTCGGGAGAGATAATTCGTGACACATTTAGAAGGCAAGGCATAACTTAAAGATGAAACCACCTTGGTTACTTTTACTTTAGTTTGATTTGGGTGCTGATTAATTATTACCTTGGTAGATCATAAATATTTTAATGCTAGTATGACGTAGCAATTGTGTAATAAGAAAGATCAGGTGGAGGATGTTCAGAAACATGAGTTTTCTATCCTGCAAACTTAAGAGAAAAAGGAGATGAATGTCCTCTAACAATCTCAGACTACTATAGTAAGAACTTTGCAAGAAAACAAGGGTAATACTTCAATCTACATTTTACTTTCTTGGGAATATGTGGCATTACAAATCAAAGTTTCCGTCTTTGAATAGATATTTCTTGGTGTTCCATATTAGCTAGTTTCCGGTCTTCTAATCGATTGTCACTGTTAGGAGTTTAGAATACTGAAAAAAATTGGTGTTTGTTATCTATAAGACCTGCAATAAAATATAGTATAAAAAACTTAGATAGTGTTTGTCTACTGTGTTTGAGACAGAAATATAGAGACTGGAGATAGTAGAGACAGAGATTTAAATAATAAATAAATATGGGTTATTATCGGAAGAAAAATATTAAATTTTTATCTCTGTATTTTATCTTTATAGTCCCTACATTTTGGAGATATAGAAATTTTGTATTTTTCTATCCCAAGAACAGATTTTCTGTCCCCTGTTCTTGTTTCCACTATCAAATAGATTTGTGTATCTAGTGTTTTTATATTTTTATCTCAGAGACAGTAAACAAACGCTACCTTAGTCAGACAAAAAAAAAATAAGTTCTATTTTGCGGATATAGAAATGTTGTTAATATCGATGAGGGAAACAATAGAGGATTAGTAATGAATAGTGTAATATTGATAATCCTATTAAGTTTTGTTAGTGATGATCGAATGTTATATAATATAAATAATATTTTGCATGTTCCTTTTAGTAATTTATCATATAAAAATAATCTTTTTCAGAATAAAAAACCAATTTTTTTTTTCGTTCAATTCAATGCTTCGAAGTTAATATATGTAAACATAAAATCAATTCCATATAAGCGATTGTGAAAAAATTGAATATGCTTATAATAGATCGTTAAAATAAAGTCAGGGTATATAACACTGCTCACCTTTAAGGTTTGTAAAAATGGCATATCCTATAATTCTATTAATTCTATCCTATCCTATAATAATAACAATAATAATACAATTAGAAACTTATAGTTAAAAAAAGTTGTCATATGTTGAATTTTCTTTAATAAGAATTCAATACATTATTATTTTTACTAAAAATTGAATATCCTATCAATTTATTGTAATATTTTATCATTTCCTTTTAGTTTGATATAATATCACCATAGTCAAAAAATACTATCAATTAATATATAAATGCTATCAATCAATCATTTATTAATTAGTTATTAGAAAACTATATATTCTAGAGAAAATTTTGATACAATGCAAATTCTCCTTCAAGAATGTAATACATTATTATTTTAAAAAAATCTAAATATCCAATCAATTTATTAAAAGGTTTTATCAAACTCAATTTATTATCTATCAAATCTGTGTTTTGAAATGCAATTATTTTTCAATAAAAGTTATATTGAAATAATTGTATATGTTTGGGTAAAAAGATATTTTTATAGAAATAATACAAATAAAAAAGATAAAATTTAACCTAATTACTTGATGTTCAAATGCAAAATTTTAAAATCGTATAAATGAATTAAAATGGGTATAAATGATCGAGTGCTTGAGTGATGTGTTTCAGTTTTCAGTTGAAGTACCACAAATATGAGAACTGAATAACCAAACTAATTCTAGTAATTCTTATTTATTGGTGTTAGATTTTTAAGTTTATTAAATCAATTTAATTTGGTGAAGGGTTTTAATTATAACTTTAAACTATATTACATCCCACTAAAAGAAGGTACAAAATCCACTTTATTTTTTTTTTTAATAAATCAATGGTATCCACTATCGAAAGCAATGACTAATTCCTTCGAGGCGTAGAGCTTACATAAGTGAATGTTGCCTCTGGCTATGAAACTTTTTCCATACACACCGCTAGGAATTGAACCCCTGACTAGATACTTAAGGAGCCCAACTAGCTACCACCTGTGCTAGGCCTCACGGTTTTATTATTTTTTAGTAATATTATTTGTATTATTTCTTAAGAAAATTTTAACAAGAGCATGAAAAACCATCCTAAATATACCTAAATTACACGCCGTGATGTCCTTCAAAGATATTCGAGGAAAATGACATTTCTCGTATATAAATTTTATTGAAAAAGAATTTAATTTATAAACATAGATTGATAAAAAATAAATTTTAAGTTTAATAAAATTTTATAATAAATTAATAGGATGTTCAGATTTTTTTAATAACCATGTATTAAATTCCCATTGAAGAAGAATTTGAAATGTGTCAAAATTCTTTAGAATAGGTTTCTAATTATTTAATTAAGCAATGATTGTTTGACAGTATTTATTGGCTATGATAATATTATGCCATAATAAAAAATAAATTGATAAAATATTATAATAAATTGATAGGATGTTAATAATTTTTTTAGAAAAGAATAACCATGCATTGAATTCTCATAGAAGAAAATTTACTATGTGACAACCTTTTTTGTAATAAGTTTCTAATTGTATTTTGTTATTATAGAATATAGGATAAGATCAATAGGATTATAAGATATATAGAATATATAATAGTATATATCTTAACTATAATTAATATGAGTAATTAGTAAGATAAAATAATGGGTTGAAGTGCAAGTTTTTATAAATTTGGGGTTGAGTGTTATTTTTACAAACATCAATGATGGGAATTGGGAAGTGTTATTTACGCATGATCGAACCCAATATTGTACTATATTTTTTAGACAAGAAATGAAAGTAGCATTAAAAAAAAGAGGAATAAAAACCGCCCTCATCCTTGACAATGACCACGAAAACCCCGAAAAAAAAAAAAGACACCCAATATAGGCTCTACATCACTACTCATTTGAATAAAACCACCCCATGAAAAGAAATACCCCCAGCATAGCACCTGCAAGGCTACAATATGCTCCTTAATTACCATTATTGGACCTTCCTTTTTTTTCCCCTCATGCCTTCTTTCTTGCTCTTTGCCTTCTTCTTCTTCCCTTTCTTCCACCCTTTATGGTTTCAAAAACTGCTTGAAAAGTATCTCCATATTCCTCACAGTCATCCTTTTTCTGAAGACACCAAAAAATCATATTAATCCTTAGATAAATGAAATAAGTTAATTATATCATTTCTTTCAACAGAATTTTGGCACTTTTCTAACAATACTTCAAAAGAAAGCTTTAACTTTGGTCTTATTAAACACTTTCATAGGTTTAGTTCTTAGTGTTCATATTGCTTGTCTTTTAACAACTAAGAGGGTGTTTTTGGCAACTTGAAAAACCAATATAATTTAGATATAAGATTTTTTTTATAATAATTTTAGATAAAGGTATATCTAGTTATGTTAACTTATATAAAATCAACCAGTTTTAAAAATAAGCTGTCTTTGATTTTAAAATAATTTCAAAGTTAATTCCAATAAGGTAAGGAGAGAAAAAAAATGGAATTAGAGAGAGAAAAAAAAAATAGATAAAGCTACCTTACTCTATCCAAAAAGATAAAACTACATACCTAAAAGTGTTTTCTTTAGGGGTATTTGTCGGGTTAAAAGTCAAAGTACAAAATAGAACCAATCATGTTAGCCTACATATAAATGAACTCACGTTTTTGTTAAATGGTCTTTGGTTCGAAAATAAATCACAACCAGTACAATAAACAAAAATTCAATTCTATAATTAAAGTGTCAAAATCATTAATACTCATCATGTTATCAAAATGACTAGACACAAATAATAAAGCAAATTGAACTCAAGACCTCTCTCATACGGGAATCACTCTTATGGCGGTAGAATTTAGTTACACTAGGGCACAATATGTTCCAAGATTTTGTAATTTAGTGGCAGACAAATTGGCCCATTTGACTATGTCTGTTCTCATGGTTCTATTTGAATAAATTCAAAGTTTCCATAAAAAAAAAAAATGAATTCATATAAATCATGAAGATTCTTGATCTTCCTAGCTACGAAAAAAAAATAAATCATTCGTTTTATCAACTTAATATTATTGAACAACATTTATTTGACCAAGATCTAGAAAATCTTTTTGCTTATGATAAGTAAATCTTTACCTAGCTTTTTTTTTTAAAAAAAAAGAATAATATAATCTTTTGGTACTCCTTATGACTCATTCCAAAATGATACTTTTCACTTTCAATGCATCCAGCTAGCCAAGAGTTAAGTGAAGAGGAGATGGAAATAAGAAACAGAAACCTGATTATTAGAAGAGACCACATGATGAGTTGATGCACTATTAGCAGCTTGAACAGTAGCTTCAATGTTGGTGTTGCCATTGTCTAGTTGACTTTGACTCTCTTTTGATGGAATGTTTTCAGCAACCACTTCATAGAAAATATCAAGAGGTGGCAAGTGTTGTGCTGCATCTTGTTCTAGATTCAAAAGAAAATCGATCAAATCCGTGATAAAGAAGTCGTCGCTACTATCTGAATATTGACTTTGACTCTCTATAGGAATCTCTTCTGAAAATATTTCATCAAAAACATCAGAAGGTAACAAATGTTTTATATCTTCTGGCTTCAAAGGAACATCGATCTCGGAATCCATGGTTAATAGGGAAGCAAAACAAGAACTTATGTGGGACAACGGTATTAGCTAGAACACAATGTGCATATTTATAGAATAAAAGAAGTTACGTTCAGGTTGGTGGTTTGCATGTTAGTTTTGATATATTAGTTGATAAGATAAATGATAAGATGATGATAAAGGAAAATGAGAAAAAAGATGAGATATTAAATTAAAATTTATCTTGTTAAATTTAATTTTAACCTCATAGTAATAAGATTTTGACAGCTAACAATGATAAGATTTTGGCAAAAAGAATATAAAACCAAGTTCATTGAACAGCCCATTTCAATTTTTTTATTAGATATCCCTAAAATATAGTAGATAGCCTTTTCAATTTGTAAGTGTAGAATATCCGAGAATGTTAGTTAAAATCCTTTCACTACTGCCATCATATTTCATTGCGATTGGAAATATTTAAATTTAAATCCGAATTTTCAGGAAGGCTGCGATCAAAGGGTACAAGATAGTGAGATACGAAGAATGATAAGATAAAAATGTAGAGAGAAAATAGAATTTAGATAAAATCGAATTAAAAATTTATCCTTCTAGAACTATTTTAATTTTTAATTGATTCAAGTAAAAACTAATTCTATAAGACTGTCATCGTCAGTTACGTACTAAACTATTGCTATCCAACTCAAACAGAAAGATACAAAGTTTTTTTTTTTTTTTCCCAACTAAAAGTGAATAATTGCTCATCATACAGATTACTATGCTCAGTAATTTATAAGCACGGAATCTGTTAACTATAAACTTTCGTTGTCATCATATTTCACTGCTATTGGAAATATTTAAATTTATATTTTTGTCAACGAGTATATCCACAATTTTTTGGGTCAACCAAGTAACCTACATTTTAATTAACCTACTTGGTTGAGTATAAGTCATTAAATCCCCATCTTGACCAACCCAACTGACAAACATAAACTGAGACATAAAAAACAAAACGCAATGGAAATTGGTTATGAGCCATTACGACATCCCCATCCTAAACGGACCAACTCACAAAGATAAAGTATGAACAACAATCTTGTGAGTTTTTTCTAGTTTTTTTCCTTTCACTGCCGCCATAGTTTCTGGGACTTAGTAGGTTGTAGGTTTAAATCGTATATGAGTCTAGTTTTCTCCGTTTTCGTTTTCTCTTTTTCATTTTATCATTTTATACACTTGGAACCTATGAAACATGGAAATACTATTTGGGTATCGTGTTCACATGTCACTCATATGTTCATGTCGAATTTTACATGACACATTCATCATACATGTTTGTATATATTTAATTTAAAATTTATTTTTTTCTTACTCTAATATAAGAAAACACTATATAAACAATGTTATAAAAAGAAAATAATACATAAACTTTTTAATTGACAAGAAAATAAAACATAAATAAATCCTATATAAATAATATTTTGAATAATGTATCATTTTTAAAAATTTTAAGCTATATATATATGATATGTCTATGTTATATAATCTTTTAACTTTGGTGTATCATTTGTGTTCATGTCGTGTCATGTGAGTGTTTATGTTTCGTGGGTTGGAACACTTTGTGTTCCATTTTGCTTTTCTATGAGTTTTTCTAATTCAAAAAAGAAAAAAAAAAAAAAAAGGCAACGGAAATACATGATCGAATACAACGCGATGCCTTGTATGCACCTTACTTACAAGGTGGATCATGCACCTTGTAAGATTAAAGTTGAATGACTGAAGGAGTTTTCATATACTTTTCACAAATGATGCACTATAATATATTTTTTATTTTACTACATTTAATAAATGTGATTAAATACATTTTAAAATTGATAAGATTTTTTCCCAATATATATATATATATATATATTATTTCAGAATCATGAAGATAAAATTTGTTCATTTCAGTAATGATCAGATTCTCTCTATGTGATATTCTTTGCATTTCAGAAGTGATCAAATTTTATCTGTGATACTAAAAAACTTTCAGTTACTTGTACGATAACCGAAAAATTAAATCTCATCATCCTTAAAATTCACTTAAAAATTATTTTTAATTTGAATAAGCTTAAAAGGTGCTATAGTACACCATATGTTAAAAGGCGTATAGATGCACCTCGTACGTAAGGTGCATTATAGCATCTACCTTGGGTTGCTCAATAACTTGAATATGCTTGAGCATTTTTTATTTTATTTTTGGTTCTTATTGATTAAAGTTTGTATTGAGGAGAAATGGTACCTTTGAGTTTATCGAACAATTACGAAGATACTTATAAATTATTCATTAACAGGAAAACCTAAATTATTACAATGTGTGAATGAAAATTGAATGAGGTGCACTGACCATTATTGACTTCTTGAGCATATCAATAGCTACACCATAGTATGATTCATCGACAATATGCTGAATCCATAGTTTATTAGCTTAAGTTACTTTGATTTATATATTATGACTTCAAATTTTATTTCGTCAAAATCAATTAAACCGATCTAATTCGAATAAATAATAATTTGTTTGGATTATATCACGTTTGAAATATAAACTAAATCAATTCAATTCAAACCAATATAAATCATACTATTTATATGTATAAGTTGAGAGTTATTTTCTAAATAAAATTTATTTATAATACTATTCATATTATTGACTTGAGTAAAGTTTTATTTACATCATTTAACAAGGTTCCGATTTAGTCCTTTTTTGTTTTATTTATATGTCCCTTATATTTTCAAAACATGAATGACATTCATGTTATGAATGGAAACTTGATATTTAATACTGTGATTTTCTAACATTGTAATTGCATTTTGTGTTTTGTCGTGCCTTCTTAACATTATAATTTGACCTTTATATTTGAATGATATGATATCTTGTTAGATGTAAAAATTGTTCATGCACCTTTACTTAACCATTTAAATAAACTTTTGAGAAAATTGATTTTACGATGTGTTATAAGAGTCCGTATGATCAAGTAATTTGGAATTTCATTCTTGTTGCAATCTTTTTTTTAAATAAACTTTTGAGAAAATTGATTTTACGATGTGTTATAAGAGTCTGTATGATCAAGTAATTTGGAATTTCATTCTTGTTGCAATCTTTTTTTTAAATAAACAATTAAATTTTAGTACAAAATAAGGTTTATCTATACATCATTTGATGGGCTTGCAGGAGGGCTATATGTGCCTCTACTCAATAGTTAATAATTTAACCTTTTGCAAAAGATATTTCATCGCATGTTTAGAAGGTATAACATAAAAGACGAAATCATCTTAATTATTTTTAGTCTAATTTGATTTGGGGGCTGATTGAATTATTAGCTTAGTAATTTATAATAAAAAAGAAATTTTTTTATACAATTCAATACTTTGAAGTTAATATATCTAGACGAAAAAATAATTTTCATATATATAAGCAATTATTGAAACTAGAATATACTTATAATCGATCACTAAAATAACTTTAATCCCACAATGCACCTAAGCAAATCTAAGCGAACCCAATATTGTACTATATTTTTTAGACATGGCAAGAAATGAAAAAAAAACATTAAAATTAAGAAAATTTCACTGCACAAAATTAAATCAAGAGTTGGGGATCTTATAACAAAGAAAATAATTAATTCTTAAAATGCTATATGCGTAATTCACCCAAAATGACGCCACATTCATTTAACTTTTGGGTTAAATGCAATGAGACTCGTTTTATTCGCAAAAGAATACATAAGATGTATATATCTTGTAATGTTCAGCTGGCTGAGATCAGTTCTAAATTTTGCAATTGCTCTGCTACTTCTCTTCTACAACCCGAAAATTGAAAGTTAAAACACAACATTAGGTTTCAAGTCATACCAAAATACGAAACCCAGATTAAGGAATGTTACAACAATAATTATAATAACTATTGCTTTTCAAGCTAAGCGCATGCAAATTGTGTCATTCATCCAACGTGATGGTCTACATTAATTTAACCTCCAGATCTAAATTGAATGCGTGTATGTAGCAAATAAAAAAAAGGAGATTGTTAAAGAGCCAAAATTGCTTGATGTTGTGTTGCCGATAAAATAATCTGAAATTGTGCATTGATATATGGTTGCTGGTGTTGGTGCTCTTATAGATGCTCCTTAATTACCGTCATCCTATTTCTTTCTTCTCACGACTTGTTTCTTCATCTTTGTCATCTTCTTCTTCCCTTTCTTCCATTCTTTATGATTTGCAAAAATTGCTTGGAAAGTATCTTCTTCCTCATAATCATCCTTTTCAAAAGACACCAAAAAGGTGAGAAGAGGAAAAAATAATAATTATAAGATTAGATAAAACTTCCTTAAAGGTGTTTTCTTTGGAGGTATTTAATTTGCCAACTTGAAAGTCAACAAAATAGAACCAATTACGTTAGCCTATATATAAATGAATTCACTTTTTTGTTAAATGGTATTTGGTTCGAAAAATAAATTTAAAACCAGTTTTCCTATATATGTTGTATAATATGAAATTACTAAAAAATAAATTTTTATTTCAATAAATGAATAAATATCTATAACTAAAACAAATAATATTGTTTTTGCCAAAATAATTTAAATGAAAAAATTAACCAGTTTCTCATGTTGCTAAAATTATTGAAATTTGAGATAAAAATCATATTCGATTTGAAAATAAATAAATTTTTGTTATAAATAAGCAAATACCGGTAAACAACAAATAAAATTATTTTCTTCGGATAAAAACGCGAAAAGTACTCAAAATAAACAAAAATTCAATTATATTTTTAAAGTGTCAAATACACAAATTCATAAATACCCATCATGTTAAAATTATTAGACACAAATAATAAAACAAATTGAATTCAATGCCGCTCTCACATGGGAATCACTCTTGTGCAAGCCTATAAATTAGCTACAGATTTTGGTTACATTAAGGCCTAATATATTCCAAGATTTTATAATAAAGTCTATGGTGATCATATTCGGGCTAATGAAGTTAAACACTGTATTCGGGTTAATTAAAATTGTATCAGTTTCGCTATCAATGCATCTTGAACAGTAGTAGTCTAACAATCTAGCTAGAAGTTAAGTGAAGAGGAGATGGAAATAAGAAATAGAAACCTGATTATTAGCAGAGACCACATGATGAGTTGATGCACTATTAGCAGCTTGAACAGTAGCTTTAATGTTGGTGTTGCCATTGTCTTGTTGACTTTGACTATCTTTTGATGGAATGTTTTCAGCAGCCACTTCATAGAAAATATCAAGAGGTGGCAAGTGTTGTGCTGCATCTTGTTCTAGATTCACAAGAAAATCGATCAAATCCGTGTTAAAGAAGTCGTCGCTACTATCTGAATATTGACTTTGATTCTCTATCGGAATCTCTTCTGAAAATAGTTCATCAAAAATATCAGAAGGCAACAAATGTTTTATATCTTCTGGCTTCAAAGGAACATCGATCTCGGAATCCATGGTTAATAGGGAAGCAATACAAGAACTTATGAGGGACCATACTATTAGCTAGAACACAATGTGGATATTTATGGAAGAAAAGAAGTTACGTTCAGGTTGGTGGTTTGCATGTTAGTTTTGATATATGAGTTGATAAGATAAATGATAAGATGATGATAAAGTAGAATGAGAAAAAGATGAGATATCAAATTAAAATTTATCTTGTTAAATTTAATTTTGACCTGATAATAATAATAAGATTTTGACAACTAACAATGATAAGATTTTGGCAAAACGAATATAAAACCAAGTTCATCGAATAGCCCATTTCAATTTTTTTTTTATTAGATATATAGTTGACCCCCTAAAATATAGTAGATAGCCCTTTCAATTTGTAAGTGTAGAATATCTGAAAATGTTAGTTAAAATCCTTTCACTGTCATTATATTTCATTGCGATTGGAAATATTTAAATTTAAATCCGAATTTTCAGGAAGACTGCGATCAAAGGATACAAGATAGTGAGATACTAAGAATGATAAGATGAAAATATAGAGAGAAAAAATAGAATTAGATAAAATCGAATTAAAAATTTATCCTTCTAGTAGAACTATTTTAATTTTAAATTGATTTAGGTAAAACTAATTCTAAATTTTTTTGCTAATTACATGATTAGATTATAAGACTATCATCATCAGTTACGGAACTATCATTACCCACTCAAACAAAAAGATACAAAAGACTTTCTTTTCCCACTAAAAGTGAATAATTGTTCATCATATAGATTACTATGTTTCAGTAATTAAAAAGCACGGAATGTGTTAACTAGAAACTTTCTTTGTCATCATATTTCACTGTTATTGGAAATATTTAAATTTATATTTTTTTTCCATCAATATGTATACTTTTTTATTTTTGCTTGAGTACGCACGGGATATTGATATTCTTTCTATAATTAACAGTTGAGATTTGATTTTTAATTTGATAGATTTTAAAACTTAGGTTAGTGAAATATACGATTTATTCTTAATACAAATAACATCTGGTTTAGATGACTTTTTAAGTAGTGAATATAAAAATCAATTATCATAACTTATGTAGTAATACATAATTGAAAGATAATGTAAATCTATTTTATACTGTTAGTATATCAAAATTAAATTATAGAAAAAAATCCCAAAAAATCAAACCTAAATTATGACGATGCATGAATAAAAAATCAATCAAATGAGTTTACCATTCTTGACTCATTGAGCATGCCAATAGCTACAAGAAAGTCTGATTTAAAGACAACATGCTGAATCCATAGTTTACTGGCTTAAGTTACCTTGATTTATGATATTTATATATATAAACATATCTTAAACTTTTATTTTCTCAAAAATAAATTTGATCAATCTAATCCAAATAAATAATGTTTGGATTATATCAAATTTTTTGGGTTTTGATTTTTCTCAATAAGTTAGTGATTTTAATTGGGCTGAATTGAACTTTAACCCTAACTACTAGGTCTCAATGTTACAATCATAATTCTTCTGAATAATTTGAAGGAACTCTGCTAAGTGAAGCCATCAATCCCTCCAAGAACATTTGTTCTTTGGCAAGTAAACATTTTAGCAATCAATAAGGAGAAACCTCAAAGGAAGTGGTTCTCACTATGACAAGCTACATGGCAAATCATATGCAAAATCCCAACACATTCCTCTCCCTTCAGTTGATCTGGCAACTAAATTTTGTGTTAGGTAAAAAAAAACCTACATGAGTACCGTAACAAAATTCTGACACCCATGCCTCCTACCCTAAACGAGAACCTAAATTTAAAATCATCAAACTATTATTTTCCGTCCATGCCATGAGCACAAGCATTTAAGCGATAAAATGAGATGCGTAGAAGCAATTATTCATGGCTTTGCATTGAAGGAATAACCAAGTGCTGTGGCTGCACCTGCAAATCCCAACAGATAGCAAAAAATGTTAATAGTCGGAATAAACAGATAGAGACGAGATTTTCTTTCATAGAGAGGAGAAACAACAGAGGAGCGAGAGGAGATTTGGAAAAGAGAGAAAAAGTGTATTAGAAGAGAGGGAGAACAGAACAACTCAATAACAACTAATCCTAAAACATAGGCTTAGAAATCAAAGTATGTAAGACAAGTAACTCAAATTTTAAATTATATGTCAATGCACACAAATATGGCATATTTCCATACTCCATTTTTCCTACGTTATACTCCATCATAGTACATCAACACCTTAAAATAGCTGAATGTAATTTCCAAGGGAAAGGATTCCCTCAATGGAAGATGTGGATGACAATGCACATCTCACCATTAATTAACTTACTTTGAAAAGGGAAAAAGTCTAAAAGATGAAAAAATAATGTTAGAGATGTGCATATGACCTTGTCACCTGTATTTTCCGCTTGAGAGGATCCTTTTCCAGTGTCCATAAAAATATGCCTAGACTGGAGTCATTTACTGTTCACAACAGGCTTTCAAAACTTGGGTTTTCAATTTTACTTCAATGAAAAATAGAACTCTACATTATCATGGTGCAAGTGCAAATAGGTGTAGCTAATGTTAGTCTGAACTGAAATAACATTGTTCAAAAGGCTAATTTCAAAGCTTCAACCAAAGGTTCTAAACAAAATACCAATTCCAAAATAAATCTTAATTAGATAATTCATTTCTTATACCGTGTTGGATAAACTATATCTGTCTGTCAACAGAAGTATATATGTGGGACGTTAGATCCTTTGAAACCGTGCCTGCTCCTAGGTCTAAAGAATATAACTATGAGCATGGTCTTTAGCATGGTACCATGTATACTTTGACCATGCAATGAAGGGGTCAATCCTTCTCAACCCCATTCTTCTATTGAAGATATGAAGATATGATTGCTGCATAAGGTTTAAGTGGACATCTATAACAAAGTTTGACTGGCCTTTCATGCTTTATCCCCACTTCAATCCTAACAAGCTAATGCACGAAATAGGGTGTTAGAAATGTAAATTAATCCTTAGCCTCCGCTCAAGCTTCAGTGTTTGGGTGAGTTGGTCATCAACAAGTTTGAAGATGTTTTGCTCAAGGAGGATTCCAACTCAAAGCAGAATCTAGGCCTCAATGAAACAAGTACTGAGATAAGGCTGTTTATTCCCCAAAGTGGTTACATGGCGCAACAATATTGCTAAGGATAATGAGGAAAAGAGTCAAATGAGAGACATAGAGGTAATCATGAACTGTGTCTCTCAAAGGCTTAAGCTACTAGGTAGAGGGAATAAATGGTTTGCCATGTTTGACTCAAAGTATGTCTTAATTGCATTTCTAGCAGTTCTATAATTGAGTGTGCATGTGTTGACAAAAAATATAACAAAATAAATTGACCATGCGTGTCGAGAGACAGAAAGAGAAGCACAACCTGGGAACTAATGTAGTTCAGAGAACCCTGATGAACAAGCTGCCACATAGGTAAACCAACAAAAAAAAAAAAATTAACTATTGAACTAAACCTTATTTACGTGAGCAAATCATTACCAGAGTAACAATTCTTGAACCAAAAACAAAACTACAGAATAGTTACACATTCAAACCTCACTATTTTGACCTGTTAGGCCAACTTGATCTCGTCTAGCAGATCCATCGCTGCTTCTAGCAGATCCTTTGGTGTCACCCTACCAGAATTCATGGTTCACCAACAATGGCATTTCCATTGGTAAAATGGTTTGAGGTAAATAACAAAGGCTAAGCAGGGGACAGGATTAACTAACCTCCAACTGTGATAATTGTGCACATTTCAACAGCACCAGCCAAATAAAAAAGGAAAAGGAACAGTCAGATAAATATGAAGTCAAAAGGAACATTAATGGAACTTTGACATCAACATGAGTGGGGAACAAAGAGAACTTAATGGATCCATTCATTGAATAGGTCCCCCAAACACCCTGCAGCCTGGACCCAACCATATGCCCCCATGCAACCCAACACTTACATGAAAAGGAAATGAAAACTAGGAAGAATGCATTCATATTTTTTATGCAGTAGCTGGATTTTACACCTCAGAAGAGCCAGAGTGCCAGACACAGTAGATAAGGATTTAAGTTAGATGATTCCCGTTTTCTCCTCAAGTTCCAACAAATATATAATAAATACGGAAAATACTTGGTGGTGTGAAACTAGTGAAACAGAAGCCAAACGAATATGATGTGGATGCAGTTATTAGTAAAACTGCTTTATTCCACACCACCTGTGATTGATCATCAGGAAAAGGGAACAGTCATTAGTAATTCATTCAAACATTCGTATGATGAGTGTTTGCACCAGCAATACTCAATAATTATATCCCCATATTGTATCAATAATTTTTATTTTATTTTATTTTTTCATAAAAATGACAGAACAAAATAAGAAAGAAGAAAATTACCTCTCTGTATCTTGCTAGGTACACCTTGAGTGGTTCTATGTAGTCTTCAAATCCTAAAGTCGCCATTGCCCATAGCAAATCATCTCCATTGATGGTCTTTCTCTTCTCTTTCTGGCACTTCTCACAAGCCCTACACACCAAAATAACCATACTACAATTCACATAAAAATAAACATAACACATTCTACCCAACATTCATGTCATAAATCAGATACATTCTAATAAGAAAAATATTATTTGTACTCATGATGTGTGAGATATCGTGCAAACTCACATCTCATCCCCTATTGAATGTGGTGTGGACCCCATTCAAGTAAGGCTACATCTTATACAATGATGGATGAGATGTGAGTTGACACAGTCTCGATATATCATAAATACAAATAACATACCTCTTTGAATACAAATATTATTTATACTCATATATGTGGGATATCATACCAACTTACATCTCATCCCCCATTGAATGTGGTGTGAAGCCCATTCAAATAAGGCTACATCTCATCCAATAGTGCATCATGAATACAAGTAACATATCTCTTCTAATAAACTCAGCAAAACCAAAAAACTGCAAATTATTAAATAATAATAAAAAAGGGTCTCAAATTGGCTCTGATAAAAACAACTACCCATTATCACAATCACGTCGTTTTGGTAAAATTCTACTGTGCAGAGAAATTAAACTCATAAACAACCCGAAACCAAGGAATGAAGACAGGAAACCAAACCACCAACCAAACAGATATGTTTGATGAAATGCATTTATCATGAATTAATTTATAGTGAAAAAAATGACTAATTTGACCAACATTATTCACGTGAACTGAGAAAGAGAGAGAAAAAAAAATTTTTGAGAATGTAAAATTTGTTTGGTAGTGGTTTTGTTCTGACTCGCTGGTGATGAAGCTGATGAATTCCGAGACGCATTCCTGCATGGTGTCCTTGGCGTCCTTGGCGATCTTGCCGTTGGCAGGCAGCGCCTTCTTCATGATCCTGCTGATGTTCGCGATCGGCAGGAACCTGTCCTGCTCCCTCGCCCCTCCTCCTCCGCCGCCGCCGGAAGATGAACCCCGCGGGCTCTGCTCCCCGCCGCTTTCGTGACTCCCGCCCGCCGGGCTCGTCGGTGCATCCGCCATCGCCACTCACACAGAAGAAAAAAAAAATCCTACCAACCCAAAAAGAAAAACGAAATCTCAAATTATAAACCAATGCAACATCAATGCAATGCTGTGTATATTTTATTGAAAAAAAAATGAAAAAAATAAAAATTTGGTGATGGAAAGGGGGAGTGGGAAATGGATTGGTGGATGGAGTTGAATTGAATTGAATGGTGGTGAGTGGTGTGTGACCTGTGACTGTGTGTGTGAGAGAGAGAGAGAGGAAAGAGGTTTTGTATTTGGCGGGCGAAGGAGAAGGTGAGAGGTGATTGGTGCAAATTGGAACCAACTCGAACGAAGCAGAAGATGATGATGAAAGCAAGCAACACAACAACACGCAGCACTCGGCAGAACCTAACAAGGGTTTTGATTTTACCTGCTCTCTGATTCTGTGTTAATCGCCACCGTTGATTTGTTTTTAAAGGAAAAATAAATTAATAAACTATTCTTCCTTCCAGATTAATCGATACAGTATGCGATCACTAATCCCCGCATACTACAGACGTAATAAAATGCAGGGTTTTTGTTTGAGTTTCGTGCGTGCGTGTGTGTCAATTTTGCTCTGAAAGGTATGCTTTAATAGTTTTATAAATGATAGATAGAAATTATTAATAAAATCAAAAAAATGAGAAATAGAGTACATCTTATATATGCTCGAAAATTTATAATACAAGTGAATAGAATAAAAATAAATATAAATTTTATTTTTCATTTTATCATTTGATTTTAGGGGCATAATTTCTATAAAAGTGAAACTTAAGGGTTAAAACAGTAGAAATAAGAGCCACAGCACCACTCTCCCTCCTCAACCCCCAGATTTGAGGGGTTACCAAATGCATTGTGCATGATGATGAAGAAGGGTCTTTTTATCCCTTATTGGATCTTCTCTTTGGTCCCATAAACAACAACCAAACATACATTTAAAGAAAATGCCCTTACTATGCCTTTCACTCTCTCGATCTTTTTAACTCCCAAACATAGCCTAAGTTTTTCTTAGCTAAATTAGCTATCTTTTCAACTGCCCTGTTACACATTATTGGAACAAATTGAGCTTTGAAAAAGCTAAATTGAGGAGCAAGTTTTTAGATCTAGTGTAATATGAAATTTGCATGAGAAGGATCAAGTCCACTCTTATCAAAGCCGTCAAATATCTCATTAACTCATTTGAGTCCCCTTAATGAACAATCAATTGAATTCCCAATTTAGCTGGAAATTCCAACCATATCAAGCCTCCCATGACTTCCACCCATCTTTTTCATTCATCCTACTGCAAATCTTTCCATCTAGTCCCGTGCCACAATGTCTATACCAATCGCACCTTTCTCCTCAAACATAGATGTGTAGGTGTCAACTTTGAAAATTTCGTGTTAAAGGGGGTTCTAGCTTGAACGCTTTGGCTTGCGGAACACTCTTTTTGAAGCTTTAGAGATTAGTATCGACTTGAAGAAATAATTGAGGTGGATTTAAGGTAGATTTCCCTAACTAAGCTTGAATTCTCTTAAACAAAACCCCCTCCAATATTGCTAATAATAGCTCTCGGTCGTTTCTTTCCAATTCGGTGAGATTTGTTTACAAGAGATTGAGTCACTTATAAACATTTTGCACGGAGCTTGAGACTTGTATTTGAAAGCTACTCAAAGGTAATTAAACTAGTGCCAACGTTAAATCTAACTACTTAAAACCTGTATGGTTAAACCGCAAGCAATATCATGAGGCAATTTTGTGGCATCCCAAACCAACTTTGCTGAAAGGAAAACAAAACTCCAACCACTCAATGCCACTTTTTGCTGTGAAAATAATCTCAACCAAGCATGTAAATATGATGTTTGGGATGAAAAAAAAAAGTTAATCTACCTACTTAGGATTATTTGATTTCAATTTTCAATTTTTAGAAAATTATAATAAAAAAAATTAAAAATTGAAATTTATAATTTTCAAAATTTCTTTCATAAAAGTTGAAAAACTTAAAAATTGAAAATAAAAACTAAAAATAAATAGTAAAAAAAAATTTTCTCAAAAAAATATACATTTTAAAGCTCACGTCATTTAAGTATATTATTTAATTAAAAATTACACCAAATACTAAGTAAATAAAAAGGGAAAAAATATTTCACATAAAAAAACGTAGAAAGCCCCAAATTTGATTAACCTTGTGCGGCATATTTACTTTTGGGTTGCGGTTAAAATATTTTCCAGCACATTTCCAAGCACAACATTTTTTCATTTGTGGAGGGAAAAGGAAAAGAAAAAAAAAAATTCAAAATGCAAGGAAGAGAGTCCTTGGCGCCTGGCATAAGCACAGTTGAGTCACATCACTGTCACTGGCACACTCCTCCGATCGAGTGAGGTTGGTCGTAGCGGCACAGCAAGACAATGGCAGAGCACCATAGTGAGCGCCGCATCTCCGCCAATTTCAGGGCTACAAAGCCACTCCTCCCTCAAAAAAGGCCTTCCCATTCCTCCACCCCTTTTTCCCACCCGTAAGTTAACTAACAACCTCTTTCTTCAATTCTTCTTCTTTTTCTTTTCTTTTTTTTTCTTATTCTGTTTTTTTGATATATTTATTTTTTCTCACAATCTGGTTTTTGGGTGTACTTAGATTTTAGAAATTGAACTCCGGATAAATTTTTTGAAAAAAAAAGAAAGGGAAATAGCCTTCACACATGTTAATTGGAAAAATTAATTTTCATAATTTAAAAGCCCCATAATCAGATTCTGTTACTGTTTTGTAGAATGAAGAGTGCACGTGAATTTAATGCCCCTCCCAAGAGGCTCCCTCTTGCGGAGGTGCGGTTGAACAATTGGTCCAATGCAAAGGGAAATGGCAGTAGTTGTGATGCTTCATCGTCTTGTGCAATTGGCAATGATTTTAGTAAGATGACAATGTGTGCTCTTTCTGTTGGTGGCCTGGAGAACGAGAATGCTGTTGGACCTTGTTTCGAAACTCCAAGGAGAGGGCCCAAACCGATGCGGGATTATTTTGATGATGATGATTTTGATGAGTCAATTTTGGAAGAGATTGACAATTTGTGTAAGCAGAAATCCGAGGAGAAAGCTGCAGCGGTGCGGCGGCAGGAGGAGTTAGGTTGTAGGCTGAGCTGTGGTGAGGTTGTTTTGAGTGAGAGCAATGTTGTTGGTGGTGCTGATCTGAGTTCAGTATCTGCTGTTGCTTCTAAGGGTGTAGGAAGTGAGGAACATTTTAGTTTTGGGGTTGATTTGGATTTGGAACATAGAGGAGGACAGGTGGATGCTAATAGGGAGAGTTTGCAAAGTGCCAACAGCATGCCTGAGGAATATTCGAAATACTTGCAATCACTCAATGAGAGGCAAAGGGAAGCAGCTTGCACTGATATTTCAACCCCTTTGATGATTGTAGCTGGTCCAGGAAGTGGAAAGGTGGTCTTCAGCTTTTATTCTCTTCTTGGTCCATTGCATTATAACCCCTTTTTCTTTGTTGATTTTTGGTGCTGAATTTTATTTATTTATTTATTTATTTATCAGACATCCACGATGGTTGGGCGAGTTTTGATGCTGCTTAATGAGGTGCTGTATATTTATGCACTATTTGCTAAACATATGCGCTGTTATAATTGATTCTTGTCCCTTGTACTCTATCTTTCTGAATTGATGTGTTTACCCCTTCTATATATTTCATCTATTGTTTCTGTTTTGTGCCAAATATCTGCAGGGCATTAGTCCATCAAACATTCTTGCAATGACTTTTACAACAGCAGCAGCTTCTGAAATGAGAGAGCGTATAGGAAACATAGCTGGGAAGGCAACAGCTAAGGAACTTACAATCAGCACTTTTCATTCATTTTCCTTGCAACTATGTCGTTCACATGCAGAGAAGTATGTTACTCTGAACTGGATGAAGATTTTTCTCTTAATTTTGCCCAAAGTACCTGCTTATAAGTTCTTATGTTCTACTTACTAGAGCTACAGTTGAATTTTCTTGCTATTTGAATGCCAATTGTTGCATCTGTCATTATAATCCCTAATTAATTCAAAAACCGATAACCCATTTACATAAAGGGTACTTGACCATAATTTGGTTAGAGAAAGATGAGAAACAAGTAGAACAACAGAATTTAAAGATAAACCAAACACATTAAAAAATGGCATGCCACTTAGATTTTAACTCATGTTCCTCAAATAATTCCTGAATTTACATTGCAGGATAGGCCGCACATCTGAATTCTTAATATATGGACAGGGACAACAGCAAAATGCAGTTATTGAGGCTGTCCGATTGTTAGAAACCGGAAAAAGTAGGCAACAAGATGGTGCATTGTTGATTGGGGAAGTGTCCAATAATGTAATAAATCCTAAACAGTTCAAGGATAAGGCAAAGAAATGGCAACAGTTTGTGACTCAGGTGTGTGGTTCTTTTTGAAGAGTAAATAATTCCAAACCTCCTTTTGAAATGATAAATGGATGATTAATTTCAAAGCCTACAGTAACCTTCCTCAACTAGTATGTAAACTAATAATCACACGGTCATTGTACATGGTAAAGTTCAAATTGTTAATGTCTAAAAAAAGTGGTTGGTTTTTGTTAGAAGTATTTTGTAATTAGTGTGTATAAAGTCCATCCGTGCTCTATTTAGGGAGCTTAGTACTATCTTAGTTATGGCTAATTAAGACCTTATAAGTGTAAATATATCCTGGTGCTGTCTGGCTTAGATACGCAATTCCAGCACACCCTCTGATTTCAAGTTAGTGGTTTGACTCGTTTTGCTGCCAAACTGCAAAATGATGCACACTGTCCACAGTACTTCAATGCATGCTTTTTGTGGAGGAAATAGTCCTAGTTACCGAGCCAAGAAGAGGAATAAATTGTAAACCTTAATTGTGAAGAGAATCTTTAGAATTAAAGGGTTTTTCAGTTAAGTAGAAAGCAGATGGAGTATTTAGAATATAAATATTATAGAAATATTTTGGAGGTGAAAATTGGGGACCTCATGATATCATATGTTGCATGGTTTGGTCGTGTAGTTACTTTGGATCTATCATACAAAGTGAAGTGGAGATTGAGGGGGATGCAAAGACATAGGATTCAAGTTAGGTGGATGAAATGGGAAAATGCTTCAAGCATAACTTGTAATTGCAAGTGGTTTATCTTTATACAATTCAAAGGCAAATTCAACAGGATAACTATGAGACCAACAATGTTCAATGGTATAGAATGTAGGACAGTTGAGTGATAAACTGATAACAAGAGCTATTAAGTGAATTGGAGATCATAATGTCGTGGATGAGTGGACCTACTCAGAGAAGTACCTTTTAAGGGGAAAAATGATCTAGACTTGCCTAAGGTGGTTTGGTCATCAACCGGGGTTCTAGTGAGAAAAATTGGATTAAATGGATAATAGTTTGAAACTTTGAGTAAAAGAGGTAGAGGAAGATCAAAGAAGCCTTAAGTGAAAATCTTTGAACAAGACTATTGTTAGAATATGTGAATATCTTGTTAATATCTTTCATTATCTTTTGTTATCTGTAAATAGGGATAATATATCTTTCTAATTATTATGTATTTATTGCACATTTTCTATATATATTCACTCCGTTGTGTAGTTCAAAACACACGGATTCATCCTATGATTTTCTCTCTTTCTCTGTTTTTCAACGTGGTATCCAGAGTCTAAGAAAGAAAGAAAACCCCAATCCGTGCCGTCAGGAGGGCCCACTGCTCTCTAGTGAAATTTTTTTTGGCCAAACCGTGTTTTCTTTCCGGTTTGTCCACCTTTTTCACACCAAAACAACCCCTGCCGCCACATCGTTCGCATCACGGCCAAGTTTCAAGGCCCACCACCAGCCCCACTCTCTCGCCCCCACGCCCGCGCGCGCCAACCTCACGACGCAACATCCCCAGATCCAGCTCCACGTGCCTCCGCTAGTCTCGGTGGTACTGTTCACCTGTGGTGGCTCCAGCAGCTCGTGTAGGCGTGTCCGGCGGCCTTTCCGGCTGCTTCCACCGCCGTTGTACTCGCCCGGACCTGCTCTTCCTAGATCTACCCTCCTTTTCGCGATCCGTGCACTTTTCAGAAATCGATTTTTGTGAAATACCGATTCTTCCCTTGTCCTTTCTTGCCCTATGGCAGCCAGCAACCCTTCCTCTGATGATAAAAGTGTTCCGAAGGCTGATCCTCCAGCATTCACCAGTTATGTCAGTGTGCCTCTTTCCATTGACAAACTTGATGGCACCAACTATGACACTTGGGCTTCAGATATCAAGCTTTGGCTAACAGGGCAGGACTATGCTGACCATCTCATCACGAAGGCTATAGACATCCCGGTGGATGGGCATCCCCGCTGGGTTAAGATTGATGCCCAACTGTGTAGCATTCTCAAGTCCACCATTGTTCCTTTCATCAAACAGATCTTTCGGGCCCATGTCACTTGTGAATCTGTTTGGGCGCAAGCCAGGACCCTCTTCACCAATGACACTCAACGTCTCTATCGTGTTTGTCAGGATCTCATAGGTGTCATTGCTCCTCGCCAACTTGATGGCTCTATGTCCTCTTATTTGGGTAAGATTCATGGTGCTCTTCATGATTTCAATGAACTCTTGCCCCCTGCTGATACCCCGGAGAAGAAGTTGGAGCAACATAGCTCCTTTTTTATGCTCTTGGCCCTTTATAGTTTACCTCCAGAGTACTCTGCTACTCGTGATCAACTTCCCGATCCTTGATCTGCTTTACTTTCCATGGTGTTCCGCTTTCTTCTTCGGGTTCTCGCCAAACCACCGGCCGAAGCGTTCTTCCTACAAATTCCCTCGCTTGATACCTCCGCCTCTAGTCACCCGCATAATACTAGTCGTGGTTGTTCTCAAGTCCCGCCTTCTAAGTGTGATCACCGTCACATCGGGCCACACCATTGATCATCAAGCATTTTGCATCCTCATCTACGCCATCGCTAATGTTGCCCTACACCGGGTGTTCCGGCCTTCCGATTCCCCCGCTTCCACATCCACCGCTCTTCTCCACGACTATGCTGATTTGTTGAAGTGGTTTGAGCAACGTCAGAACTCTGGTTCCACCGCTCGCTTTCCACAACTGCAATTCTTTTGCTTGTCTCTCTCAGTCGGCCTCATTGGGTCATTGGGTTCTTGATTCCGCCGCCACTGACTATATCTCTGGGAATAAAGCTTTATTTTCCACACTTTCTACTTCTGGTTGTTTACCTACTGTCACTTTAGCCAACGGTTCTCACACAATCTACTGGGTGGGTAATCGCCCATCCCCTACCTTCTATGTCAGTTGATTCTGTCATTTATGTTCCTGGTTCTCCATTCAACCTACTCTCTGTTCATCGGTTAACTAAAGCCCTTAATTGCATCATTTCATTCATCAAGATTCTGCTTCACAGGTGACCAGAGCACGGGACGGATGATTGGCACCGAATGTGAGTCTCATGGCCTTTACTAGCTCCGCCCCCCGTCAAGTGTTTGCTCCGTCACCATTGCACTATCTCACCTCCACGCTAGGTCATCCCAGCCTTGCTAACTTGCAGCGCATGGTGCCTAGCCTGTCCTAACTATCCAGTTTGCCTTGTGAATCGTGTCAACTTGGGAAACACACGTGGAGTCATTTTCCTGATAGTGTTAGTAGTTGAGCTGCGTCTCCTTTTACTTTAGTTCATACAGATATTTAGGGTCCTAGTCGCACAATGTCTAGTTTAGGATTTCGTTATTTTGTTACATTTATTGATGACTACTCTCGTTGTACTTGGTTATTTTTATTAAAGCATAGATCTGAGTTGTTTTCTATTTTTACCAACTTTTATCAAGAAATAAAAACCCAATTTGGTGTTCCTATTCGCACTTTATGTAGTGATAATGCAAAATAATATTTGTCTAATGATTTTCAAAAATTTTTAGCTTCTCATGGCATTCTTCACCAGACGTCTTGTGCTCATACCCCACAACAAAATGGGTGGCTGAGCGCAAGAACCGTCATCTCATTGAAACCACCTGTACTCTTCTTCTTCATAATCATGTACCTTTTCGTTTTTGGGGGGATGCCGTTTTAACTGCATGTTATTTAATTAATCGCATGCCCTCTTCTGTTTTGGACTACCAAGTTCCCCACTCCATCTTATTTTCCCATGACCGCTTGCACTCCCTTCCCCTGCACGTTTTTGGGTCCACTTGCTTTGTTCATAACTTAGCTCTTGGTCTTGACAAACTTTCTGCACGTTCACTTAAATATGTTTTTCTTGGTTACACTCGGTCTCAAAAAGGTATTCGGTGTTTTTCTTCTACTCTGCGTCGTTATCTGGTCTCCGCGGATGTTACCTTTTTTGACATTGTTCCTTTCTTTGAGCCATCTAATCATTCCACCTCTCCTGCTTCAGAGGAACTCCCACTTCCTGTGATCCCTATGCCTTTGCCACCCCTTCTGCCTACACCTACGCCGCTCTTCAGTCTACACATCGCCGAGCCCGCCCACTAACCGAGCCTCTCCCACCCATTGCACTGGACCGACCATCGCTTCCTCCCCGCTTCTTCCTCCGAAATTGCCTTTGGCCGATGTGGACTCTCCTCCAAAGTTGCTTGATCCTCCGCCGCCGGCCCCGCTGGCCACCGATCTTCCCATTGCCCTTTCGTAAAGGTACTCGTTCCACTCGTAACCCATCTCCTCACTATACTGCCTTGAGTTATCACCGTTTGTCTTCTCTACATTATGCTTGTTTGTCTTCTTTGTCTTTTGCGTCTATTCCTAAGACTGTAGGTGAGGCTCTCTCCCATCCTGGGTGGAGGCAAGCTATGATTACTGTAGAAAAGGTATTTTCTATATCTTGGAAGAGGTTACATAGGCCAAATAAATAGACCTAGGAAGCATTTGTACATTTGATTATACTCCTTAATTGGAGGAAGAAATAATCTCCTATGAAAAGACAAAGTCAAAGATATCAACTACCTAATCCCTAAATTGAAGGAGGAAACAATCTCCTCTTAAGTCAAAGATATAGACTACCTAATAAAGGAAAATATTCTAATCTTCCTAATCTGAAAAAGAAAAAAAACAGATTAAACAGAATAATCTAGATCAGAAAATCCTTTCTAAAATAAATGCTAATTACCAACAATTACTGAGATGTGTGCACTTCAGGACAGTGGTACTTGGGAACTGGTGTCTCTCCCTCCGAGTAAATCTGTGGTTGGTTGTCGTTGGATTTTTACGGTTAAGGTGGGGCCTGATGGCCAAATTAATCGTCTTAAGGCTCGTCTTGTTGCCAAAGGGTACACTCGGATCTTTGGTTTGGATTATGGTGATACATTCTCCCCTGTTGCTAAGATGGCTTCTGTTCGTCTGTTTCTCTCTATGGCTACTATGCGTCATTGGCCTCTTCATCAGTTGGATATTAAGAATGCCTTCCTCTATGGTGATCTTGAGGAAGAGGTTTATATGGAGCAACCTCCTGGGTTTGTTGCTCAGGGGGAGTCTTCTAGCTTTGTTTGTCGCCTTCGAAAATCATTGTATGGTCTTAAGCAGTCTCCTCGAGCTTGGTTTGGAAGGTTCTCCACTGTGGTTCAGCAATTTGGTATGACTCCTGAGTAAAGCTGACCACTCGTGTTTATCGCCATACTGCAGAGGTTGCATCTACCTAGTTGTGTATGTTGATGACATTGTCATTACAGGAGCGACACTTTAGGTATAGCACAAATCAAACAAGACTCATGCAAGCATTTCCTGCACTTAAAGACCTTGGCAAACTCAGATACTTCCTGGGTATTGAAGTAGCACAATCCAAAGATGGCATAGTTCTCTCTCAGAGAAAATATGTTGTTGACATTCTAGAGGAAACATGTTTACTTGCTGCAAAACTTGTTGATACTCCTATGGATCCTAATGTCAAGCTCCTACCAAATCAGGGGGGGCCACTATCTGACCCTGGGAGATATAAAAGATTGGTTGGGAAGTTAAACTATCTCACAGTTACTCGTCCAGACATTTCTTTTGCAGTACGTGTGGTTAGTCAATTCCTAAACTCACCATATGAAGCTCACTGGGATGCTGTTATCCGTATTTTGAAGTATGTCAAAGGAGCACCAGAAAAGGGCCTTATTTATGAAGATAAGGGGCATACTAATATAGTTGGGTATTCTGATGCAGATTGGGCGGGATCCCCTTCTGATAGGCGTTCCACTTCAGGGTATTGTATACTTATTGGAGGCAATCTCATATCCTGGAAGAGCAAGAAGCAAACCGTAGTGGCTCGATCTAATGCTGAGGCAGTAGCACTGCAATGGCTTCAAATTCTACATGTGAGCTTATCTGGCTCAAGCAACTCCTCAAAGAGCTTCAATTTGTGGAAGCCAAACAAATGACACTTGTTTGTGACAATCAAGCCGCTTTACACATTGCCTCAAATCCAGTTTTTCATGAGAGGACCAAACACATTGAAGTTGATTGTCACTTTATTAGAGAGAAGATTCTATCTGGAGACATCACCACAAGCTTCGTCAATTCAAATGACCAATTGGCAGATGTTCTCACAAAATCATTGAGAAGTCCTAGAATAAGTTACCTATGTAACAAGCTAGGTGCATATGATCTATATGCCGCAGCTTGAGGGGGAGTGTTAGAATATGTGAATATCTTTTATTATCTTTTGTTATCTGTAAATAGGGATAATATATCTTTGTAATTATTGTGTATTTATTGCACATTTTCTATATATATTCACTCCGTTATGTAGTTCAAAACACACGGATTCATCCTATGAATTTCTCTCTTTCTCAACAACTATCAAAATGGATTTTATAATTTTTTTGGGGAAAGGTAGGAACACCTGTTGGGATTAGGTAGGTTTTTGATAAAGTAGTATGGTGCTGCTTGATCCATTAACTTGGCCTCATCTAGTGGGGTTAAGCTCAATCAATATTGTTTGCAACATACGTGCTTGATGATCTGTAAATCAGGTGATCAGTGATATGACCTGATTTGCCATCTTCTGACGGCTGCCTAGCTCTTGAAATCTTGAAAATCATTATGTCATTGTTTCACTTCGGTGCTTTATGCTGTCCATTAGTGCCGATGAAGACATATCAATATTATAGAAAGGCTTGATAAAGAGCCAAAAAATGACAAGATTAAACAAAGAGGAGGCCTGCATATGAGAGTCCTATCATTTTGTGGTTTGAAGAGATGTATTCAGCTTTCCAGGTTGTTTCCATGATTAACACTGTTATCCATCAAATCACGAGGCAGAAAATAAATGTAAAATAAAATGACACAAAATGTAAGAGTTATATCTTCCATTCCATTTTGAAATTTCTTTTCATCTTTAAAATCAATTTGTTGATTGTTTAGCTATATATCACCTCTTGACCTTATCTATATATATATATATATAGCCAGATGTTATTTTTCTATGTTACTTTGTTGGATAGACCTTATTCATAATTCTTGCAATGGCTGCTGTGGTTTTCTGACCTCAATACTAAGCTCACATTACTTTGTTTTCTCGTCAGAAAAATCCTTTATAGTTGTACTATTTAACTAACATAACCTGCCTTGCGTTCTTCATTCTTCAAGGATGGGACACTATATATGGGGAATAAAGAAGTCTGTAAATATGTAACGTCACAAAACTTGATAATTCTTGACCTGAGACTATTTGTCCTTTATATGGTTAAGTGCAGGAAGGTTCAGCCATTTGAGTCTATAATATTTTTTCTGGTTTACAAACAGGGCTGAAGGCCAGTGAGCCTACATTATTAGGCATATAATTTGTTAAAATTGTGCTTTACTTGATGGCTGCATTGATCTTTTCACTGAATGGATAAGGGTCTTACAATTCCTTCATTTCCTTTCATATGCTGCAATGTTAAATTTTAACCTGGTCATATGCAATAACTATACAACATTTCAGGCCAAAGCTGCGGGCAGAACTTCTGCTGAGTATCGTGAACTGGGCAACAAAATAGGCGTAAGATGATAAATGGCTTTATTGCACTTGCATGCACACACAGACACAGGGCCTTGTTCTGCTTTAGCACTTCTGATAAAGGGCTTTATTGCACTTGCATGCACACACAGACACAGAGCCTTGTTCTGCTTTAGCACTTCTGATTCCTTTCTCTGGATTTTAATCAGGCTGAAATTCTTGAGCATTACAATAACATATTAAATTCTTGTAATGCTCTGGATTATCATGACTTAATCAGTTGTTCAGTGAAGCTACTTACTGACTTCCATGATGGTAAGTACTTCTGAAATATACAAATAATTAACTGAAATCTCTTCACTTGTTACAGATGGTTGTGCTAACTTAAAGTTTGTTTAAAACATGAATTAGTTTTCAAAGAGTGTCAGGATTCATGGAAAGCCATTGTTATAGATGAGTTCCAAGATACTAGTGCCATGCAATACAAACTTCTAAGGATTCTTGCCTCCCATCATAAAATAACAATTGTTGGTGATGACGATCAGGTTTGAATATTTTCTTCTTAAGCCTCTAAAGTTTGAGAATTTGGTGGTTGGTGATTTGTGCTTCTTTTTTCTGGTAATTACTGGTCTAATCAATGTCTTGTTTGTTTTACAGTCCATTTTCAGTTTCAACGGAGCTGACATTTCTGGATTTATTTCCTTTCGCAATGATTTTTCTAATTACAAAGAGGTTTCTCTTGTCCTTGATTGACTGGTTTTTATGCTACACAGTTAACTCATAATTGGTTATGATGTCTACATTGATAGAAAATGCACACTGATAACCTTATCAAATTTTTTCGTTAGGGAACTTGCATAACTTGCTTTTCTGGTTCAGATTAGGCTTAACAAAAACTATCGGTCCACACGCTGCATTGTTGAGGCAGCATCTTCTCTTATTCGAAATAATGCCAAGCGATGTCAGTTGAAGAATGTTCTTACTGATAACTCTTCTGGATCCAAGGTACTTATGGCATTCTGTTAGCTGGTTTGTAAAGTATGTTTTTATTGTGATTTTCTTATTTATATGGCTAAAATGATTTTGGTAATAATCTGCAGATAGTTGTAAAGGAGTGTAACAATGAGGACGCACAATGTGCATTTGTTGTTGACAAGATCATAGAAATTTCATCTAGTCATTCAGAACCTACCTGTTCTTATGGCAACATTGCAATTCTTTACCGTAGGCAGGTGATGTTGCTGTTGCTTTGCTTGCTACTATAACTATGTACAAAAGCTATTACCTTATAGTTTGACTAAATGGACTTGGGTACCGTATGTTTCCGTTTCAGATCTCGGGCAAAGCCTTCCAAATTGCTTTCCGTGATAGGAAAATACCGTTTAACATTCACGGTGTGGCTTTTTACAGAAAAAAGGTAAGTTTTTTTTCTTTTTCCAATTGAGGTAAAAGTGTGTTTATATTACTAGTTTACTATTGTTTAGATATAAATCATTCATGGGCCTCCACAAGCAGCTTAAGTGTGTTGGTTAAAACACTAACTACCCTTGAATAATATTCAATCCACAATATAATAAGATAATATTATAATAATTTACTTTGAGATGATTAAAATTACTTATCTGTTTCCTAGTTATATTTACATGAATCTGTGCTAAGAAATTGATAGTGAACTTCCAGAGACAATTATTGGTTGATTGAATCATGTAATGTAATATTATATGGTTCAACAGAATATATGGACTCCTTCCAGAGTCAATTATCTATTTTTCTTGTGGTATGAGCAAGTGCAAAAATGCGTTGATAATTGATTGCATCACCCCTATCTGGTGTACGGTTAATTTCTACTCTTTCCCCTTGAAATTTTTATGTTCATGATCTAATAACTATCTGATTTGTGTATGGTTGTATCTTTCCTTCCCCATGCATGCCATAAATTGCTAACTTGGCCCTTCATATAATAGGTGGTCAGAACTATTATTGCCATGCTTAGAACAGCGCTGCCTGGTTGTGATGATAGCTCGTATATTTGGGTCTTCAAGGCTTTACTGCCTTTCGAGAAAGATCAGAAAAAGAGGGTAGGGGTTTTATAAAGATTTTCAGTTTGAACATGCATAAAGGGTATATAACCAATGTGGCTTTCTATCTTTTTGTTTTTATTTTTTTTCCTTCTTAAAAAAAATTCTTTCAGCACATAGTTCAGATAGCTTTTCTTTTTGCAGATGATTGAACATATTAACAAGATTTCAACTATTAGAAAATGCAGTTTCTTATCAGCTGCTAGTGATATCTTTAGTGCAAAGATTTCTGGAACCTTTAAGAGGTTTGGTAAAAAAGATCTCTATATACATTACTCCTTGAATATTTCAAAGTATTTGAATATTTCATTACTTTGTTTTGTTACATTGTGAGATCATGGATCCCATTTTCTAAATAGGGCATGGTGCTTTTATAAAAAAAGTAAAATAGTCTTACCTATCCCATTTTAAACATGAATAATACTGAAAAAAAAGTAATATATTTCTCCACATTTTAATTGGGTAACTATGACTTGATGATGAAAGTAGAAAATTCAGCTCTATCTGTCAAGCTCCCCCCAAAATATTGATTATTATGCAAATAATATTTAGTGAGCTATATTTCTTCTCAATTTTTGTGAGCTTTCTTAATCGAGGATTCTTGCTTTTTCGTATATCCCTTACCTTTTTTCCCCCATTAAAGATTTTAATGTTTAGTGATAACTCAAGGCTTTCTTTGAGGTTTAAAATAATTTATATAGCTCTGTTTAGATAGGCTAAAATTGTTAAGAAAAAGTTGTAGCTACAGTTCAACATTCTTATGGGTGTTCAATTGTGCTATGGTGCGCTTTTAGTCACTGCTAACACCCCTAATGTAATATCATTTCCTCTAATACTTTTTGGAGCATGGACTTCAAAGTTGCTTTGATTGTAGAAGGATGCCTTTCTTTCCATAGTTAATTGGCTGTAACAGTTTTGGTTGTTAACGCAGAAGTTATCAGTAAAATAAGCTTAAATCAAGTTGACAAATGGGAAGTAGATGAGATTTACTGCCCTTCAAGATGGGATGTATATGGCTTATGAACCAATCTTATTGCATACATAGCTCATCCAAGGACCTCTAGGGTACATGGACTTAGATCCTCTGAAGTAAGGGTAGTTCAAAAGAGAAAGAGTGAAGGATTAATCACTCTTGGAGCAATAACTACCACTGTGTGTGGGTTTTATCTGTTGTAATTGAGGGTTTTTAGATGGTGGAGGAAGAAAAGAGAGAGAATAGAGATTTATGATAATCTGAAAATATATTGATATTATGTGTGTTCTTGTAATACAATGAGGTAATCCTATTTATAAGGTAAAGATAAAATCTAAAGATAATAATATAATCAATCTAAACAAATCTAAATCAATCTAAAATATGATATGAGATATTCTAAGATATAATAAAGATATTAATAAATATTTTCTTATTTCTAACACTCCCCCTCAAGCTAAAGCTTACTAAGCTTTAAGCTTGTTACAATTAAAACCTTAAAATATAAAAGAATCTCCAAGAAAGACTAGCAAGACAACTCAAGAATGCTGGATACGTCTGAAAAGATAACACACAGCAAGGTAGCTGGAATAACACATCAGCTTGAACAACTTGTTGGATATTTGCAGAACTGGGAAAAGAAGATACACACACAGCTATGAGCGTTGGAAGAGACGCAATGAAGGCGGTGGAAATTCCCTATACATGCAACGATAGATCGCAAGAATAGCATGTCGAAGCCTTGAACAGTTGAAAAATTGGAGATCCAAAGCCAAAAGAGCACATCCCCATTGGTATGATTCACAATGGAAGGATGGTAGAAAGCACAACCAAATATTTATCATTCCCAAGCATGGTGCTAACAAGAAGCCAATAAATATTATAATAACCAAAAGCCTGTAAAGAAACAGAGAATGGATGACAAGAAAACTGGGGGTAGAATCGGAAATAAGAAAAACTGAAGTTGATGAAGTGCACCGATCATGAAACCAAGCATAGATCTGGAAAGTGAACAGCGGCGCTAGCACGGCGGTGGGAGAGGCGGGCGGAGATGCAAATGAGATGCCACGTGCCAGAACCTCGAGCAAACGAGAACACCGTAGAAGGAAGGAGTGGCGCGTGGGAGCGCGTGACAGCAGATCTGGAGGCGCGGTTTGTGGGGGTCGGCCACCAAGGAGGAGGCGAGCACGGCGGCGAAGAAATCGGCTGGAAAGGCCACCAGACGCACGGCAAAGAGAAGCGCGAGTGAAACGAAGATCAAGACTACAATGAGGAGCGTGGCGGCGCGTGGATGGTCAGATCTTGACCGGACCACCGCGGTTGGGCCACGCTTGGAGGGGCGATGCCGGACGTGGGGTCAGAGGGCGGAGCCGCCGCCGGAAAACTAGCTGGTAACGAAGAGGGGCGGCAGACGGTGACAAAGGCTGCTGGGAATATTGAAATTTTTTGGAAAGCAAGAACAATGTCAAACCTAAAATAGCATTGAAAGGCTTGACAGGCATAACAATGACGGGATAGAAAGGAGACTAAAGATAGCAGGGACACAATACAAGTGAGTTCCAAATTAGTAGAACTTCTGCAGCGGAACAATAGACAGAGGTCATGGTGGATGGTACCGCTCTGATGCCATGTTGAAATTGAGGGTTTTTAGATGGTGGAGGAAGAAAAGAGAGAGAATAGAGATTTATGATAATCTGAAAATATATTGATATTATGTGTGTTATTGTAATACAATGAGGTAATCCTATTTATAAGGCAAAGATAAAATCTAAAGATAATGATATAATCAATTTAAACAAATCTAAATCAATCTAAAATATGATATGAGATATTCTAAGATATAATAAAGATATTAATAAATATTTTCTTATTTCTAACATTATCAAAATAATCCGAGGATGGTTAACCCTTCACTTTCTCACTTTCCAACTGTTCTCACTTTAGAGGACGCAAATCTTGTGGACATAATGAAAATCTATGTGAGGCTAGTCATTGGAATTTGTAAATGCAGTAGTAAATTCGTCAGGCTGGATTTTTTCCCATACAAAGTGATAGTCAATTTTAATGTATTTTGTTTTTCCATGGGCAACTGAACTCGAGTGTATACATAGAGCTACTTTTTTATTAGTTAAGAGCTTCATTGGTTGTGAACTTCTGATTCATAGATGTTCAATTCTTTGAGAAACCATCTTATTTTGAATCATATCATTTCACATGTTGCTGTTCCGATTTGTTGATATTCGGCTTTCATACTTGATGGCTATTGTTCGTTTCTTACTTTCCCAAGATGCTGGGTTTCTTCCAAAGATAGGACAATGCTCTGAAATAGAAAATTTGAATGAATAATTACCTCCTAAAATAACCCTATGATTTCTCCTACTCAGGAGCTTGAATTAACTGTACATATAGGCATTACTTGTCAATATATTTTTAACAATGTTAACACTTCGTTAGATTCAAGGTTTTTGTGCTTTGGGCTCAATTTTGCATACAATGTTAATTCACACAAGCACCCACAAAAATCTTTCATTGTTCATGTGCATGTCTTTTCTGTATTCTTGTTCTGTTGTGTTTAGTCTTAAAAACTAATTGATATAATGACTTTTAGAGCTCTTATTGACTATAGGAGTCAGCTAAACCATGGAAGGAAGGTTTTAATGACACTAGAGATGATATCGAAACTTGTTCATAGGGTAAGTGCTTTCTATAAACTCTGATTGCTGATTTAACTTGTTTGATGTTTCAAGTATTAACCATTGCATCAGTCCTTGTTGGTAATAACATTATGTCTTGGGGATTTTCAATTTCACATGCGTACGATAAGCATTGACTGAGAGGAGTGTTGGTCATGAGAGGGGAAAGGAGCAACTATTGACCATTGAGTCGCATGTCAATGGTTTAGGTTAAACAACCCAGTTGTAGGTCACATGACTGACATTTGTCTCTGACCATTTTAAAAGGTTGTGTGACCATGGGGAACTTTGAGAAGACAAAAAAGGAAAAGAAAAACAAACCAAAGCTTTTATCTAATGTGTTGTGAAATGTTTCTAGCACCTTGTTTTGTGTGGTTGGAGAAATAATTCTGAATCTTCAAGATGTTATTTTTTTTGTTTTGGTTTAGGGTGTAGCATTTTTTTTTTCTTTTAAATACAAATTATCCCTTGTAGATATACACTGACTGGAGAGAGGGTTAGAAAGGTGGATGAAATGTTAGTTTTAGGAAAATGGGTAGATGAAAACTGTAACATCCCCTGCTGCTTTATGGATTGACGACTGTCCCCACAAACCAACACGGGTCTTTTCAGCATGCTTTGTCCTCACTCGCACGCTTCCTGGGAAAACTTCCCAGGAGGTCACCCATCCCAAAATTACCCCAGGTCAAGCACGCTTAACTGTGCATCTTCTTTTCGGTAGCCTAAACTGAAAGAACTCCACAGTTAAGCGTGCTTGACTGGTAATTTTGAGATAAATGACCTTCTACAGGAAGTTTTCCCAAGCATCGAGTGAGGACAAAGCATGTGACCCGTGTTGGTTTGTGAAGACGTCAATCCATAAAGCGGGATGTTACAAATGGTATCGAGCCTGCACCACTCCTAGTACGGTGTGGTTGGAGACGAACCAGCAGAGGTGGGCATGTAACGCCCGGGGACGAGGACGAGGAGTTATCGCCGGTGCAAAGAGGGCACGGACAAGGAGCGGCTCCTCGTGAAGGTCCTCTAAGCGGAGGGGTACATGAATGAACCGATTACACACCCGAATGAGAGGGATCCTAAGACTGTATAGGTATGGGACTATACAGTTGAGGAAGGCTTATATGAATTGATTTGCACTACCTATACCAACAAGATGCATCTTCTTTTCGGTAGCCTAAACTGAAAGAACTCCACAGTTAAGCGTGCTTGACCTGGGGTAATTTTGGGATGGGTGACCTCCTGGGAAGTTTTCCCAGGAAGCGTGCGAGTGAGGACAAAGCATACTGAAAAGACCCGTGTTGGTTTGTGGGGACAGTCGTCAATCCATAAAGCAGTAGGGGATGTTACAAAAACTGAAGCAAAACTTGAATACATCAAAACAGTTTCTACAAATGATTCTACTTAAATTTAGTTTTTAATAATGCTAGTGTTGCCCATGGGTCTATGTAGTGAACACACTAGCGGGATTGTTGTTTTTGTACATTTTTCTCACAGTTGCTGGTTTTCTTTTGAACTTAGTAAGAGAGTATGCTTTGTTCTCACATTATTTCTCCTCTTCCTTAATAATAACTGTCCCCTTAGAAATGCTACACAACTTACTTTTGAGTGCTTACCATCCCTGTATGACCCAATGCTTATCATTGACTACTTTCACCTATCATAGTAAACACTGCTCTCACTTGAATGCATGCCATATCTATTAATGACAGGAAAAATCAATCTCAGCTATCATAACTAGTGTGGCAAACATGATACCTGAGGTTTGTCTTACCTCTCACTTGGAATTCTTTACTTTAGAAGTGATTATTGTATTCCTAAACTGGTACTACGTGCTTTTGTAGGGGTTTTTAGGCTTTAGCTGCTGTTTGAAGTTATTCTTTTTTTTTTTTTCAACTATGTTTTTATTTTATAGCTCCATGAAACATTCTTATGGGTGCATGCATCAATCATACAATTATTTTAATGCAATTTATTGGAATGTTTTGCTTGTATATTGGATCTGAGAATCATTGTACACTGATGTTAGGGTGACAAGATTTTTTTGCAGTTGGAAACAAATATTGTAGCAATGGATTGCTAGCCATGGGGCTAAAGTTTAGGAATGTTGAAATTGAGAGTTTTTAGATAGTGGAGGAAGAAAAGAGAGAGAATAGACACTCAGGAATATGAAAGTAATTAGATATATTGTGCTGTTATAATACAATGAGGTAATCCTATTTATAAGGCAAAGATAAAATCTAAAGATAATGATAGAATCAATCTAAATAAATCTAAATCAATCTAAGATATGATATGAAATATTCTAAGATATAATAAAGATATTAATAAATATTTCTAATTTCTAACACTCCCCCTCAAGCTAAAGCTTACTAAGCTTTAAGCTTGTTACAATTAAACCCTTAAAATATCAAAGAATCTCCAAGAAAGACTAACAAGACAATTGAGAGATGCCGGATACGTCCAAAAAGATAACACAACAAGGTAGCTGGAATGACACATCAGCTTGAACAACTTGTTGGATAATTGCACAATTGGGAAAAGAAGATACACACACAACTATGAGCGTTGGAAGAGACGCAATGAAGGCGGTGTAAATTCCCTATACATGCAACGATGGATTGCAAGAACAAAGATATCAAGCCTTGAACAGCTTGAAAATTGGAGATCCAAAGCCAAAAGAGCACATCCCCGTTGGTATGATTCACAATGGAAGGATGGTAGAAAGCACAACGAAATATTTATCATTCCCAAGCATGGCGCTAACAAGAAGCCAATAAATATTATAATAACCAAAAGCCGGTAAAGAAACAGAGAATGGATGACAAGAAAACTGGGGGTAGAATCGGAAATAAGAAAAACTGAAGTTGATGAAGTGCACGGATCATGAAACCAAGCATAGATCTGGAAAGTGAACAGCGGCGCGAGCACGGCGGTGGGCGAGGTGGCCGGAGATGCAGGCTACGCCACGCAAGCTGTAAGCTTGAGCTACTGAGAACACCGTAGAAGGAAGGAGTGGCGCGTGGGAGCGCGTGACAGCAGATCTGGAGGCGCGGTTTGTGGGGGTCGGCCGCGGAGGAGGAGGCGAGCACGGCGGCCACGAAATCGGCCGGAAAGGCCACCGGACGCGCGGCAAAGAGAAGCGCGGGTGAACAAGATCACAAGACTACAATGGGAGGAGCGTGGCGGCGCATGGATGGTCAGATCTTGACCAGACCACCGCGGTTGGGCCACGCTTGGAGGCGCGATGCCGGACGTGGGCTCAGAGGGCGGAGCCGCCGCCGGAAAACTCGCCGGTAAGGAAGAGGGTGGCGGACGGTGACGGAGGCTGCTGGGAATATTGAAATTTTTTTGGAAAGCAATAACAATGTCAAACCTAAAATAGCATTGAAAGGCTTGACAGGCATAACAATAACGGGATAGAAAGGAGACTAAAGATAGCATGGACACAAAGATAAGTGAGTTCCAAATTAGTAGAACTTTTGCAGCGGAACAATAGACAGAGGTCATGGTGGATGGTACCGCTCTGATACCATGTTGAAATTGAGAGTTTTTAGATAGTGGAGGAAGAAAAGAGAGAGAATAGACACTCAGGAATATGAAAGTAATTAGATATATTGTGCTGTTATAATACAATGAGGTAATCCTATTTATAAGGCAAAGATAAAATCTAAAGATAATGATAGAATCAATCTAAATAAATCTAAATCAATCTAAGATATGATATGAAATATTCTAAGATATAATAAAGATATTAATAAATATTTCTAATTTCTAACAAGGAACTTGATGTTATAATGTTATGTGGCAGAAATTTGGTTTACACGGCTGTAATATTCTAGTGTTTCAGCATTTTTACATATGAAAGGAGATGTAATATCTTTATACTTAATACAATTGCATCAGTGCATTGACCAGAATGTTTTTAAATGATAAGTTTCTAGCAAGCATGATAGAGAATGAGGATTTTGAGAAACAGTAATGCAAGAAAAAGTCATGAAATTATCGTGCATAATGTGGCACTGTTATTTTCAACTTGTTCCTGTCTTTATTGTTAGACAAATTCGAAGATATGGCTATTTAGACAAATAGATTTTCACAACCTTTGAAAAATACATATAGACTTACTCTATACAGTATCATGATTTTTCAACTTATAAATGTATAGTTAATATTATATTAGCTTTGAATTTTAGAAATACCTTCTTGACAAAAGGGCAACTGTTGATGTTGATGGAGGGACATTGCTGAATGAAGACTACAACATCAGATCAGTAAGTATTTGATGCAAGATAAAATTCAGGGTTGCTATTATCGATATATTGCTGTTAGGGAAATATTGTTGTGTTTATATATGCTGAAATAGTAGTTTTGTAGTTATTACTGACTAGTGTTACCAATTGTATGTGAGGGTGTGTGGGCTTGCGCTCGTGTACTACACAGTTGAACTCTTACCTAATACACATTTTCTTCATGTTGTACATAGCCTTTTTCTCTACTATGAATAATAGTGGGGTCTACAATGCTTCACCTATGCATTCTTGCCTAATTTTTTTCACCCATGGCTTCAATCACTCCTTTCTTCAGGTTCGGCAATACCTACTGGATGATGTCTCTGAGTTTTTGTCTACTAAATTTGTTGAGATAAAAGGTAAAGGAGAAATATCAGGAGATGAAGGCTGCATTGTTGTGCTAAAAGCATTCCTAGATTATTTATTTGAGCGAGAGACGGAAAATTTTCATGCTCGGAGAAAGGACAATGAAAACTCTGTGACATTGACTACTATTCATCAGGTACCTATGTCACTTAATCGTTAACAAATGGTGTTTAGCTCCAAAGTAATGCGAGTTTGACTTTTGACCTGCAGGCAAAAGGTTTAGAGTGGGATGTTGTGTTCATAATTAAGGTACATGATATTATTTAGTAACAATGCTCTTTGACAAGCTCAAAAGCTAGTGGATGGAAATCTTCTTTAAATTGTCATATGGTGAATACATGATTTCTGATGTATTATTGTTGAAAGGTTATGGATAACCAATTTTTTAGCTGGATCTTTCATTGGCTGATAGTTTGGTATGTGAAACAGGCAAATGAATCTGAGATCCCTCTATTACATGATTACAAAGGCACTGTAAAAGACAGGGCCTTAGTTGAGGTACCTTATAATTGCTTGATGGTTGGATGAATTATTCATATCTTCCTCTGTCTTCTACTCTGTATTGGTTATGATTCTAATTCTCGTCTGATTCCAAGGAAGAAAGACGTTTGTTATATGTTGCAATGACTCGTGCTCGGCAAAAGCTTTTTATTCTCTATGTTATGATGGACTCAAACTGGCAGGTTTGTCTACATAGCTTCAGCTCAGATTTTTTTTCCCTTTTGCTTTTTTTATTTTAGTTGGAGTTGGCTAATTTTCTGTCTTTCTAGATGCTTCAACCTTCAAGGTTTCTGAGAGAAATCCCTGATCATCTTCTAGATGTTCAGGTACGTCATGCTGCCCTTTTGTAAACTATTGTGACCATCAAATTATAGAAGTGTTTATTAGTTCTGTGAATCAAAGTAATACTTGTTCCCTTTAAATCTCTTATGTCTAGTTTATCTGGGGCTATTGCATTTGTCAAGATGGAGTTGTTGTTACCACTTTTCAAAGTTGAGTGTAGGTAAACTTGCTGAGGGGAAGTAAACTTGAATTGTAAACTTGAAAAGTAGTGTTTGAGAAACACAGTAGTTCCTAAACACAATACAATATCCATAATTTATTTGTATGTTTCAACTCCATATAAAATAAACAGAGAGTCAATACTTGTATATGCCATTGCAATCCTGTTATTCTGAGCATCTGCCCCACGTTTTAAGCCAGAAACCTGTTTCCAGCAGCATTCTTTTTATCTATCAAAGCTTTGCAATGAGTTGATGACTGGAGAGGGGAAAAAAAAAACCACCTTTGGATGCCAACATGAATTTCAAATTTTCTTGAGAGAAACACTCAGCAACCTTTCACTTGTACTATAAAAGATATACAACCTACATTGAATAATGATCTGTAAGTGATTGGGATTTCCTAATTCTACCTATTCAGTTTCATATATTCCTATGCATTGCCGACACAAATATTTACTACAGCCCGCAGTTTAGCATTTAGATATTTTTCTTTTCAGTTACTTGTTAAAAATCTAAATATATCTGATGATTCATAATCTTGAACATATAGTTCCATTGCTAAAGAGAGTCTCTTTTGTTTGAGTTGTGTTTATGCACGATATTAATGGATCATATCTAAAAGGTTTTAGGTCATGTGCAACCTGACACCTTGTCCATGAATACTATGTATAATTATCCCCATGATTTTTTTATCGTGTGTAGCCCAATACTCTGCTATGAATTAAATTTTTGGGGAATTTTTGCAATTTGAAATGTTTAGGGTATCATAATGCATTGTTTGAAAAGTAGGGGATCTTTTGCACAGTTTAGAAAGTTCAGGGTGTCGTAATGCAAGTTTTGAAAAGTCAGGATTTAAAATGCACATAACCTAAAATTTAGGGGGGATCAAATGCATTTAACCCTATCTTAAATGCTATTCCTTTCTGTGTCTCTTTAACATAACACTACATCTTCTTTCTAGCATAGCATGTCCATAGGTTCTGCTAATGTCACATTTATGCTCAAGTGTATAAGCATTCAGTTTGTGAATATTATATACTTATGTAGGGTGAAATAAATATACAGGAACTATACGTAAAGCAAGAAGCTCTTCAAAAGGAAACTGCCAAGTGTACTGCTGATCTGTTGATAAAAGAGCAACAATCTGAAGCAGATGAAGTTGCTATGCCTAATGACTTCCTCAATAATCATTTTAGTGAGGCTACCAATGAGCCTGCAGAAGTTGTAGAGGCAAACTGTGGCAATAATTTCTTAAGAAGGTTTCTCTCCCTATTGTGATAGTTATATTACTGTTATTTGTTACTTATCTAAGCAGTAATTGATTTTGAAAAATTGTCATGCTTACGTTTCACAGATTTGCTGTTGAAGAGAGATCTGTTGTTTCCCATTTATTCCATCAATGGGCCAAAAAGAAAGCATTTCAAGATCCAAAGAGATTGCTTGACAAGGTACTGCTGGATAAACACACTGAATAATTTATTTTCTGTTCCTGAAATTGCCACTCTGAAACATTTGCTATTTTAAAGCCAGAGGTTGATAGTTTTAAATCACTCTCTATTATACACATGTCTAATTATTCTGTGCTTGAGTTTTGTTCTCTAAATTCTCAAAACTCATCAACCTATTATAAGTCTCGTTTCCACTCCATGGTAGTTCTTCTTCCCCAAGTGTTGTAATTGTTCCTTTTCTGGAAAAGGAAGAACAAATATCTAATTATCTATAGCTTACGATTTAAATTATTACTGTTATTATTATTATTATTTTGCAAAATTTAAATACAATTTTTCAAATTGTACATAACAGGCTGCTGTGTATAGGAAACTACAAACTCAGTGAATTGATCTAGTCCTTTGATACCGATTTGAAGAAAACAGTCCTTACAATGCTGTCAAGGGGCTCTCTTGAATGATTACTATAACATATGAATGATTTTCATCATATTCTATCTTGAAAATATTAATGGGGATTGTTAAACGAGGCATTTCAAAGATAGTGCATTGTGAATTTCAGGATTTCTTTCCTAAATGCACTGATGAATATAAATTCGCTTGTTTGGAAACTAACATATATATTCCCTGTTGCATGTACAGGTTGGTTTCGTAATTGATGAACGTCTTAGAGAGAAGAGAAACAAATACAAGGTTCAGCAATATCCGTATCTTTATGGCTTCTTATTCTGCACTGCCTATTGTTCAGGATGTGTTGTAACATTTCCATTATTTAAATGTAGATATCATGAACTGATCTAGTCTCGAGTATCTTCCAGAAAGTCTTAGCATGCAAATATTATTACCATGCAAAACTCTTTAGCTAAGCTAACAGAAGTCTGTCAAATATTATTCTCATTACTTTTGGCATATGTTGTCCAATCTCATATGAGATGACTGTCTTCTCTTGGATGTCTTGTGATTAACTTTTTCTCATTGCCCATTTACAATTTCAGGATTTGTTAAATACACTAAAGTCCTGTGTACGCAGTGACGAGGCATTTCAGTATGCTCAACACGTAAGTTCCTTTAGATGTTGCCGAAACCAGATGTGGTTGCATTTCTAAGATAATAAGAGGGACCTTGAGAAGAAATGGAACCTCCATTGTATCTTGTTTGAAATCTGACATTGCTTTCCTTGAAGGTTTTGAGATGGGAGCAGATTCCTGCTGATAAACGTGCTCACCTTATGAGGGAAAAACAGGTCTGCTGTACTTTTAAATACACTTGGCCAAACTATGCAAACAGTTTATATATTTTCCCCTGCTAAAGGGATTTGTTTGGGGGGATGATGTATAAAATAGCAAGCCATGAATTTTCGTGTTAGCTTTGATATTGAAGGTGATACTTGAGAGAACAATTTGCACTTTTCAGGAACATTTCTTGAAACTGAGGATTGAGAATGCGATGGGTTCAGCAACACCAACTGACAAACAGGTAGGAATTCTTAGTGAATGGGCATGTTAAACATTTCACGTCTGATATTTTTGGTTCATTCTTTTCTTAAGATATGGCTAATGAATGACAAGGTATGAAAATATGGATTTAATTTCTATGCCCTAAAATTGTAAAAGTTTTCTACATAATTATTCAATTGTGTATTGTCACATCAGTCATGATTGTTAACTTTCATATCCACTATTTGAAAAGTTATTAAAATGAAATATTTTGATTGGATGATAATATAAAATAATTTTACACCGTTAGTGCATCAAATTAAACTTTAAAAATATTAAATATAAATTTTTTGTGCAATTTCAATAATAAGTGGTTGACTTTTTACATAAAATCCTTTGTATTATGGAGTTCTCTTTAAATAAATTGAAAATTTTTTGTTTGCAATATTACTTTTTATTTTGGTGAGGGTGAGTCTTGGCATAATAGTAAGGTTGCCGCCATATAATCTGGAGGTCACGGGTTCAAATCCTAGAAACATCCTCTTTGTAAAGCGAGGTTAAGACTGAGTACATCAACCCTGTATAGACCTCATTCGGTGGGAGCCTCATACACTGGATCACCCTTTATTACTTTGTTTTTGGTAGTTTTTGCAATATTACTTTGGCTCTTTTGTATTCCTAGTTTTTTGTATACTTATTTTATCTTAGATTACTTTTCCTTCATTTCATGATAATAATTGGGTGGAGAGATTGGGAGTATTAAGCATGCCCTTCCATTTTCTGTTTTTATTTTTATATTTTTTGTTTTCAACATTTTTTGGAAAGAAATATTAAAAAGAGTAAATAAGTATTTTGATCCAAATATTTTTAATTTGACATTAATTTGATCCTCAAAATCTTTTACATCAATTTAGTCTTGATAACTTCAATTTTGACATTAACTTAATCATTTTATTAGATTTTCATTTTGATTAAATGACTAAATTTATATCGAAATAAAAAATATTAAGATTGAGTTAATGTTGGAAAATTTGTTAGCATCTAATTGATGTAAAAAAATTTATTAGGATTAAGTTGATATCAACTTAAAAATATTAGGATCAAAATAATTGTTTACTCTTAAAAATATTGAAAACAACATAATTTTATTTTTAATTTTTATTGTTTTGTTATAAAATTTTGAAAATAAAAAATACAGAAAATAAAACTGAAAATAAAAATTGAAATCAAGCATGGAAACCGTAGTGATGCGATAAAGCTATTAATTGTTTTGCAGGTTTCTTATTTGAAAAAGCTAGGTTGCACAGAGACCCCGACTTCCCGCCTCCATGCGTCTCGTCTTATTGAGCAGTACAAATCATTGTAAGAATTGAGTGTTGTGATGTTTTTTCTTTTTTTCGGGTGTGTGATTTTTATTTCCCCTCTTCAACCTCTAATGTATTCAGCATTTTTTATTTATGGTGGAGTATATTTGAAGGCCAAGCTAGTATGCAATCTAGCTGTATAGTAAATTTTTTTCAAGCTAGGTTACAAGCTTCAAGCTTGCATAGAAGTGGTGATGCATGAATTTTAATCGTCTAAGGTTGAAATTGTGCCAATTTTTATGTAATGGAACAATTGTTTTCGTTACTTATCAGTTTTGTTTCCTTCATATATGCTTTGCAAATGGACTCCCTTATAAATGAATTTGATAACAAAAAGCGTACACGTTTTGAAAATGGGGATAGATGCAAATGGAGATTAGTTTACCGGTCTCGTATAAGATTTAAGTTTGGTTCTTGGATTTTCTTGTTGAATGGTAATCTCTGTTTTCCTCGCTTTGGTTTTGAACTGCGTTGAGCATTTCTCTCAACTATGAATTTTCAGCTCATTTCAGATTAAAAAAAAAAGTATAATCTATTTGAAATATCTGAAGTGAAATATATTTCATGAGTAACTAGAAGTGTAACTAGAAAATTGTGTAAACGGAGGATTTAATTTGTATGCAATGTTAATATAAATAAATTTTACACAAACATCTAAATATATAGTATCACATTAATAAATGTGTTTTAACTCAGACTCATTCACTGTCTTAAGAATCTTTAAAATAAAAATATATGATAGAATCATGATATCATATTATTTTATACTGATAGTATGTTAAAATTTTTCCATAGAGAATAAAAAATGATACCACTATCACCACCCTTTCCTCACTCAAAGCCTCTTTGCTTTTTCTGCTATACCTACACTACCCACTCCTCCTCACCTTGGTAAAGAAAATTCCCCTTCCTCTCTCTTTCTTTCTCTTCCTCCTGTTGCAAAATGTTCCTCAAACTCAGATACAGTTTCAGTTCCAGTGTCTTCTTCCATTACCAGATCTCTGGATGTTCGAAGTAGCTCACATGCCAAACACCACTTCACTCACCTATGGTGCCTCTTTTAAGACATTTTCACCCTCATTTGGCTTCAGATTCTTCTCCCTTTTCTCTCAGCTAGATCCATTTACTTTAAGAACTTGCATTTCACTATAAACCCATTCGTGAACTTTTAGTTCCACTGACAAGCCTTTAACTTGCTCCTTTTTTATTTTTTGCAATTTCAATTCTGACTCTACTATTTTTTTTCTTGTTTTTCAGTTCTTGAAAAATTTCTTAGAAGCGCTGCATTTAAATGGAGGAGCCTTTAGAGCAACTAGGCGAAGAGGTACCAAAAGCTTGAATATGTGATTTTCCGAGAAGGAGGGAGACGGCTCAATGGTGGGGGTTATCAGAGGAAGGGGGTGCGGCGGAGGTGGGGGAGTGAGGGAGGAGTAGAGGAAGGAGACTAGTAGTGAAGGGCATTTAACCACAGAATTTTACTGTGTGTGTCATAACCATATACTTCCACCTTGACAGCTGCAGCTAAAGGTATTGTAGGGCAGTAGGCGCCTTCAAACTTTTTCTAGTCTGTGCATTCGAACTTTTTCTCGAGATTTTTTGGCCTCTTCAATCTTCATTCGCAGCATAATCAATTTTAAAAAATTGCCCCAGTAACCACTACGATATTAAATTTGAAGACATTATTCCAGACTTAAGAATTGGTTACTGAAAAGGTAAAAAGAAAAGGATCCGTTCTCCCTCCTTTTATGCTTCTACCATAGAATTTTTTTTTTCATTAATTTATTTCATATACACTGACAGTATAAAATAATTTTATAATATCAACCAATAAAATTTTACTAAAATAACAAATTATAAAATATAACTATATACTATTACAACCACTAGTCATGATTTATCACTTTGATATAAATATAATTCTATTGACTACCCATGTAAAATTATTTTATATCATCAAATAGAAAAAACTCTTTTTAATATCGCTCATAAGATTATAACTTTATGAACAAATGAAACATACAACATTAATATAATTGCCGTAACACAACAGACTAAAAAGGTTCATAAAACACTAAGGCTCTAAGAGAATCTTCTTCATTAATGAATAAATGGGGAGCCAATAGTGAAATTACTATAGAATCTGGTTCGTTTAAATCCAAAAATAACCAACTCAAAAAGATTGAATACAAGATATCCTATAAGGCTATAACCTAAGAAAAAGAAGAGTGCAGGAGGAAGTTCCCTCTTCCTGTCCCCATCAAAGCAAAAAAATTGATGTCAAAGCCCAGGAATAGACTCAAGATTGTACTTTTCTGAAGATTCAGTCTCCCTTCTCTCTTTTGATTTTGGCTTCGTTATGCCATCAAGGGCTTGCAGGTATGAGTAAGAGGCGGTCCGATTAGATGGTGGGCTTGGATTGCTAATTCTGCTGGCAAGGAAGCGGCGGATCAGGCCCCTGAGAAATGGAGCCATGGTTTCTGGCTCATACTCCAAGTAATACATGATCCCTCCCATACAGAGAGAAAACAAGAAGACCTGAACCAATTGAAAGCATAAAGTGAGACAATTTCAGTTAAAGGGCTTTGAACCCTCAAGAATAGTGAAAACATGTATCACAAATGTGGTTAGTATCAAAAAGGAAAAGACATAAACAAATCGAGGGCAAATGAAAGCATTAGTTACCCCTGGATATAAATAGACCACTCCCACTTTTAACATAGATATTAGTCCCTTCATTTATATTCTTAGTTCTTAAATCCCCTTATATAAAGTTCTCACTTCTCCCTTCACTATACGAAACAACAAAAGGCCTCAACAGTAAAACTGACTTTCATAACAATTCAGGTTGCCAATAGAGTTGGAGAAACAAATTTTCAAAAGATGTTCCAAAAAAACAATGATTAGAGGAAGTGTTTCTCTTAATTTGGTGAAAAGCAACTTGAAGGCATACCTCAGCATTCCTAATATCTGGAAGCAGGTGCCTGTTCACCAAGATATACCATAATGAATCTACTGCTCGGGGAAGAACATATAAAGCTAGCTCACCACGCTTTGCTTTCTTCTCCAATAGCACTGAAAGGGCAGCTATTCCCCCTGCTATCCAATATACAAGCTTGTGATCTCTTGATGCAATTTTCCTATGTAAACATATGACTGCCTGCAAAACTAGAAATACATAAGGAACTATAATAATAAAAATAATACATTTGTGTAGGAGAAATGAGTATGTATATATATAGTAATAAGAACAAATGTGCACCTGAAAGATTCCAACAAATGCAGACAAAAAGGTTGTTGAGCGAACACCACCATTGATGGCAACCCAGAAAGTGCGGAAAGGAGCAGCAGTGAACTGAAAATGCAATCTTCATCAGAAAATGAAATGTCCAAAATAACAATATTAATGACAAAAGTTACAGCTATAGTAACAGGGTTTGTTACACTGCAGGATGTTGACTGAAGATGATATGCGCATATCTAGTTATAGTGTCAAAATATGGAACAAAAACTACTCAATCTTGGCAAATAGCAACACATTAATACAATATTTGTTTCATCCTTATAAATCATGGGAAGATAAAAATTTTATTTTATTTTTTATTTTTAAGTTCATATGGATTGATAGTAGATTTAGTATTCAAAATAACATTCGATCAACTCCAAGGATAAACACTTTCAGCGATATTAACATATAACAAACAATTGGACTGGCTGGTCTAATTTGGTTTTGAAAACTATGGCAGAAAGAGTGCTGATACAAAAAATATCCAGGACTCAAGGTTATTTTAGAAAAACTTAGAAGTGAATCATTGTCGACTTTTGACCCCCTAAACCTTAATTTGACTAATTGTCTAATTCACACTGAGGGAACTAAGGCACCTCATCAAGTGCATTTTAGCAGTATGGAGATAAGGAACCTCTATAAGAAATCACCAAAAACAAGAAACTATGAATATGAAACTTGTATAAGCCCTTCATTCAATTGTAGACATATGCTGACTTGCATGGAAAGGAAAAATAACAATTTCAATATTCAAATACAAATTTACATTATGGGAATGAATTTTCTTTAAACTAAAACTAACAGCTGCAGCAAAGTGATAGGCACAAACATACTTCCATCATATGTTGTCGCATAAAAATAGAAAAAAGAAACTACATAGAAACCTCCAACAAGCCATATAGCTAGTAATTTTATTCCAGATACTTATAAAGGATACTTCCCATAAACACATACAAATTTATCCACATGTTCCTTTTACACAAGACTGTCCTCTTGCTTGTCTATACATAAGCCAATATGCAAGTAGCAAAAATAGTTCAGAAAGAGAATACCTTCTGTAGGTGCAGAACAACAAATGGCACAAATGTCAAAGAGAAGTAAAGTGGGAATGTTTTCTTAAACGTTGCTGATGTTGCCTGTGCTTGGTGAGCTAAACATGAATTTGTTTCCGGATGAATGATAGAACAAGGAATAATGGAGGGAAATTCTTCTAACTTTATATAGTCAGATTTTCCTATGTGAGATAAGTAAGCATGGAGTGAAGCAACATCAACTCGATGACCTCTACAGTTATCCCTTACAGCCTTGTATACAGGCTGTGCAACTGGCCCGGTCTTCTGAATGAAGTCCTGATAGGCTTTGGGCAAGCTCTCAGGACGCATTACAAAGGCATACATAACCTGAAATCAATTTTTGATTGATAAAATCGTTAAAAGTAACTCCATGAAACATGACGGGAGTTGAGAAGCAATAGATAAAGCTTTCAAGATTTAGAAGAAAACCGTAACACATATTTTACTTAAGTCAAAAAACCCATAAAGTATCTGAGTAAGGGGTCCAAAAGAGGGCAAAATAAACCCTCTAAACCCCATCCTTCCCCTTTGATGCTTTCTCTTCCCTTCATCTAGTAACTCACAAACACACCCTAAAGTGAGGGTTTGTAATAGTTGTTGAGAAAATGTTATGACACCCTATCCTATCCATAAAATCTTGTCATTTATAAGCTTCTTTCCTTTTCTTAATTCAGCAGCAGATGTTTATCACTGCTCTCACCTGCTGCCCCTACTAGGGCATAGTTTGCAACCATCCTTGCAAGGATAGTCTAGGCTATTCATAGACCTTCCTGCTAGTTTTAGGGCTGTTCTACTGCTTTCAATTTTCAGGCACGCATAATAAAATCCAAGCATGAAGAGCTAGAATGAGATTTGAATACCTGTGCACAAGACAGGGCAAACAGCAAAGAATCTCCATGTCTCCAATGACTTCCCCAAAGGTGAAACTTATTCTTAGATTTTGCAGAATTATAAGCACACTGATACATAAGAGTATGTATAAGAATTGTGCCTTCAGATCATTTCGAAGAGGATGAAATTGTATCAAATAAATTGGCATAAGTCAGTTATCTCAGAAACAGAAATTATTTTGGGGATATGCTTTCAAATACCTGGGATAGCCTAGCCAGTAGATATAAAGCAAGTGTACGCCTCCTATTTGAATCATTTAATGCCAAAATTGAGAAACCAGCAACCGAACCTGCTATATATCTGCTCCATCATCCACTTAAACAAAGTCATAAACAAGCAACATGTGAAAATCTCAACAGCTTAAAATAATATCCAATCATTTATATTCAGAAGAACAAAATCTTAGAAAAAAGGTTAACCGAGAAGCTATAGAAATGAATCAAGAAAAAAATTATTTGTGCTGCAACTCACGCATTCCACGGCGTCTCTTTCTTTCTCAGCTTTCGCAGCAAGCATCTAAGCGCATGATACGATCCAGTGAAACCTCCAAAGAGCAAACCGATTCGACAAGCTTCTTCCCGTACTATTAGATCTTTTTCAGAAACAAGTAACTGCAAACAAACAAAAAATATGTATACCACCATATGTTCTCTAATATGTATCAAAGCAAAAAATGTAAAACACGTAAATGGTCAATAGTATAGTATACCTTCATGCCACATACATACTGTTACCTATAACAACAACTGAAAGCTACAAGCTACAAGGCTTCAACCAAACCACTCAATAATGTTATCTACAAGATAAAATTGACTGAACTGGAGAATAGCCTGCTCTATCAACAACTTCAATAGCGCACAACAGAATCAATTCTTCTTGGAAACAATTCTAGAGTGCAGAACTAAACACACACTTATTTTGATCAAAACTCACTCCCCAAAGGAAAGAGAGAGAGAGAGAGAGAGAGATTGTTCACTCGCACACTGAATTAATGAATTTCAGAAGAAAATGAATCTGTGTCACACATACAATTCCCATTTCCAACGTCGGCAACATTCGATCGAATTAAAAGAATCGCTAGCTGTGCTACAACACCAAAAAAAATTGTGAAATTCGAACCCTAATTCAACCTAAAATCTTAGCATTGATCGAAGAATCAATTCAGCATCACCGTGATCAGGGAATTCAGCGTTAACTGACCTTGAGATCGAGGAGGGAGGAGTAGGACTGGCGGCGAACGAGCTTGAAGGCGCGGAGGAGGATGCCAATGCCGACTCTCACGCCGTACGAAAGGAGGAACGTCTGGCACAGGTTCCCGATGGCGTGGGCCACGCACGACTCTTCGGGGCCGTGATCGCACGGAGGGCAATCCGGCGAGGAGTGGTGAAGGGCGGCGGCCCGGCGCTGGCGGAGCTGGAGCTCCTGGATGGCTTCGCGGAGGCGCTCCTCCGCCTCGCGCAGACGGTGGTCGTCGTCGGAGCTGTCGACGAGCTGAGGAGAAGTAGGCTCCATTGCAAAATTGTTGGAGTGAGTGTTTAGAATTAATCAATGTCTTAATCTGCTAGTCATCTCATCTCATCTCATCTCATCTCACAGACAGAGAGAGACAGAGAGAGAAGAGAAGGGGGGTTCATGAGCTTCATTTCATTTCATCGAATGATTTGTTTTGTTTTAATAAAGAAAGGCATTTCATGAGCCACACTCATATGCTTTATAGAATTCATATTATTTGTTACAATAGGGATTTATTAGTTAAATACTATAACTTTCTTCCGATTACGGATAAAAATAAAAAAAACAGCACCTTCAAATTAACGACAAAATCAGTGAAACAATGGGCGATAGAATAACCCAAAACGACATGGGCGTAACGTGGGCAATCACCGGAGGCAAAAGTAATTCAGGTGTTCCCTGCCGCAGGAAAATTCACAGCCCATCCTACGAGACGATGAGGAAACAAAAGTCTACTTGCTAATGTAACTCTTGTTGTGTCTCTTGCCTAGTGTAACTCTTACGTGGCCACTTGTTTGTTAATGTAAATTTATTGTTTACTCTCTGTTAATTTATATGATATATGCAACTATGCTACTTACATTAAAACAAACAATGAAAGGCTAAACAATTAACATAAAAGTGTTGAAATGCAAAATGACTAGTAAAAACAAAGATCATCTCATATCAACTTGCATTGCCTTGCCTCCCATCCTATCACCATGAAAACCAATATCAATTTCCTTGTTTTCCATTACTTTATACTGCTTTATATTATTTTTCGTGTTATTTTATTCTATATGTTATTTTCTATCATTGTATGACATCTAGTCTAACTTTCTTATCTTAGTGTAAATTATATGTGTCAGCACCCAATTTTTAGATCAGGTTACAAAAAAGTTGTTTTTCCTTTGCATCTAAACATTATTAAAAAAATTTCATTTTTAGTCCATGTTGAATAATTTGTCTTAGTCCAAATGTTCCAAAAAATAAAATGAAAAATTAGAAAAAAAACTAAAATCATAATCATGATCAAATCTTTTTTTCTCTTCATCAGTATATTTTTTCTTTGATTTCTTTTATAATTATTATCCATCAGCATAAATTAGTATCATAGTTTTTTTTGTAATTGATTGCAGTCAGCATTATATCATAATCCATTAGCGTCAATCATCTTTTTAATTAATTTCAATGAGACCAAATTTTAACCAATTGGCATTAGTTTAAACATTATGTAATTAATTTGCATTCATTTTCATTTTGTATATAAATTGACATAACTTTTTGTAAGAGGGGACCAAAAATTGGAAGAAACCACTCATAACAAAAAATCATTGTCTCAGTCGTCTTCCTCCCCTTCACGGAATTCACCATCGCTAATCACTCATCACCATCAGGCACCACCATTAACTGAAACCACCATCTAAGACTATATCACCCCTCCAGTCACCTCACCCTTTTAAACCAGCATCGCACCACACCACCATCCATATTCATCATATCATAATCCTCCCTCCATAAATTACTAGCAAGCATTCCAAACCAAAAACAGCTACATTGTGACCCCTTCACGTGTGCAATTATCCCAGTCAAGGTCCTCATGTCGTGTTACCATAGGCTTAGGAACGAGTTTATTTAATTTCCATGTTGTTTTATTTTAATAACCCTTTTCTTTTGGTCTTATTATTATTTATTATTTTTCCCTCTTTTGATTATGTTCTTATCACATTGAACTGAGCTGGTTTGGGGACAGGCCCTTAGGCCATTTTGAGCATTTGGTCATTATGCCTTTATTCAAAAATTAAAAAAACTATCTTAGTTTTATCTCATTAGGATTTTAGGATTTAGGTTTAGCTCCTCTTGCTTTTGGTCTTGCAAATATTTTTGGTTTATGTCAATGGCTAATTTTGTTTTTTATTATTATTATGAATTAAAAGCATAAAATAATGTGTGATGTGTAGCTTAACTTCCTTATCTTCATGTAAATTATATGTGTAAGTGTAGGGGTGTTCACAGTTTGGTTTGGTTTCGTTTTGAAAAAAAAAACCAACTGATCCAATTAAGAAATTTTATTTTCGTTTAGCTTTGGCTCTGTTCGGTTTGGTTCGATTTGGTTTTGGTTCGACTTGGTTTGGTTCAATTCGACTTGGCTTGGTTCAATTGGGTTCGATTCAACTTGGCTCGTTTCGGTTCGATTCGGCTTGGTCCAATTTGGTTCAACTTGGTTCAATTTAGCTTGGTTTGGTTTCGATTCGGTTTGGTTTAGTTTAGTTTTAATTCAGTTCGGTTTCTATTTGGTTTGGTTTTGTTTGATTCGGTTAGGTTCGGTTTGGTTTTGTTTGGTTCTGTTCTCGATTTTTTATTTTTGATTTTCAGTTTTTACTATAAAATTTATAAAATATAAAAAAAAGTAATTATAAACAATATTAAATTAGAATCATTGTTATTATAAAACTATATAATTATAATATCTAAGCTAAGTTTTAAAATTTATGCTAATATGTCATACTATTAAGTAATAAGTTAAAAAAATAATAAAATATTTGAACAAAAATCATGTTGATTAAATTAAAAGAATTAATGTATAACTAAAAATTCTAAATATTGAGTTAAAATATGAGACAAATTTAGGTATAGATAGGAAATTTTGATAAGTAATATAATATGTTATTAATTCGATTTAGTTTGGTGGTTCAGTTTTGAAGAACCGAAAACTAAACAGTTTAGTTCAGTTTTTACAAATTAAGAACCAATTCAAACCACTTGATTTCAACTTTGATTGGTTTTCGATATTTTTGCATTGGTTTTCAATTTGGATTAGTTTTGAACACCCCTAATGAAGTGTTTTACTTCATGACTTTACATGCATGAATGGTTTTAGTTTCTGAATTTTAAAATGAATCAAATTAGTCCCTGACATTGTAATATTAAAACTAATTTGGCTCATATTAAAAGTCAAAACAACTAACTCATGAGTGTAAAGTTGATGATTAAAATGATGTTTAACTCTTTAAACATTCCAAAATAAAGAGACACTCAATACTTCAAAAGAAAATAAAAGGCAGATGTGGAGAGAAAAAAAATGGAACGTAAGAGCATACGTGGATAGCATGTTTTTATGGGGGTATCTAGGTATTTTAGATTTTATGGTGTTCAAATATCATTATTCTATATAAGCTAACTAGAATAAGAATTCATTTCCATACCATTTATGATTTTTTTTTATAATTTTGTTTAGAAGTAAAAAAGTTATATTTTTCACTTTTTCTTTCATTCAAATAAAAAATTTATTATTCCTCAAAAAGTTATTTTAAATATTTTTTTAGAAGCTAAAATATCTCAAAAATCACTTTTTAAAACACTCAAAACAAATACTTTATTATTACATATTTAAATACAAAATAACTTTTTTATAAATTATTTTTCCAAAATAATTTACTTACTAATTTCGGCCTTAAACCACATATATATCAAAATATGCAAAATAAAATTCTACCCTAATCAAAAGTTAAAACAATTGGTTGTTCACTCCATATTCGAGGTGACATGCATAAAATAGCTTGATGATTATATCGATAACTAAAAACATACAACCTTCCGATTATTAACATTATCAAAATTCAAATTGATTCATTATTAATTGTTAATATTACAAAACCTATATATTTCGACTATGTATCTCCTACTTAAAAAGCGCAGAAACAGTTCAAGCCTATTGAGCCGCGGTAATTACGCATGACATATAAGAGCAAAGAACCACAATCAAGTCGCAGACTTTTTATGATCCTAAAAGAGCTATCCCTTGCTAATTGATTGCATGATGTAAGTCTTTTATAGAATATATTATTTAGGATACTACAAATCCTTAAATATTTAGTTTAGGATTTGATTTTAACGGTATGTATGGAATCGATCTTGTGGCGAGAGGCAAACTTTACCTATGTAAGCTCTACACTTTAAGGGGATTAGTCACAATTTCCGATGATGGATATTCTTGTTTCACCACACAAAAATCGATCAGAAGACAATAAAATCATGGATGATATAGCTCAACAATTATTCTACTTATGTTAATGATTGCTTTGTTGTTCTATTGATGTTGTGGTACAAAATAGAGGACCGGTCAGTTTAAGGGAGTCCATGAAGTTCTATAATGATGGAAGGTCAATGCAAGCAATTTCAAGATTTTAACTGTAATACCCTAGGCTAAAAAAAAAAATCTCTAGAGACCGCCTAGGTGGTCATCAGGAAACATAAGTCGGTGCTGGAACTCTTTGGAAACGGCCCAGGTGGTCATATAATCACCCAGGCGGTCATCAGAGAGTTAAAAACCCCCAATTTCGGGGTCCAAATCATTCTACACACCTTTACACCCTCTCCCTCTGCAGAGAAACACTAGTTTCACCCCTAACCTTGGTTCTCCACCATTTTTACACCTTCCAAACTCCATTTCTCTCAATTCTAGCTTCAATCTTTGATTCCTAAGGCTTCCAGGTATGTTATCCTCTTAGTATTGCTTTCCTTTCTCCCTTTTCTCTAGGTTCTTGGGGTGATCTTCTAAGCTCCTCAAGGGGGGAAAGGTTTTGTACCCCATTAGAGATGGATTCTTGAATGTTCAAAAGTTTTAGACAGTGATTTGGAGTTCTATGGTTTCTATATCGGTCTGCTTGTCAATTACGCTTCCCTAGTGTCTTTGTGTGTTAGTTCCTCCTTTATTCACCCCTCTAGGTGAGTGGGTTTTCATCTGGTATCCTTATATTCTGCATTAAAGTTATGTTCCTGAAAAATATGGTTTATTGCTTGATTTTAGAGATTACTGTACAGGATTTGAGGTTTACTGTTGATTATATGTTTTGGAACTGTTGATTTGAAAGCATGAAATCTGTTGTTCATAAAACTCATGGGACCATTATTGCTGAACTGGTTTTACATAGAATTGATGATATAGATGTATTGTTAAAGACTTTTATGACTGCTTGAATGGATTCTGGAATTAGTTATGTATATGATATAGTTATGAACTTAGAAGAGATATTTAGAGAGAATGATGGAAATGTGATTGTGAACTTGGTTGTTTTGAATGTGATATTGAGATTTCTAGAGTATGAAAAGCTTAGAGATTGAGATATGTTTAGAGGAATAAACAGAAATAGTTCTAGAGCCCGAATCTTCATGAGATTCAGAACAGTTGACGGATACATATTCTGAGGTTATATGAAATCATGAATGTCTGTAAAAAGGGTAACCCCTTAGGCATTATTTCATAGCCATGGTTATGCTAAAGTCAGATTGTTAGAGTTGCGTACTCATAACAACTGTCAGCTACATATTCTATGGCTTGAAATCATAATGCTTTAAGTTGGTGATCCCTTAGACATGATGTCATAGCCGCAGTTATGCTAAGGTCAGACTGTTAGAATCAGACAGATTCAGAGCTCACAAGAGAAAATGACCCATGAGGGGCAAATTTACACAGAGAAAACATCAAACAACGAGAAACCATGAAACTTAGCCCACGAGAGGCAATTATGAAACTTAGTCCTCGAGGGACAATTTATTCAGAGAAACTACGAAACTACATGAAACTATTAAACATAGCCCACGAGGGGCAATTCAGAGACTTAGTCCACGAGGGACTATATATATTCAGAGAAACCACGAAATTCTGTGAAACTATTAAACTAAGTCCACGAGGGACTTGACTTACGAGAAACAAAGCCCGAAATAGAATAGAGATAGAGAATTAAACAGAATAGAGACAAAGAGTAGACTAAACAGAATTAGATTATTGTTCTTTTAGTAGTTATTATGTGATAAGCCAATGGGTTTTCAAATAGGAAAATGAATTGATGGAATTTCTTTGAGTTTGGAAAATGATGACTAGTATTTATTTATGTATATGTGTATTAGAGTATTATTTATGTGATTATGATTTCGTGCATTATTTCCTTGGTGTCCCATGATAGGGGGTTTCATATGAGGGTTCACTCACTGAGTTTTGGTTACAAAACTCACCCCTCTGTTCTTTTCCTATTTTTACAGATACCATAATTGCTGAGGGCATTTCTAGCAGTATTAGATTCAAGAGGTGAGGACGATGTTCATGGGTTTAGTGTGCTCCAGTGTAAATGTAGGCAGGGTCCCGGACCTAGAGCGTGTTTAAGTTGCATTTGATGTATTATAGTCACACTGGCTTGTATATAATAACTTGGACATTTGGATGAGTGTATACTAGTTTATATAGATAAATGATTTCAAGAGTTGAACTTGAAAGATTTGGTATAAGATTTCAGAGGTAATTATCTTGATTTTAGAGAATATGTGAATGATTTGCAGAAAATATAATAACTTAAACAGACTTCATGAACAGGGCATGCATTTAGAGAGAATCAGCAGGTTCTAAGGCTTACGTAGGATGAGGATTTCTCACGTGCCGGTCATGTGCCCAGGTCGGGTCGTGACATTAACATACCTCAGGTTATGAGATAAGTAATCTAATAAAGAGGAATCCGTCCAATATCTACAAGTACCACACCTACTTGATAGATCAAGACTTCGAAACGAAAAATTGAAGGGAGAACTAGTGTGGGGCTCAAACTAGGTAACCAAATGAATGGCATTTTCTTATGGTTACAAGGGATTGTATCTATGACCTCTACTCAAACCCCACCAGTTCCTTACTCTGCTTGAGCAAGCACAACTATCTAGTAAAGGGTATTCATAAATAAAGAAATTTAAAATATGTAATGTACTTAAAGACAACAATAGGTAAAGGCCAAAAACAAATAGAATTTATAAATGATGTTTACCCTTAATTATGCCTTCAAATTCTAACATACTGTGCTATAACATTGACCAATGACTTAGGAATGAAATATATACTGGACTAGAAATATGGACCCTAAATCTTGGCCCAACCTTGGAGAACCTGGAGAGGGGCTCCATGGATTGTTTATGTGGCATAATGATCTCATAGAGATTCTCCTTAGATTTAGTTAAGGATATACAATCCTTCAACACCCCACAGATAATACAATCTTAATACAGACTCTTCTTGTATCACTCTATGCCTTATTTGTGCATTGACTTAAGCGTTAGAGTGTCTTTACAGGTACCCTACCCCTGCTTGCATGGATGCCGGAGACACCTACAATCTAGCCTCCACTTTTAGGTAAGAACATTGACGTCCATCGTGGCGTGGAGCTAGTAAATAAGCCCACCCCACCGAGATTGGCAGCATGAGCCAGACTGTAAACAACGACCAACTAGGAAACAAATCCTCCTTAAATTGTCTCTCTTTTGTCAAAATGATTTCCAGGGTACATTTCTCCACATTTTTTTTCCTCTTTACAAGGATACTGGACAAATAATTACATTATGTATATTAACTTGATACAATTATGCCTGATATTCAAAACCTTAATCGTGTTTTCTCATTATTCCAGTTTCATTGTTTTTGGTTCATACAAGCACACTATTCCTGGATGCCAAGCATTATTTATGTCAGGCCGAGCTTTGACGTCACCTCTAGCCAAGCTACACCATCATTGTAGCAATTGAAAAGATGCACAAAGCTATGCCTAACATGTCGACTCATTTGAGATCGGCACGTAGTCCTTGACTCACATACCTCGGTCACTACATCTCCGCACTAGTTACTCGGCCTACAACCAAGCGCAGAGGTTATGTATTGGATTAAAAATATGGGCATGAGACCTTGGCCTAGCCTTGGAGAACTCGAACAAAGGGGTCTACAAATCACTTATGTGGCATAATGATCTCCTAGGATTCTCCCTTGATTTAGTTGAGAATATCTCCTAAATCTCCTATAAGATAATATGGAGATCTGCTATTATCTCTCCATATCTCTTATTATCTCATATATCTTTTTACATTTGATCATATCTTCCATTAAATATGGAATATACCTGATATACGCTAAATCCTATGAATATGGATTTATATTGGATCATATCTTTTTATATTGGATCATATCTCTCCCTATTTAGGGAATATTATCTTCCGATTTATCATGAGGTCACCTATCTTCATAAAAAGGGTTCAATGCCCCTAGTGTAATACAATCTTAATACAGACTATTCTTTTATCAAATGGAAATATTTTGTCCCCAAATGGTATCCTCTTTATTATCCTCTAATCATTTATTGACACGTGAAAAAGATATATTATATATTTGGTAACTTATTAATTTTTAAATCTGCTTTGATTTTTATATTTACACGTGGCAATAAATAATTAGAGGGATGAGGAAGGGAACACCATTTGGGGGACAGAAAATACCTATCACTTTTTTAACACTTTATGTCTCATTCATACAATGACTTTAGCACCAGAGTGTCTTTGAAGGTATCCTTACCTCGCTCTCACAATGTCAGAAACAATTGCAGCCTTGCCTCCACTTTTAGATAAGAACAAAATACTAACTAAGTTTAGGAAGTTCACGAGATTTGAAAGGCACACTCACCACTCCACTCGCATCAAATTGGATTATATATGAGCAAGATTCCAATTGTACACCCCTCAATGGATCTAAAATTGCTAAATCTCACTCTTCAAAAAATAGACACAAATCAGTGCAATAATTATATATTAAAAAAATTATTTCAACACCTAGAAGTGAGTGTCCAATTGGTATACTCACTCCATCACTATTAGATGTGATGGTGGTCCCTACTATCCCCACTCATCCATCACATCCAAAGAGTGAGTGTCTCAATTAGACACCTATTTTTAAATGTTGAAATAACAATACTCAATTACATATATATACCCCTTGGTTAGAAAACCAAACCCAAAACAAAGAAGTAGATCAGAGCACTCACATACTCATATGGATGAACGATCAGTTTATGTCTAACCCATTAATTAGTATATCATGGTTAACAAAAGTTAGAATGTACTCTGCTAAAAGCTCAAGCTGTCGTGAGAAGGTTCATGAATGAGCTTTTTACAGTTATCATACACATGCAATAGCCATAAGCAGAACAAAGACACAATTCCAGACAAGTGATAAATACACAAAAACATTAAAGTTCAAAATTGCAATTTATACAAATTAAATTTGCTAGACAATTAGACAAGTGACGAGGAAGATAACTACTCACTGCACTAAAGTTCGACAAGCATATCAGAAAACAACTTTTATTTGTTACCATCAGAAATCACAAGAAGGTGAAGTGCAATACAATTTTCATGACTCAAAAATTTTGAGAAAGGTCGATGCATCAAAACCACCATATCATAAATAAATTTAGATTGGCATGCGTAACTACACTGTGCAAACGTAGAATTGCATCCCAGTGTAAAAATGCAGAAAGTAACAGTAAAAATAAGAACAATTATAAGTTGCAGACATGTTTAAAGTTATCAAGATTGCAGATTAATTAGTCTTAAGTCTATTTGCTGTAGTTCTCAAATGGAAAAATTGAAGGAATATCTAGACCACCCGGGTGCTTAGTTTGTTGTTCTGAAGTCCAAACTAGGAATACACTTCTCTCTATTTAACCCTTTGTCTTTATACATCAAATTATTTGCTTTTGTCCTCAAAAAAAAAAAAAAAGGAGTAAACGAACAAAAGGAAAAAGGCCATTTTTTTTTTCTCTTGCCTTGGTGATGGGCACGATTTGTAGCAGTGTTCTATTTGTTTATCAGCCTTACTGGCTCCCTATCTAGTTACGAGGTTATAGTAGTGACTGTTTGATGATTATATTATAAAATTATTATTACAATCTAAAATGACTATAAGTAATATAAATATTAAAGAAAACAATGTCTATTTTTATTGTTATTAATTAAAGTAAGATTATACTATTGTTTTAAGTTTTGGCCAAAGAGCATAAGTCAACTTAAAAAAATATCTTATGAAGTGCTCTCAAAAGCATCATTAACTTTTGAAAGCCAAAAGCAAAAGCATCTCACTTCTTTGTTTGTTACCAAACAAAAAATTGGTTCATGCTTTTTATAAGAAAGAGCACATCCTTGAGAGCATTACAAAACTAAGCCTATGTCACATGTATATCAAAAGATTCAAAATAAAATTCTAAGATCCTATTTAGTGTATCATATAAGATACGATATGATTGTATAAAGTCTAATAGTTAGTATAAGAAAATTATCATATAAGTATTTTTTTTTATCATATCTCATGTTTGGTGCGCCGCGTCCAGGAATATTAATAATGTGATTAAATCAACTTTTATGAGTTTTATCTTACAAATGGTAGACAAACAACTAACAGTGAGCAGTAGGACGTCGATAGCGGGCTGCTAATGGTTGGTGATGGAAAGTCAGCGGGCAGGCACACTACATGTAGGAGAGAACAATGATGCAAAATAATATGCTAGGTTTAATTTGAGATTGAATGGTAAATAATACTGTCAAGTGTAATCAGGTTCTTTCAGATATGATAACTTAATTCTATAATTATAGTATAAAAATGGTCAGATCATATCACATTATATTATCATATGTGATACCAAACATGGAATAAAAATGAGATTTGTAATATTTACTAACATAATCAGGTCTTATCCTTTGTATCAAATGGGGCCTAATAATGAATTTTTCTAATTAGTGCCCCAATACTATTATTAAGAATATCAAAACATGTAAATTTTAGAACTTTTGGATGGATCTCTTACTTTTAAAACATAAAAATTCATCTTTCCAATACAAAAGTTTGATTTTTTTTATTCTCAAGACACTAATTAGGTACATCCAATCCTAAAATAGAATAACAAATCTTGATCACTGAATTTATCATGTTTAAAAAATAATAGTTTTTTTTCCCTAACATCATGAATAATTTAAAACATAATATATTAAAAAAGTTACTTAACCATTCAAAATAAGAATTTAATTTAAATGTGTTGATAATATATAACTTTTTTATAACATCACCCAACTAAATTCTTCTATATACATGACTTTTTGTAGTGGGGTGAAAATCAAATTTATTTTGCTAATGTAACAATATATAATTAAGTTATTGTGTAAATTTACATTATCACACCTTTAAAACTAAAGAATTTTCAAATAATTACATGATTCTTTATTCTAATATTAATAATTTATATAAAACCTAATAGTTATTATTATTTTTTCTCTTGTAATACGTCACTTCCTTTTTGCTTAACGTGTTTTCTTATAAAATATTGTGCCCACACAATACAAATATATGCAACTATAAATTAATTTTTGGCCAATTGTATGATGCAGCCTAATATATTAATAATATGATTTTTATATTATTTATTAATTATATATTTATATTATTATATAAAAATTTTGAAAATTTTATTATAAATTTAATATTTTTAAAATTATGATAATATATTAAAAATTTAAATCATAATATACTAAAATATTGTGTAATATTTAGTTATTATTAACTGACTATAAAAAATTTACATTTAAAATACATTAAAATCAGTTCTTATATGGGAATAGCTTTTATATGCTTTTCACAGTAAAATACTAGTAAAATTATTTAATGTTTAAAATTTTAATCATTACATAAACAATATTTAAATTAAAAACTAACCTGCAAAATTAAATTGATTTAACGTTGGACATAAAAAAAATTATTTAAAAAAATTGGAAGGGATTTAACATTGGACATAAAAAAACAATAATTTGAAAAAAAAATTGGAAGGGATCTAAAATTTATTGTTTATATTTAGCCTCGCTTAGTGGATAGCATCTGCCAACCCTTCATACCCGTAGAGTGATTGTTCATTGGCATGGATTATCATGGACACTATTTAATGTTATTTTTTCTACATTATTTTTTTTACTGTGACCCCTAATTTTGTCCTATAACTTTTAAAATCAAACACATTTACCTTATTCGTGAATGTCATTTCTTGTATTAAAAGGTAGATTTGAAAATCAAATGCGTCACAGAAGATGTTACATATAATACTATTTTTGCCATCCCATTTGCTACATAGGATTTTTTTTAGTCAATATAACTAATATTATTTACAAAGTGGATAAACATATTCGATTTTTAAAGGTTAGATGACAAACTTGAAATATCTATTAATTAGAGGGCAAATTTTTTTTTGAAAAAAGTTAGAGGACGAATTAATTAATTTTTTCATTTTGAATTATGTATCTCCAAGTTGAAGTTTAAGTTAACTCTTTGAACACACGCAGGGACGGCTGCCCCTATAGCCTAGGAGGGGCGATGGCTACCCTTGCATTTTCTAATTTCTTTAGTAAAAATATTTTTTAATGAATATATATTTGGCACCCTAAAAATATATTTTAATAGGCCAATTATATCCTTCACCTTTCATTTTTCTATCTCACTCTTATGTTAATTTGATTGTTTGTTTTCATCTAAAATCTTAGGTTAAATAAATTGAAGGATGTATGTATGTGTGTGTGTGTGTGTGTGTGTGTGTGTTATTTTTCACTAGTAATTTGGTCCCTATAAATAAAAGGCTAGCTCCACCCCTAAACATACGAGGCCAATTCATTATTAACAATAAGTATTTCAGTAAAATCAACCCACCCTAAATGCATTTCAGTGAGGATTTGATTTGTAGAAGCAAGTTTGCTCTGCTTATATATTTTGATGATGACAAACACAATGATATATGATCAACATCTTTTTATAGAATATATCAAATAACTCTTTGTGTGTGTTACAATAAACTAATATTGAATATGTTTCTATGTGAATAAATATATGCATGAAATACATTCTAGTGTTATATTCTACTTTAGAGAATCTAAATCCATTCTTCTAATAAACCATGCATATGAGGCAAAGAGTGACAATTGATAATTATCATGTATGATTGCCTTAACTGAGTTTTATATTTATGAATCATGCATATTGATATATTTTAAATTCGACTAACTATATTTTTCAAGTGAATTTTGATGTCAGATAATCTAAGTATCAAGAATTGGCTTTGAACTAGAAAGATGATTTATAATTGAAGTCTAAGGATGGAATCATTTGAAGAATACTAAGTCCAAGAAAGATGATCCATGATTTAAGCCAAACGATAAGATCATTTGAAGAAGAACAAGTCCAAACTTAACATGGTTAGATTCTTATGATTTGGGATCTTTTTTTCTTTTGGTTAAGCTTCATTGGCCACTATCTTGATTAAGTTTTAATTTGGTTGTCAAAATCGTTTTAACTCAAGTTTTTAATCTAGCTTAAGTATGAGTTTTTTTATTCCAATTAAAAACTTTGATTTGAGGAGAAAGAATGAGCTAATTGTTTTGTTTGATGAAGACATATAATTAGATAAAGCATGTGTCAAATAGATTAGTTTGTTAGTTAAGTTGTTAACTCTTTTCAGTTAATTATATGTCTTTATGAATATGTATATAAGGACCTAATGTAACTCAGTGTAACTAAGCTTGACCATTTTGACCTTCTTTTGTCATTCTCAGTTTCTCACATTTTTGCCTTCCTTTGCAAGTTATTAGTACCATTTTGACCTATAGCTTAAAAAAGATAATAAATATTGTCTAGAGTTTTTAAAATGAATAACTATGTATACAAAAAGAAATTTTTAGGATTGGACAAGTAATTTCAAACAGAGTATGAAGTAGATGAGGGAATTTTTGGGATTTGTGACTCTAATACAAATTGACAAATTTTAGGTACTAATTTAAACTTATTTAAAATTAATTAATATCATCTCAAAAAGTCACATGGCATGCCACTGTTTCATCTGGTACAATTCATGAATGTCCACTCATTCAAAGAATAACTTGACCCATGATTTGCAATTTGTGCCGAACTACAAATATGAGCTAGGAACCTTGGGCCAGACCTAGGGTACTTGGATGGAAGCCCATGGCATGTCACTCCCTTATAGATCCTTCCCTAATTTAGCCTAGATCCTTTACTGATCAGAGGCAATCTCACAAGATCTCCCTTGATCTTATGATGATATAATCTAGGAAAGATCCATCCTCAATAACTACTAATATGAGGCATATTCGTTACCCCCTAAATCCTACTTGAATCTCTTTATTCAAGGAAATACTAGGAAAATCCTCCCCAAATTTATTCATAGGTAATCTAACTATAAAGTGGCTCAAAGCCCCTAGATACGAGGGTACACACAATATTCGCCTCCACACCTCATTGTCTAAAGGTTTTATTGATTTAGGCATTGGAGTGTTTTGTGAGGTACCCCTATCTCTTGGATAGATGCATACTCCAACCCTTGGACAAATGCTTGGAGGAAACTTGCTCTCTTGCAAATTTTTAGGTAAGAACAAATTTCAATGACTAAATAGTTAATTTTTTAATTTCAAAAACTAAAATAAAACAAATATGCAACAGCAATAACTAAAATAAATCTTTGCTCTGATATTATTTTTTAAGAAAAATGAATATATCTTGATTTTTCTTCTTGGACTTTTCTAGTTAAAGGTTTAAAAGTGATAAATGTTGTATTAAACAGTGTGTTTTTTTTATTCATTATATTAAATTTTTTTAAAACCTACTGGTTTTTTTGTTTCCTCGCTGAATCCCGGAAAACACTCATTAGATTTTTTTTATTAGCCTGTTTGTTTCAAAAGGATATGGGTTTTACTAATGGCAGCGGTTAAGATTTTTAATAATGGATACTCTCAATATATTGAATTTGTTGATAATATAAAAATTTTACTTTTTCAATGAAAAAAAATTCTATTTTAGAAACCTTAACTAGTCCATCATGGCACTGGTTAGCCAAAACTCAAAGGATATTACTACCATCATTAAAAGAACATCAGGGTCCTTTCATCTAGTTACCCAATGCGTCATTCCCCATAGAGTCAAAGGAAGCATCATATGGGAGTTCGTTTCATTTTCAAGTGTCTTTGAGTGGGTGGGCAAATCATGAATGCCCATTTGAATTTACTACATGCATTGAGGGAATATTAATCTGTCCTCACAATTTTTCGCAAAAAGAGCAAGAGCTATTCATTGGGAATTGGAGATCTCAGCTTCAGCCCAATGCCATTTGTGCAGATCCACCACAACGCCACCCACCACTATATAACAACAGTAACCACCATCATTATTCCGATCACAAAGTCCAGATGCTGGTGGAGTGTGAACTAGATTTCCTAACCAAGTGGAGAAGGAAGAAATAACTATGTATTTTGAATCGGAAGTACTAGCTAGTGCTTATTTGTGAACTAGTATTTTCTTTTACTCCCATTACTCTATATTAATAGTCATTTTTATGAAAATCGTGTAATTTTGATATATTGAAAAGTGAATGTATTTGACCATAAGAAAGTAGTAGTAACTATTATTATCAAATTCAAGCATTTTAATAATTGGGTGTAAGATATTATTTTCACAATTATCATTAAATATGTGTAATGTTAGTTAAGTGATTAGCTTTGTTTAATGGGTTTTCTTAACAAGTTGATGAGGCAGTAGTTAAGGATTTCAAAATGGTAAGTTTACGCTGTGAATAAGTGATTTTTAAACTTCCAAGAGATGGGTTCCATCATAAAGTTTATAAATTTGTTTTTTCTTAGTATTCTTAACTAGTATCATTATAAACCGGTTAAAAACAACATTTGTTTAACATTTATAAAACAATTTTTTTTTTTTCAGCGATGAGACAAGTAATGAATGACACATGCCTAACGATAGAGTGTAAAATAATGCATCAACTTTAGTGTGTTTGAGAATCTTTCAGCCTAACGTTTTACTGTCAAAACCTGGATTCAACAAATATTTGATAACCAGTTAAAATTATCAATAATTATAAAAAGAAAAAAGAACTCGAATCCCCTAACAACTGCCTTTTCAAAATCGATGGCAGTTTGGATTCCTCGCCTTTTTACTCAGCAGAGACCCTTTTTGTTTGTTTTGGCATGGCTCTATTCAACCCTTCATTCATTGCGGTCTTGAAAATTTTCCACTGTGCTGAATAATAGAAAATTTTGTTGCCACAAGGATAAAACATTATGGAAATTTTGTTGGCATGCATAGGCATGTTGTCTTTAGCGTAGGACTGAAACAATGACAGCCACATATGAATTCTAGGCTCCTTAATCATAATCCAGATGCGCAAACCGTTGAAAGTAATATTTATAAATTAAAAATTAGTTTTAAGAGAAATTCGTGGAAAAAAATAACATGATGTTTGTGTAATGTTAATATAGATAATCATTTGAAAATATGAACTTCTAGAGAGTTAAACTACTATTTTTTTCTACAGAAAATGATGCATGTTTTACCTTTTTAAAGTCTTTTTATTTTATTTTTATTGGTACTGAATTTTAAATCGATTTTTTTTTTAATCATGGTGAATCCCTCCAAGGATTTAACTCTTTAGTGTCTAATTTTATTTAAAAATTCAAATCAGTGAAAGTTTGATTCATATTATTCTAGTTACGGAAATGGTTAATTCAATTAATAAAACTGAAGCTTCTGAAGATTCTAACATGTCATAAAACTAATTAATTTCTAAAGCAACAATGTGAAAAAATTATGTAGCACTTATTAAATTTATTTCAAAACGACTTTCTGACAATAAGAATTTTTTTCCCCTTAAGTCGTTCATCTTTTTCAGACATAATATAAAAAGCTAATTTAGGCGATAAAACAATTTCAATTTCCTCACATGATTGTATAACCCTTATACTTCTACAATGAAACAAAAATTTATTCTGCAAGTAATTTAAATAGATTAAACTTATAAAAAAAGTTCATTATCTAAAAAATTAAAAATAAAAATGATAGTGGACCCGTTGTTTCTATATTCGGATAAAGAGTATATACCGGCAGCAAAGCTCAATTTTTGTTTTCTGGCAAATAAACATCCTGTCTTTATGTCGGTCTGTCAAGCAATGATCAAAATACACACCAAAGACAACTCTGAAAGAGAGTGCATTTGTTTCGGATCATTTTGACTCAAAATTATTTTTTTTCACTTGAAAATATCACTTTTTATATGTTTGGATAATTTTTTAAAAATAATTATATTTTTTAATTTTTTTAGAAGCTAAAAATAATTTTTTTAGAAGCTAAAAATAATAGCTTCTGAAAATATTTAGTTTTTAACCTTTTCAGCTATATTTAATATTTAAGTTTCATAATATTTTTTGATAGGAAGTAAACGTTACAAAATAAGATTTTTTTCGGAAAAAAAAAAGTTATCCATGACATGATATATTGGGATTCGTGTTTCTATAATTCTATCTAACTTGTGGAAGCTTTAGAATTTGATAACTTCAACGACCAAGCACATCAAATAGTTGAACCGTAATTTAAAAACCAAAATACTATTATAATTTGTTGATGACTCCTTACATGCTCCGCATCAATCTTGTCCTCAAGAGAAATATGAGTTTCAATTATGCACAATTGACCAGAATGCTAGAAATCATATTTTATTATCTTTTGGTAGAATAAAGATTAGGCGGAGATCCCTAAGTTTTTAAAATTTGAAGTGGTAAACATTACTGTCTTTTCTAAGAGAGCTCCTCAAATTTCAAACCCTTACTTTACCAATAAAACTCACCTAAGACTCAACTCACTTCTGTTGAGCTAATCCTCACTGGGTGGAATTAGATTAACTTTAAACAAATTAATTATTTTTGTTGCTCATTATTTTACTTATATATTTTGCAGATTTTATCCTAATTTCGTTAATTTTAATTTAATTGTTTTGTTAACATGGAGACTTAAAGTCCAAAAAGAGATTGCACAAGCTGACATTACCTATATGAATATGCCTGAAAATTTTGACACTAAAAAAGGAATAAGCCTGAATATCTAAAGAAATGCAAGGAAGGATCCCTTCACAATAGTTGGAAAAGCCAAAATTTTCACACTTCATGCTGTTTTTTCCTTTTTTATTAAACAAAAAAAGAACTCTTTTTTAAGTCCGATAATTGTAAATTTGTAATCCTCTCGATGCTGACACTCACTATATGTATATGGTGAGCGTTTGAAATTGTGCCAGCATACTCAATCTGAGCAAGTATCATTTTCCAATTTGCAAATGTCTCCCGCAATGTCAGGTAATATTGTAAGTTATGAAGCCATTTGTGGAGACATGATAACAGAGAAGACAAAACATTTCACCTCTTGCATTGCCCCCACCACCACGGGACGGTTAAAACTTAAAAGACCAGCAGGTTTCAGCAATACTGCTGCTACAGGCCACAGAAAAAGCTCAGCGTCAACAGAGACAAATGAAACCACCCAGTGACTCACAGGGACACAGAGCCAAATATTTAATTGAGCCCAACACATAGATGACAAAGGAAGTGACAAATATATAGACGGGGGAATTGAGGTCTTTATTTCTAAGAGTTTGTTCAAGTTCCATCAGTACAAGTATAGACAAAGAGGAGTAAAATACAAGAGCAAAAGGAAAAACCTAAGTAAATTCCTGTACCTCATACTGACCTAATTTTGGTTTATCTCTAATCCTACAGCCCCCCTGCACCTTTCCCCCCCTCTTCAATGATCTGTTAGACAAAGGACTTTGATTTGTATTGTTATGTAATCATCACCTCTGTTAAGGTCACAGACCATTAGTCTACACATCTTGAAAGTCCTACTTTCTTTACAAGTAAATAGAGGGTGATGGAAAATGGAAATAACACCACCACCACCACCAGTTTCAGCTAATTCTAACCCTGCTGCTTCAAGGATGTCTTGATGGAACACTAACACTAGCCTTCTCGGATTTCAGTTTTTCCCATTCGTAACGCCCAGGGAGTGGCTTCTCATTCACAGGATCAAAGTTGTACCTGCAATTGTAACTCACACGGAAGTAAACAAATTAGCTTGGGGAGGTTAGAATTGTCAAACGGTTAAGCAAGAAAATCAAACCACAAAAGCATACTTGTCCATGAACTGCCTTTGCTGAGCCTGTTCAATTTCAGAAAAGAATTCATCCATCTCATGTGCAGTTGGGATTTGCCTTCTAGCTGCATTCTCTGTTCTTCGATGAGCTTGAGCTGAGCAAGTAGGTCTGGTAGTTGAGCCAGGGGTCCGGACAGTGTCTGGGTCCCTTATCAAACTGCAAGGTGTAGATTCCCTAGTGCTTCTGCTGCAAATAATAAAGATAGCAATTTTTAATGTACACCAGAAACAACAGCAACATAAAAGAAATTTAATGGCAGAAAGTAAGATAATAAAGCAACATTTCAAATAAGTGCTGGTACAGAAACAGCATAAATAATACTGCTTAAAATTCCAAGTCAGACCTGCACAACATTTTGAAAGTAAATGAGCCAAGTGTTTTACTCCATTTCAACTTCATTGTACATATTTAGAATATATAGATATGAAAAGATTCAGAATGTATTGATCAATGTTCAAACATATGGGAAATTTGCAGAACAAGGGAGCATGCATAAGATTATCCCTTCACTTTATACATATCCATCATTCTGTAGAAGGATATATTTGGTTAGGGGGTGAAAATCGGGTGAAAATTTTCATGAAAGAATTTGATGTGACACGTGTAAAATATAAAGACATGAAATTCATCATTGGGCTTGTTCCACAATAATCATTACCATATAATACAGATCAAATAGCACAAGACCAGCAAAATAAATGAAATAATACAATTGTTCAATTGAAAAACAAGAAAAAAACATCAAATTTAGAAAAGGGGTGAAATTTCAGATACTGTAACAAAGTATCAGTACTTCCAATAAAGAAGTAACACTAACAACACAGGGCTCTGTAGGCATGGTTTACAACTCCACCAGTCCACCTAGTGAACAAGGCTTGGTTGATTTTGTTAAATAGGTTCCATAGATCACTTTCAAATCAATATCATCAAATGATAATGAACCATTGTCAGGATATCAGATGAGCAAGTACAAAGAGAATTTTGATGGAGCAAGCATATTAAAAGCTCTGTAAGAAAATAACACAAAACATCTTTCTCCTGTAAAACCTGAATGTGAAAATGAGATGATAAAAAATCGATGAAGAAAAGAGTTTAACACACACAAAAAAACATAAAAACTCTAGTTGAAAAACATATAAGCACAGAAATATCTGGAGGGAAGAAAAGTTGTGAAGTGAATCCGCTGCATGAGAAGGTTCACTCAAAAAAAAAAAAAAAAAAAACGAGAAACACAACACAGAACCATTAAAACCGAAAACAACAAAACAAAATACTTTGCACATTCAATCATCCTTTCAACTAAAATTTGGGAACAAAAACAAATTGCATGACAGTTAACCAAAAAACAAAACCACATTAAATAGTACTCATCCTCTTCCCATGAAGTTTCATAGCTGCTAACAAAAACCTTGTCCTTTAAAAACACCATAAAACCACAGAAAAATCGAAGATTTCCAGCTTCAAATTCAGCTTCTTCTTTGACCCCCTACCTTCTCTTTAAACCAGATAAACCATAAATCCATAAAAAAAAAAAAAAAGACACACACACACTTTAACAACGATCTCAGCAATAAAATAACAGCTAATCACATTAAAAAAATAAAAAAACAATGACTTCAAAAACTCTGCTTTACCCCACGGGTATTAACTGATTTCAAATTCACGCCAAACAAATCACTAAAATTAAAATAAAAAATCGGAAAACATGTTTTCAGCTCTCTCTCTCTCCCCCCAACAAAATCAAAAAATTCATCACACAAAGCCATTCCAAATTGAAATTCAACAACCGAATTCAAAAAACGGGTCAACCAAAAAAATTAATTGAAACAATAATAATAAACATTTCGAGAAGAAATAAAGAAAAAGAAATTTACTTCACCCACCTCTCTCTACCTTCAAAATCCAACACATTCTCCCCAAATGAAGCTTCTTCAACAGCAGCAGCAGCAGCAGCATCGACATTCTCATGCACGATCCCTTTCTCCTCCTCCTTCTCAGCTTCGGACCCGATCCCGGGCCTCCGACCGGAGCTAGGGTTCTGGATTTGGGACTTAGGGTTTTGGCTCTGCCTGGGGCGCTTCGAGGAGGAATCATGCGACGGAATCGAAATGGGGGGCTTGTGTAGTCGGCGGCTGCGGAGCTGGAGGTAGCTTCCGGCGGTGGCGGCGGCGGTGAGGGTCTCCGGCGACTGGGATTTCTGGAGGGCTAGGGTTTTGGCGCGGGTTCGAACCCCGAAGTAAGAGGTTGTTGTTGTTGTGGTGTCCAATAGGGAGAGTTCGCCTTTGGGTTTGGCTTTCTTCATATACTTGCCCATTGGAACACAGAGAGAGAGAGAGAGAGAGAGAGAGAGAGAAAAGAAAAGAAGAAGAAAACGAAGAAGGTGACTGAACAAGAACAGCGTGTGTGACTCTCTGAGTGAGTGAGAGAGAGAAGAAAACAGAGGGAAGAAAACGGGTGGGGGGGTTTGGTTGGGTTTGGTTTTCAGTTTTTTTGAGTGGAGAGAGAAAGAGAGAACGGAAAGATGAGGGAGAAGGCAGAAAGAGGGAATATTTTGGTATTTATATTATGGTTTGCCCTTTGAAACCGGCATTTTCAATGGTTGATAAGGTGATACAACGAACGGGTTGCGTTGGCTTGGACTGATCTTTAGATTGGAACATTTTTTTAAATTTGAATTCAATTCGATAATGTTGTAATTATATACCACATCATATCAAATTAATTTGACATTTAAATAGAATTTAGATGTTAGACATAGTAAAATTATAAAATTTTATAAGTAATAAATAAAATTTAAAAGATATTTTACCATATAGGTTTTAAAATAAACTATATTAATATAAAAATAGTATCAAGCTACGTGAAATATACCCAATAAAATAAAAGTTATATGAAATATATTAATTGAACTTTGAATCTTATTTTTTTCACAAATTATTATTATTATTATTAACGAATTATTTGACTTTAGGCTGGGTCGAGTCGGGTCAACGTGACATATGACCCTAACTTTACCCAAAAAAATATACCGCGTCAAATTTCAAGACCTGAACCCGTCCCAATGGGTTTCGAGCGAGGTCGGGTTGGCGGGTTGGGTCGGGTTATGAACACATGTAATGGTTGTGATTAAATTTTTTCTATAGTTTAATAAATTGAGTTAGTGAGACACATAGTATAATCTTAGCCACAAATAACCGTAACATATTAGTATCATTGAATTTCATAAGGATATCAGAGAAACTCTATATTATTAATTAATATACAAGTTTCTCTAATATCTCTGTAAAATTTAAGAGCAAATGAGTCATGTGTTTCACCAATCTAAGTTTTTAATATCTATTAAATCACAACCAATACCATATGGGTACCGAAATAAAAACCTTATTTTATTATTAATTTTTTTATTACATATATTTAATTTTTGTGTGCTTATTGTAAGAGTTTTTACGAATTGTTGTGAGTTTAATTTCTATATACTTTTCGTGCAAAATTATTTATCTCCAATTGGTACTATTACACTGGTAAAGTGGTTGACTTTCACGCCAATTTTCTAAAAAATAAATCAATTTTACTTATGTGGTGACACCTAATTGAATATCAATATAAAGTTGTCTTATACAGATAGTATATAAAAATTAACTCAATTGTTTTTACAAATTTATCTAATCAATTTCTTCTTTTCATGTACTCTTCTGAATAATGAGTATAAGTTAATTTCAATAACTGATATGACAAATATATAATTAAATGATCGCACACTATTTTTGAATCAACATTAAGGAAAACAGTTGATATCCAAAAAAAATCTATCAAAAATTTATTATCCAAATTATGTGATGTAATATTATTATAAAAATTTAAATTTTTTAACAACTCTGTTTGGCCACTAAAAATTTGTCATGTCTCTTTAATAATAAACTCTTATTGTATTGTTTTTTTTTTCCTGTTGTGGACAAGGCTTATATCAAATTTATATCCACTTCAATCAATTCTTATATTGAATAATGGTATGTGTATATTTTTCCTTATAATAAGTGACATAAAATTTAAAAATATATAATTTTTTAGAAAAGAATATAATTTAATTTTAATATACTGGTAGTATAAAAAAATTTATATTGATAAACAATTATGTGCTTCTATTTATAAGACTTTCTAGTTAGTAGATAGTTGAGTCAAATATTTTTATTGATATACTATAAATGAATAGACGTCTGTGTAAAATTATTTTATACTAATAGTGTATTTAAACTAAACTGAAAAATCTATTTATTATTAATAATAGAAAGAAGTTGATGTAGGTTTTTTTTTTTTTTTTTTGCTTTGGTTGTCTTGTAGAGTGAGGATAAAAAGTAGAACTAGTAGAGTGAGAGCGCGTGTGAAAAAGTGAAATAATATTAATTTTCATATGAATTTAAAGTAATTTAAAATGTTTTATATTGTCAATTAATTTAAAATATTATGATAAAGCCAACATTTATTGATATTGTTGAGTGTGATTAAATGATTATATAGAAGAATTATGTTTATCGTATATTAAACTTAAATAAAAAAAATGTGCTTTTATTTATAATTTAATATCGCAAGTATTATATTGAAAATATAATAAAAACAAAGAAAAGCAATGACTCCAACGTTAGGAGTACAATTTACTTTATTGCTAATAACTAATAAGTTCTCCTGAAATAAAGAGTTTTCTTTTTTTTTTAGCATTGAAATGAGAAGTGTAGGTAGATTGGTAGGTAGGTCTTTCTGTGATTTTGCCTTTGATTGGATTCTTTGAGGGTCTTCTTCTTGAGAAATTTCTGTTCTTTTGGATTTCTTCTTTTTCTGTTTTATGTAGTTGAGATAGTGCTCTCGCAAAATTCTATGAATCCATGAAACTTATTTGACGTTGGTTGTTGAATTCTAAAAGGAAATGATGAGTGCTAATCTTAGTTGCTCTTTCATTGTCTGCATGTCAACTTGAAAAATATCAAATTGTTTTCTTTTCTTTTTAAATAGAGTAAATAGTATAAATTATTAGTGAGCTGGACTAAATTGCACTCCACTCCATTGTTGTTAAAAAAAATTGCATTTCATTCAACTTGTTCCATTAATAATTATAATTAGTAGTAATAATTATTATAATATGAAAATTAATATTAATTATTAATTATTATGATAATAAATGAAAATAATAAAATATAATAATTATAATTTTGATATAATAAGTATTAACAATGTTAACAAATTATTAATTATTATTAAGATGGTAATAATATTTATAAATACAACAACAACAATAATAGAATTTAGAATTACCACCTAGGTGATAATTATTCCGCATAGACGCTCTCACGTTACCACTAAGGTGATAATGCAGGTTGCTTTATTAGTCTATATTGTCAGTAATGGGGTATAATCAAACAGTGTAATGTTGTAGGCCTAGGAAGTTTAAATTTGCAATACTAGTAATTTTGATAATTTACCCCATATTGAAGGCTCACTGAAGTATGTTGGTAAGTTTGGATTTTAAAAGGGAAAAAGAACTTATAGTGTAAAATTTCAAAATGTTACACTACGAGTCCACTCTCCCACCCCCTCCCCTCAAAAATGAAAAGTCGCAAATGTAGTTGTACATTTATGTTAGTTAGCGAAACCATAAAAACAAACTCTACATAACACACCAAAATTTATCCTGGTTTGGCCTTTTCTACCTATATTCACAACTTCACAAATCAATCCAAATCTTTCACTATCTGCAACTTTTGAACAACTAAAGTTGCAAACCATCCTTATAAATCTTTCATTATATGGACAACTCTTAAAAACTACTTATATAATGGATTACTTCCACTCTTGGAGGATATCTAAACAAAACAACGAAAACCCATATTTATAAACCAAAGCAATTGCAAAATGTCTAATTCTTACCGATATGGAACTTTGGATTACATTTTAACAATTTATTATGTAAAATAGAATAATGTCTAATAAGATAATACTTGATAGTATAAGTGTGATACCCCAGGTACACGTGTCAATAGACAACTTCTGTACGACCTCAAGATTCCCCGGGACTTACCTATGTTGCCGAGTCCGAGATTTCGCTAAATCTGGAGCCCTATACCTCCTTGAAAGGCTATATCATAAAGCCACTTTCTTGGGATCAAAAGTCCCGATAATTACTTTTTATAGGAAAATAAATTAAAGAATGATTTTTAATGAATTTTAGAAAACCTCTAGACGCTTCATTTTTAGCCCACAAGGTTAAAAAATCGTGAGAATTTCTGAAATTGAACTAGAACTCAAAAATTGAATTTTGATTAGTTGAGGTTTAGATCTTTTAGATATTTTATTTGAGTCCAAATGGGGGGTATTTTCTTATTACATTTATGTTTTAAAGTTAATGGAGAGTAAAATATATAAGGACATTAGGGTTTAGGGTATTAAGACAGTCAAGTGCCATGTGGCAGCAAAATGTTGAGATTGGAGATTTCTATCAACCGCTATAGCGATCACAGGGTTGGTTTGCATGAGTTTGGGTGGTCTATAGACTGCTATAGTGATCATAAGTGATAGCATGCGAACACGGAAATGCGACTAGACAGCTATAGTGATCATAAGTGATAGTGCGCGGACACGGAAATGGCCAGACCACTATAGCGGTGTCAAATTGATAGAAATTGGTCCAAAACAACGCCGTTTCACTTAGTGACCCTTCCGCCCCTTTTTAAACCCTATTTTCGGGCTCCACTCCCCAAAACCAAAGACCTTTCCCCTAAACTCTGTTCCTTCCCTTTTCTTTCATCCCACTCCAATCTTCATCATCCAAGCTTCAAAGGTATGTAATGTTGTTAGATTTTGCTCATGATCTTGAGTTGGGTCTTGTTATTTCTCTCATTTTTTATCAAGTGGAGTTGCTCCCCTAATGTTGTTAAAGCTAGATTAAAGGCATTTAGAGGTTGATAGAGTTTGATCTTGAGTTTTATGATGTTATAGTCGATGTTGGTGACCTTTTGGCTTCCCAAAGCTCAGTTGATGTTGATGCCCTCCCCTCTAGGTGAGTGGGTTCAAACTCATGACCTTAGTTTCATCATTATAATTATATTTTTTGCATGATCATTGTTAAATATGATATTAGAGATGAAAATATGAATATATATGATTTTGCTAAGCTATGACTTTGAATATATAGCATGAAAAAGAAATTTAGAAGACCATGGAACCATGATTGATAAATTGTATATTATAAAAATGTTTTATGTTCAACTCTAAGAGCTGAATTGCAAGAATATGTAAGTTAATAAGTTATTAATTTATTAAATATATTTTAAGAGTTTATGACATGTTTATCATTCAAGACTTGAAATTTCAAAATATGATTTTAGAGCATTCAATAGAATTATATATGGGAAAAATGTGAACAAGAGAGTGATTAAGCTTTTGAATAAATATGTTATTTAATTTCAAAGTTACATGATTTAGAACCTCAGTGTTTTGAATTATGATATTAGAGTTATCAAATATATGGAAAAATATATTAGTAATGATATGAATTAAGAACTTTAGCTTTATGATGCCAAGAGGTACAGAATTCAGTATGATTCTTAGCAACTGTCAGATACAAATTCTGTGGACTTGATATTGGAAGGCCTACCAGTGGTGAACCCCTAGGCTCGATTTTTACAGTCACAGTCATGCTAAAGTCAGATTATTAGAGTTATATGAATTCAGAACTCTTAGAGTACTAAGATTTAGGGGCTTGTGTTCGTGAGTGACGAAGTACCCACCCTTCATATTTAAATGATTTTATATTTATTCAAATATCTTATGATTTTAAAGTGTAGAATAATTATATAGAGTTTTAAACCCAAAAAAGAGCAAGAATAAAGTTTAAGAGAAATAATTAATTTTTATGATTTAGAGACCAAATGGTAACTATAGAGAAATAAACAGTGAGTTAACGGCTGGTAAAAACGATCGTTAACCTTGGTACCAAGTTGTTTTTAGGGGCAATCTCACATATCAAAGATGAAACTTAGTTAGGTGTCAGATTCAGATCATTGAGGGATCCTAGAGATCAGAAAATTTGCTATGCCATGGTTGACATGCACAGCTAGATAATGTATCGTTATGCAAATACATAACTAGAGATCCATGTTTCTCTGTTAGAGTACCATTATTTATGTTTTACGAGATTATTGATGCTTTTAGAAAACCTTTGATTTAAGAGCTACTGTGTATATGCATGAAAAATTATTCTTGTCAGAGTAAGAAATCAGAGATGCTTTTTCTATAAATTTATAATTATAGAGATATCTTTTCTATACAGCTATGGATATGAATATCAAATGGTTTATGATTGTTGCATATATATTGTATTATATTCCTTGGTTGTCCCATGTGGGTGATGGGTAAGAACTCACTTACTAAGTCCGTTGACTCATCCTCTCCCTTCCTCTCATAGTTGCGGGTATAGATATCGTTCAGTTGGTTAAGTAAACGCAGTTATTCCAGTGGTGAGTCTTACTTTACAGTAAGGCCTATGGTAGGACTATATTAGAGTAGAGTGCTCCAGTAGATGTGCAGACAGGATCCTATCCACGCATGTAGTTTGATATATTATAGTATTTTTAGATATTAAGCATACAAATGAAATGTAAATCGTAATTAGAGACATAAGTGATGAACTAGAGATGAATTTGTAATTCAGTTTTCAAATATCAAAGATCTTTAGGTTTAAGACTAATTATTTGTGATGAGATAATTATAAATCATATATCAATAGATTTAAATAAAAGTTTTCAGAGATTAAATTATTAAATATTTTCAGTTTATGAAATTGAGCACCTTGTTTCAATTAGAGAAAATATTTATGTTTCAAAGTAATCATATTTTAATAATTATATTTATTAATAAATTAAGCATTCAGAGAGACATGTCACCCGGGTAGGCTTATGTGGGGATGAGATTCTTTACGTGCCGGTCACATTTCCAAGTTGAGTCATGACAATAAGGTCTAATAATATAAGGTCCGTTAAAGTTTTAATACTTTATAATATTTGATATGATATTACATAAAATGTTACATCATATGATATACAATTATCCTCCCACTATTATAAATAATTATAATCTTGAGTAAATATTTAGCAAACAACTCAAAGTATAATAAAATAAAAATATTAATTAATTATTTATTTATAAATATCATTATTTAAAGATTTCTTATTTATGTTCATAGTTATTATAAACCATTATTAATTTTTTTATTTAAGCTTATAATTTATATTGATGTAATCTCTTGTTTACTTTAATAATAATATTATTTATTAATTTAATCAAATATAAACATTAAAAATTATATAATACTCTATTTTTAAATATTTGAATATTTTTAACTTGTATTTTTTTATTATATACTATATAAAAGATAAAATTTCATTAAAAAATAATTTTTATTAGTTATTTAAATTTAATGCGAATGTAGTGCAATTTTTAAGAAAGACTGAGATTGAATGCAATTTAACCGACTCAAAAATAATGAAGTGTCCATAAAAGGAAGGTGAAGGCAATACTATTTTTAAAATTAATGTACTTAGTAATGAAAACAATTAAAAAAATCTTATCATCAAATTAAAGCATCTAATGCTGTCGAAAAAATAAAAAATAAATCACCTAACCATTCCCCCACAAAGTATAAGTAAATTCATTGAGTCAGATCAAACATTATTTCGTATAAAACTCGTCATTGTAGCCTACATATTTATACCACTGGTCGTTTGACCTGTGTAATGTATGGAAAGATAATAAAAAATAGTTTATTAATTATTATTTAAAATAAATAATAATTTATTTGAATATATTTTACAAAAAATTTAGTATATAAAATTATTTCAAAAAATTAATAGTTAAATAATTAAATAAATAAATAAAATATGAATGTGTCATTCTATTTATATTTTGTTTTGAATTAGTATTTATAAGGTTGAAAATATCTCAATAATTGACTTTTAACTAACAATAAAGAGCCTATTTTATGAAAATTTTACATATTCCGAAAGTCAAAATTATTAAATAATGAAAGAGAATGAGCGGATAATTTCACATTATCATGAGCTATTTATAGAAATGATAATAGATATCCATGAGAGAGGGGAGGTCCCCCATCCTTCAGTCCCATTTAGCATTTTGCCTTTTATCTCATCCTTATCGCCGTTAGGAATCCCCATTTCTCACAGGAATTCGAATCCTTACAAGTATTCGTGTATTTATTACGAAAATCAAAAAGAATAAAAAAAATTTAAATTACTTTAATTTGAAATTTGAAAGATAAATATCTATAATAACAAATACTACTGACATAACATAATTCAAAATAAAAATGAGAATATATAATATACATTCAATAAAGATAATTGAAAAATGAAGGTGTGCTAATATATATATATATATATATATAGAGAGAGAGAGAGAGAGAACGACTCAAGTGAGATGAGTGATTTATCCTAAGTTATTGGATCTTATATGAATAGTCAAAATTGAAACATAAAATCACGTAATATTTTTAAATGATCACATGATATTAATTACTATTAATATAACTCTCAATTTTGACTACCCATGTATGATTATATGATCCAAATTTGCTCATTTTACTCTTATAGTAAACCACTCATCTCACAAGAATCATCCCTATATATATATATAAGTGGATATTTAAATCATTTATATAAATAAAGAACTAGCGGGTTTTATTTATTCTTGTATGTATTGTAGCATTCTCTTCTTCATAAAATATCTTATAGAGTAATTTATCATATTCTTGTTGGTGGTTTAAGTTGATTCATAATAAAAATTTAACAAAGAATTGAATCTTAATTAGGGCTATAAAATATTGATGATACCTTATGGAGACAAAATAATTATAACACACACACACACACACACACATATATATAATCTCTAAGATATAATATATAATGATATAATAATATGTATTTGATTTACTTGTAGATCAAGCTTTAAAACTTGTTGGCCAAGCTTACTTGACGCTCAAGTTTAGAACCTTTATATAAAGAGATGATGTGAGGAAGGAATTTCAAGTGTAGAGCTTTCCAAGTGTAGAGCTTTGAGCATTTTAAAACAGAAGAAGGAGTGCTCGTAAGATTATAGTGTTATCTCGACAATAATTTTAAGGTAGGGAAGAAATCTCTTTAAATTATGGTTACATCATCTAATTTTTTTCAAATTTTTTTTATATGTATAAAAGTTTAAGAGATTTTTTTTTATAGTAATCATAAAAGATTATGCGATTTTACATATAAATCTCATAAAAATTTAAGAGATTTTCCAGAGAAATCACATAAAAATTTAGAATATTTTTTAGAGAAATGTCATAAAATTTTAGAGGATTTTAAAGAGAAAATCTCATAAGAGTTTGGAAGATTTTAAGAAATAATTAGTTTATTTTACATAGTCTTATGAATATATTGATAGTTACATTAGCTATCTTCAATTCTATATTACTCATTTATCTTCAAAATTATTCAATTATTTATTTTTCTAATTGACTTCCAATTCTTTTGAATTATTTTCATTTATATTAAATCATTTTCCCACTATTACTTTACTTTACTGTTCCTTTACATTTCAAGTTATCTTTTACTAAAGTTGTTAATTATTGACAAGGTTAAATAGTAATTTATATTACTTTAAGTTGAAGTTTATACTGCTTGAATATCTATTGCACTTTATTTATCTTAAGTTTAATTATGTATTAACCTATATTTTATGCACTATGTTCCATTCACTACTTAATTATAAGTTTTATTTTAAAGAATTCATTTATAATATTCGAAGAATTATGTGGCTCTTAGTTATTCAAGTTCTATTTCTATTTAGTATTTAATTTTGCATCTCATATTTTGAATTTATGCAACCATGCAAGAGAATAATAAAAAGAAATACATTTAAAACTTTGCCACTAACCGTAAGAAAGTAGAGTGACAAAGATGAAAGGTTCTTTTATGTTACCTGCCTTGATTAGTATGGCATAAACATTTTGCTTTGTTGTTATGATATTAAAGAGTAGCACCATAGAATGGAAATTCCCTAAGAGAAGCCTTCGACTATGTCTGAGACAAGCAAATGGGGAAAAAAATGAAAGATTAATGTAAAAAGATGATAATCTTAATAAGCTTTGCATGACATGCATTATCTAGTACATCATATTTATGCTATGATATATGATTATGTTATGATAAAGATATGTGGCCATGTGTACTTTCTATATAGATGTGATTGGAACTATCATAGTTCAAAATATTTTAGAAATATTCATTCCCTACTGAGAATTATTTTCAATTATCATCCCTATTTTCTAGCGGTTTCATATTAGCCAAGTAATACTCGAGAAAAAGGCAATCTATTTCAGATTCTGTGCGCATTTGGAGTTATAAATAGTGTGTTAAAGCTTCTTATGTGTTATATGATAGTTTGATTGTAAACATTATAGTTAATTTCTTTTGAGAATACTTTATTTGTACTTAACTAGCATACTAATAAATATCGTATTTAACTATCTAAATTTCTAGTAATATCTTTAAAATGAGCATGTGTTACATGTACTATACTTAGGCCCTTTTAAAATATAGTGTAATGCATAGTAGTATTAGCTAATATTATAAAGCTAATTTTTATTTTATATTTGGTGTCACATATGATAATATAATATTATATGGTTAAATAATTTTTATCCCATGACTATAGAATTAAGTTATTAGGTCCCAAAAAGCCTGATAACTATAGTATTATTTTGACAAGCCAATCCCAAATTAACCTCGACTTACTCTTCTACGTCAATGTCCTACCCTTATCCACTGTTGATAATAGCCCACCATTCGCCAGCCACTACCTGTCCATCGCCGATCTTTGCTTGTTGCCAGCTTGTTGCCATTCGCTATTCGTCGCCATCATCCCCTAATCATCACCTTCCACTTGTCGGTCACTCATTTTCTCTTGTTGATCGTCACCCGTCCCTTGTCCATCACAAGTCATGCGATACATCAAATAATAGATAGTATAAAAACATATATAATTGATTTCTTGTACTATCAAACCATGCACTATCATATTTTTATATTACCATGTCTTATCATATACAATACATCAAAGAGTGCCTTAATTTAGGGGGAGACTATCCTTAGTAGCGCATTTGATCTAGAAGATTATATGCCTTGGCTTGAAGCAATGCCGCTTGATTTATTGGATAGAATAAATCCACTAGCATGAAAATGTGCTTAAAATTAATCCAAAATGATAGTTAAAACAAAAAGTGATCTAAAATAATGAAAGAAAGTAAATTAATTTGTATTCGTTTTGTTTTATAAAAACCAATTGGTTCGGCTTGGTTTTCAATTTTTGTTTCTAAACTCTAGCCAAACCAATAATAATATAGTACATACGCTACTAGTAATATAGATTTATGAAGTATATTACATATTATAATTACTTATCCACATTTATATTTATATTCATATAAATAATACATATAAATATATTCTACAGTATTTAATACTAAAATTATTTAAATATTCGTATCATATATCTTTACTCAATATTTTACATTTGTAATTATCTAATAATTTTTTAATTTCATAAGTATTATTTTTGTTCCAATCTTTTATTATTTGCGTTATGTGTTAATATTAGACTTCAGCATAAATTTTGACGATTAATTTAGATTATTATATGATAGTACGATTTTATAAAATATTAATATAAGTTAATGAAGTTTAAAGTATTATATTTTATAAATTTTTATTACAAAATAAAAAATTGAACTGATTCAACTGATTTAAATAGATTTTGTGTGCTTTGATTTTTCAAATATAATAAAATCGAATTGAACAAACCCGAAATACAATTTATTATTTGAATTGGTTGAATTTTTGTGAAGCTGCCAACGGAACTAGTATAACTTATACAAAATATAAATATTTGAGTAAAATACACTCCCACCATGGAGAGAGACCTTTATCATATAGCCTTCACCTCTATTTTCAAAAACATGCGCTTTACTCCATAATATTTTATTGACTAAATTATGTTTATAAATTTACCAAACTAGCCATCATAAAATATTTGATTTACGTGTCAATTTTTTTATTACTTTAATCATTTACCATTTGACACTACTAAGATTGTTTTATCTTTGTAAATTCTTGAGAACTGATACGCTATATTAAAGATTAATGATACTATACATTTATTAAGATTATTATTCAATCCTTATTTAGTTATTTTAAAAAATTATAAAATTAACATTACGTTGACATTTATTTTATGTGTTAATAAATTAATATTAAATTTTTAATTAAAGTTCATAATTTAACATTAATTATTATAGCCTAAAACTATTTAAAAAATTAAAAGCATGAAATCTTTATTTTTTAAAATAATCATTATGAATTATTATTATTTTTGTCAATGCTTTATTTTCTTTATACAATAATAATACAAAATTAAAATATAATAATAATAATATAATAATAATAATAATAATAATAATAAATTTAAAAGAAAACATAAAAAATGGATTTAAGTCAAGTGCACCTTCTAGTCTATTTTGCATCTCAGACTAGAGCTTGTGTGAAGCAACTGAAGGTTGAAACTCAAGGTTGTTCGTGAGCTGGGTTGTACAACCTCTGAATATCTACTTAAATTTGAGAAACTGGTCGCTTCTTTAGTTGCAGTTGGAGCCCTAGTCTCAATCGAGGAGCATGTTGAAATCGTTCTTGATGGTCTCAATGAAGAGTATAGCTCTTTCATCACCACTATAATGGCTAGATATAAACCTTTCGAGTAATGTTATGTGTTCAACAAAATTACATAATAAATGCACACCACATACCTTATCACCATTAGATGTGATGAGTCAATGGTGATAAGATGTGTGGTGTGCATTTATTGTGCAATTTTATTGTACACGTAACATTATTCAAACCTTTCTCCATTGATGAACTTGGCACATGAAGAGATGCTCAAAAGATTCGAGGAACCTGAGCTTGCTCTCGTACAAGCACACCTGTCTCAAACCTCAATCAATGATTGAATAAGTGGTGAAGGCTTTAGTGGAAGTGTCAATGGCAAAAGGGGTGCAAGTTGTAGAGGAAGAGGCACGAGAAGAAGAAGATATGGTTATTGGTCTAACAATGAAAGATCTGAATGTCAAATGTGTGGTCAATTTGGACACACATTACGGCAATGTTACCATCGTTTCGATCATAATTTCCAAAACCCTCATTGATTTGCCGCACCAAACATACCTTATTCACCTGCTTTCTTTCACAATCCCAAGGGCCAAGGCTTATTTAGCATCTCTTCAACCTCAATTGCAGATAATGCATGGTATCTTGACTCAGGAGCCTCAGATCGCTTGACATTTGATCACATGAATCTCGTCACCAACACGCTTGTATTTTTCACTCACCACGAATCCCATGATTGAATAAACCGCATTAAGAGGCATCCGGATGGCTCATTCAAAAGTAAAAAGCAAGACTTACGGTAAAAGGGTTTCACCAAAAAGAAGGTCTTGATTATTACCAAATCTTCAGTCCAATCATCAAGCCTGCCATTGTTTGGATTATGCTTACAATTGCTTTGGCTAAAGGGTGGAAAAATAGGAGCTCAATTTCAAGAATGTCTTTCTCAACAGGGACTTATAAGAATAGGTGTTATGTTGTCCCTAATTTTGATCTACTGTGCAGGATCCAAAAGGCATTAAATGGCTTGAAACAAGCCACTAGAGCATGGTTCACCAAGTTGAGCACCACTTTACAACACTTTAATTTTACAAATACCAGGTCTAACAGCTCTTTATTCACACACGTTTTAGATCAAACTCACTACTTGTCTATTGTAGGATGTAGGCAGTATGTTACCTTAACAAGACCTGATATTTCATTTGTTGTAAACAAAGTGAGTCACTTCATGCACCCCCAATGGAAAAACACTAGAAAGCAATCAAAAGAATCCTGAGGTACGTTGCTGGTACTATATCTAAAGGCTTGAAACTCCACAAAAACTCTCCCCGCGGGCTGTTTGCCTTCTCTGACTCGGATTGGGGGTCACACATCAATGACATAAATTCTACTAGTGGCTTCTGCATTTTCCTCCACACAAATATAGTCTCTTAGATGAGCAGAAAACAACATGTTATGTCATGACCTAGCGCTGAAGCTGAGTTTAGGAGTATTGGCTTTTGTCATGGCTGAATTACAGTGGATTCAGTTTTTTCTCATTGAGTTTCATGTCTCTTGCTCTCACCATTCTGCAGTGTTTTGTGATAACCTCGGCTCGATTCTTCTTGAAACTAATTCAGTATTACACAACCGCACAAAACACTTTGAGTCAAGTCTATATTTTGTAAGATATCTTGTAGCTCAAAAGCACATCTTTGTGTCTTGTATCCCAGCAGAGGGTTAGGTAGCAGACATCCTTACAAAAGCCCCTGTAAGCTCCTCTTTTCAGCAGATTCAAGGACAAGCTCAGAATTGCTTCATCATCCCCTAATCTTGAGAGAGGGGATGATAGGGAGTTGGTGTTGCTTGAGCTAGTTATTGCCATGCAAATAGTTAGATATTATTATCCAATCATGAATTATTATATATGAGATTTTTTAATATGAAAATAAATCATTTTTGTTTACGTCAAAATACATTATTGAATGATAACATGAAATTTTTTCAATGTAATTTCTACACAAAAGGATTTTATTACTTTAAATTGAGGAGATTTGTAAGGTTAAAGGATATGAGGTTACTCACTTTAGATCAATAACCTTTATAAGAAATTTTTAGATGCATTGACGTATCATGTGAATATATTCCATATTTACTAATTTTTCTAATTTTCATTATATGAGGGTTATACAAAATAATCTAAAGGGAAAAGCCTAGAAAATCCTTTAACTTTATCTCATGTGTGCTTTAATTCTATTAATTTAAATATGTGTAAAATAGTCTTTAAACTTTTTAATTTGTGCATATTACTATAACATACTAATAAGAGTTTATTTTTTAACACGAAAAGTCTAAAAAGATTCTTTATTTTTTAATCTACATACTTTTTTATTCTATTATTTTTTAATATGTGATGTTTCCTAATAAAATTATAGAACTCACATACAATTTTTTCTATCAAAAATTGAATATTGTTATCAAATTGTAATAATGTGCATAAATAAAATAAATTAAAGACTATTTTATATGTTTTCAAAGTAACCGGACTAAAATATAGATCAGCTATCTTTTCATACTTTTCCCTAATCTAAAATAATCCAAACATGATTAACTGAGATGCACATCCATAAACGATGCACATGACATGCACAAAGTGTGAATTCCATGTTTGACCTTTAAAACAATAATAATGTAACACAAAAATCTGGCCCTGCCTCCCTCCCCTTTTCCATACAGCGAAAAAATACACTCAGATCAACCCTACCTCACTGCCTCTCAACTTTCACCTATTTATAGTTCAGCCACCGAATCCAACAGTAACAGAGAAAGGAAAAGAGAGAGAAGCAGAGAGAGAGAGATGGAGCAGGAAGAGCACGAAGTGTACGGTGCGGACATTCCCGACGATGAGGCTGACATGGACGCCGACGCCGACCTCCACGAACACGAACACGAACACGACCACGACCACGACCAAGAACACCATCCCTCCGCTCACCCTAACAAGGTTTTGTTTGTTTGTTTCTTTGTTACTTCCTAGGTTTCTCTCTCTCTCTCTTAGGTTTTATTTGTGATTGAAATCTAGTGTGTGTGTGTGTTTTTTTTTTTTTTTTTTTTCTTGAATCTGTTTGTGACAGGACTTGGAGGACATGAAGAAGAGGCTGAAGGAGATCGAGGAAGAAGCCAGCGCCCTTCGCGAAATGCAGGCCAAGGTCGAGAAAGAGATGGGCGCTGTTCAAGGTTTTATTCTTACTTATATAATTGCTGATTTTGCCTTTTTTTTTAAATTATTTATTATTATTATTATTATTGTTTTCGTTGTTGTGGATGTTGTGTCTGGTTTGATTATTATGCACTTTATCGATTCGTTGAGCTGTATAGATCCAATTGCATATCCAAAAATATGATAATTTGAGCTCGTATGTGTATGGTTTTGTTCTTGAGATGAGGTATTGACGATTGTACACTCTTAAACCTTCCATTTGCAAGTTGCTGTACTGTTATGGTTGTAGTTTCGTAATGGTGTTGAGCATCCTTAATTTAATGATTGGGGAATCCTGTGTGAATTTTGAGGTTTATGGATTGGATTGGATGTTGTTGTTCGGTGCTAGGTTACTTCTTGTGTGAAAACTGTGGGATACTATTAACTTTAAACCATGGGTTACTATTAATTTTATATAGAGTATAGGCGTGTGTGTGCGCATGCTGGGTAATGTTAATCTCTTGTCCACTACTGCAAGGTTGGCATTTTCCATGTTTTGAAACGGACGAAAACCTGAGTATTTTCATTTATCAACGACAACTGTTATATGTAATGGATAGTAAAGTGAAAAGAGAAATACTTATGTGTTGTGTTGTTGCGTACATTTGTCCTTATTTTCCATTTCTCTATTGTCCTTTTTTATCGAACAATAATGAACTCCTTCAAGGAGCTGGGGTTTCTGTATGATCCAGCCAAGATTTTTTCAGTGAAGACACACCTACCATTAAAATATTTTCCCCTACTTTTTGTTTTATCTTGGATGCACCCTGTTTTTATTTGTGAAAGTTTCAATAAGAACTTATTTTCTCACAATTATTCTTCTAACTTCCATCATACTTGAATAGATGAAAATAATCTATTTTTCTTGCTGGAAAAAACATCAAACAATATTAAGACTGGCTGACGTTGATTTTGTCAATGGAAAGATTGTTCCATGAAGGCACGAGCATTTTACTCTGCTTATGTAATGTCTACATTCACAAGGCACGTGCAGAATATCAATTAAACCCGATGCATACCATAGTACATATGATAAAGAAATTCCATTTATAGGGTAGCGGAGACTGGGGAGAGAACAATAGAAGGAGGGAGATGATTAATGGACGATACAATAAATGGGATCACAAGAAGTTCCATTCACAATTAATATAGATACTGGAGATTGGAAAGAGAAAACGAGGGACAGCCATTGAAGGCAGATGTATTAAATGGGTTTATACTTTATAGTTTATACAATAACTTAGGCACTTGTTGACTTGCCGTATTATGACTTTGCTATGTACGAACCTATGTTGTTAAGTTGATCATATGGGCGTCTTGTCCATTTCAACATGTGGAAGATGCGAGCCATCTTTTTTTTGAACTGTAGGGTGTATCTGACGGGTAGTATACTTTTAATTTCTGTGGCTGGATTTTAAATTTTATATGTATATTAGAGACATTTAATGATAATATTAATATCTTTCTGCGACTAACATTTTAATTTTCTTTTGGTTTGAAGATGCATCTGGCTCTTCTGCAAGTCAAGCTGAAAAGGAGGAAGTGGATTCTCGATCAATCTATGTTGGTAATGTGAGGTTTGCAGATCTTTATTCTATTTATTTTCATTTCCATACTGCTGTCAACTTGACACTGTTCTGCATTGTATTTTATATCTGTACTTGTGAAGTATGCTATGTGCACAAGCAGATTGATTTAGCTGTCTTCAGGTTTATATTGTGTTTGGTTTTTCTTTTTGGCAGTCCTCCTCTAGCTTTTACCCAAACCATGGTTTTGGGGTTCATCATGCAACCCTTCAATATCTTTGGAGTTTGTGGTGGAACTTAACATTCTTAGTCTTTCTTGATTGCCAAGTGCAACTGCTGCTTCTTGGTCACAGGAGCTTCCTCATGATAAAAAATAGGATATTAATCAGTCTTTGAATAGCTGCGAGACCGATCATTTGCAAATCTTATGTAAAACTATGTTGACCCTAGTACCCCACATCAGGGTCCATGCTAGCTGTTAATGCTTATTTGCTTCTTAAGCTTTTCTTGATTCTCTTGCTGCTTGCACCAAGAGTTCAAGACCACATTAATGTGTTTTGATAACTTGACTATGACAGACTCTAGTGCCTCTTACAGTCACATATTGAATGCATGTTTAAATTTTTTGGGCAGTTTTTAGTTTTGTTGTAATGTTGTAAAGATTAAACTGAGTTTTGTAATCATTAAATGGTTCCAAATTATGATTCAGGTTGACTATGCATGTACGCCTGAAGAAGTTCAACAGCATTTTCAGTCATGTGGAACTGTGAACAGAGTGACAATATTGACAGACAAATTTGGTCAACCAAAAGGATTTGCTTATGTAGAGTTTGTTGAGATCGATGCTGTTCAGAATGCTCTCCTGTTAAACGAATCAGAATTGCATGGTCGACAACTGAAGGTATTTACTATCAGATAATCTTTGCAAATCATTTGTTTCTCCCTTTTACCTCTCCATTTGATTTATACTTGAATTCTGGTTTTCCCTTCAGGTGTCTGCTAAGCGTACAAATATTCCTGGAATGAAACAGTATTTTGGAAGAAGACCTACGGGTTTCCGATCTAGAAGGCCTTTCATACCTTCTCCATTCTATCCACCATATACTTATGGGTAAGCTATTATCATAAACTGTAGAACATAAAAGATATACCTTTGATTAATTGTTGCTTTCATGTCTCTTCTATGTGTGGTGCATGTTTTGTTGTCTTTCAAAGTGGGAAGAAATAAAAAATAAAATAAAAAATTGGTTGAAATGGTTCTTTAGTCTTTAGAGCTAGCTTGTAGCATTACCGAATAACTAGTGGATTTGTTTGTATGACAGTAGTACATCTAATTATTAGTCTGTGGTCCTTCAATTTTCTAAATCCGAGCATTTTGGCAAAATAAAAAATAATCTCTTTCTTTACAACACATGTTCAATATGCAATCCTTTTGCCATGACCACCCAACAACACTTGAGAGAACTAGAATATTTTAGCTTTTAATTTTTGTATTTCTTGTTATGATTGTGCCTATGGATTAAATCTCAATCCACTGTTACAATTTCATTTAATTTGACATTGCCATATCATTAAATGTGATTAGCTATAACAGCTATTTGAAAAATCATTTGATATATCAGTGCATGATTCGATGATAGCGTTAAAATTTGACTCACTGACAATGGATCAAAATTTACCTCTATTTTATATAGCATATGAGAAAATTAGGTTTTTGATTGCTGACATTCTTTGCGATCCTATAAAATTGTTGAACATTATTATTTCTTCATGGCCTACTTCTGATATATGATGAATAAATCATTTTAAAATGCAGAAGGGTCCCAAGGTTTAGACGACCTACTCGATACAGGCCGTACTAGTGCTCAATCTCAGTTTAACAGATGATCACATGTTCATTTTAAGAAGAGGACAAGGGGTTATTGATTTGCCATTGTAATAATTTCCTTGGTGGGGCAAGGACATGAATCTTGTTCTAGACCATCAGAAAGAAATTAAATGCCCATGCTTATTAGCACTGTAGATGTATGATATGGACCAATGTAGGTTGATCGCTTCATTACTAAGCTTGTATGTTCCTAATACTTGGGCTGTGAAGATTTACCTATACATTGACGATGGAGGCAACTATGGAGGGAAAATTCCGAATAGTTTTTAATTTTGAACTTCATTATTTTAATGTTTCAGTTTTTAATTTAGTTTGAAGATAAGAATATCAAGTGTTGGAATTTGTTGAATGTGGTAACGAATTCATTTGTTAAAGCTAGTTTGAAGTAGTTTTATTTTAACTTGTGGGGTGTATCCTAACCCTGGCAATTTGGGTTAAAAGAACATGATTTTGTTTCAGACAATTCTTCGGCTATGTTCTTGTTTACCCATTCAAGATTTTGTTTGGCCTCTTAAATCTTGTGGTGGGCTTATCTCAGCAGCATCATTTGGAGTAGACGCGGTTATGTATTTATTATTTTATTTTTATGCAAGTTTAGTTTGATTATGTTTTGAAGAAAAAAACTGTTTTTGAAGTTCCTTTTTTCGGAACCATTTTTCAAGCTCTATAAGATTTTGCTCTTATAATATGCTTTAAACCTAACTAGTTAGTCACTTGGGCAAATTGACACCAATGCTTTTACGTTCATGTTATTTTGGGAAAATCTATTTCAAGAATTAATTTGATTATGTTCTGCATTTATCTGAACTTAATCTTCGACAAATTATGACATTTAGTGAAAAAGTAATCTCATTTTTTTATTTGGTGAATAATTATTGACGAATTAATGATCAAATTCATGGTGAATATAACACTACGATATAGGGATTGATTGAAGAAGATTGATTGATCTGCATTAAGCAACACAAATTGAGGTAATTCCTCTCGTGTCCACTGACCTGCAGTCTTTTTTTTCTTTATTTATTCATTTTAAATGGGCGTTAGCGTACAAACGTACAGTGATACCGTTTTATACTTGCTATCCACCTCTTCTAAAAGAAAAGAAGAGAATAACATGTATATATAATCAATCCATGTTAAACCTGAGATTCCTCTCCCTATGAAAAGATATATCATTATTGCTGTATTAGAGGCTTTCAAATCTTTGTTGAGCATTACCAACCTTAATCATCCTCCTATCATGTTTTGTTGGCAACTGACCCAAAACCTTTCTTCAAGGCATTGTTGCCTTGTTGGCACTCACTCTTGGTTAGCCAGCACTTCAGGAATTTAAGTCTATAATCTTTGGTTTCACACGCATCAAGATGTTTGTGGCAACAACGTGGCTTTGCTCAATTAATGAAGCCCAGCATGTATTGTTAAAGAATTGTTATCTTCATCAAAGAATTAATATCCAAATTAAAAAAAAAAGAGTAAAAATCAACATCATCTTGAAAATAGCTGGACCCTGTTGACATAGCAAGAAGATGCAGGATCCTGAAGGCAATTGCAAAATGCATCCTCATCCTTAGGAAATGATGTTGGTAGAGGATGGTCAGGAATGACCCCAACCTACATGCAAATGCAGGGTGTTAGTGGGGATGCAAGCCCGTTGGGGTGACTCTGAGTCTAGAACATACCTTATCGATATCTGTGTGTGCAGGTGTCTCATAGCGAGCAACTGTAACGACTAATCCAGAGCCATCTGACAGCTCAAAAACTGATTGGATCTTCCTGCATAGATGTGTAGCTCATGTTAGGGAAGTAATATTTTTCTTAATTTGTTTGGATTGAAGCAAACCAAAAGCAGCTACCCTTTTCCAAACGTTGGTTCTCCAAACAGTATGGCCCTTTTGTTATCTTTCAATGCACCAGCTAAGATTTCGCTTGCACTTGCAGTTCCCTTGTTTACCTGATATAGGCTCAAGATATTTGATCACTCATTTTTACCAAACAAGCAGATGATAAATTGGGATTTCGAAACAAGAAAAACATACCAGTACAGCTAGGGGTTCTGAAGTAGCTAATGCATTACTTCCATCTGTATCAAGTATATCTCGAACACCACGGCTATCACAAATATACACAATCACACCTTTGTCCAACCTGGTTGATAATATCTATTAGAACTTGAAGCTGAAAATTAGATAACTGGTTAAGTGAAGGGGGGAAAAAAAGAAGATAATAATGAAAGAGTCCTTTTCTTTTGTTGAATTTTGAAGGAAGTCCACAACTGAGTTGAGGTACAATATCATTTAACATGGTTCTGATTATGAAGTTATAGAACATTTATGATCCATAAAAGGTAAATATACTGGAGCACCCCTCACTGCAGATATATGAAATAATTCTATCCTGAAAGATGGAGAAACCATGGAATTGAATTTCAAGCACCACTGGTGAAGATATTCTATGGAATATAATAGGTAAAACTAGGACTAGTTAGATAACTTATCTTACCAAACTTTGGCAATCTCAATTCCTTCTGGGAAGAGCCCACCACTGCCAAAAAAAGAAAAAGAAAATTATATATATATATATATATATATATACGCTCCAGAAAGCAAGTGGTTAAAAGTACAAAATGGGAAATGTTGATTGCTAAATCACCTATTATCTCTAAGGTCCAAAACAAATGCATTAACATTATCACTCCTTAATGTATTGATTGCTTCTTTGATAGCACCTACAAGGGTAGCAGATTTGGCACAAATAAAGAAAAAGACAAAGAAATGAAGAAATTTTAGTCATTATAATAGAGAGTAAAGAACAAGTCATGGTAATTAGAAACAAGTATCAATATTTTCAGTAATCTAAATGATCAGTAATTTAAGTCAAAAGTGAACCAGAAAATTTCACACCTAGCACTGCCTTTAATATGTCAATTAACAAATAATTTATGTAATAACAAGCATATCTGAAAACCTAGAATCTGAGCATAGTTTAGGTTGATGAAATGAATGCTATGTTTATGAAAATATAATGCAGAGAGAAATAAAATTCTTGACCCGAAGGAGCGTAAAATTTAAGAAGAATCGAAAAATAAGATGGAGAATATGAGGGAAAGATATGATTATGGAAGCAAGAAAGGTTATGCATCCCATGAATTAGCACTTACTAGCAGCATTTTGGTTGAAAGATGTTAGTTTGATATAACCGACTGTTGGCGAATCATTTCCTGAAGCAGGTATCTTGCATAACCTTGAGGTCACTGGATTCAGTGTAACTTTCTCTCTACTGAAATGCAGCAACTCTTACTTTTAGCTATTTAATTAGAAAAATAAGATATAAGTTGTATATCAAAGAACAATTAATGATGATAACCATTATGAGAACAGCAAAATTCAGGAGGTTTAATGATGGTGACAGTAATTAATCATATGGATGTGGCTAAAAATAACAATGCATTATCAAATTGCAAGTTTTTGAATCATCCCAGGAAACAAAACATAGTCTTGAGGTCTCAAAGGCCAAAACTTCAAATCTACTTCCAATTTGGAAGAAAACAAACTTACATCAAAGTTAGGTGCTTTACTTCCGAACCACTACGGATGGTCAAAGTTACAGAGCTTCCTTCAGGTCCCCTGTAATTTCCTTCAAAAGGTCAGGAAATCAAAGAGATAAATTGAAGGCAAATAATGAGAAAGGCAACAAAGTTTGTTCTTTTAAATGGATGTTTACAGTAAGTTTCAATTAACTAGAACCTTATGGCTCTCATACTAGATAAGAGGACCAAATAAGACATTAATAATGGAGAACCTTAAAAGATTAGCAGAAATGGCACAAAATATAATAGTCCAATATTTATATCAAACATATTACTATACTTTTAACTCCGGCAAAATCTAAGACGTAATCCAATCCTATCCATTGGTCTTAATCACAATACCAACAATGTATTTTTTCTTTTTATCAAATTTTATGTTCCACATCCATAAAGGATATCGTGGATTTGAAAACTCCTGTGGCATGAAGGAAAGGAAAACCCACTGTAGGCGTTCAGCTGCATCATATAGCACCATATTTTCTGTGCTTGTGTCACCAATTCCCAGGATAATATCTCCAGACAAAACACCAGCTCGATATGCAGGACCTCCAGGAGTAGCTGATATTACAACAAGTCCACCAGGTGGCTTGTCAGCTTTCGTAGGGTAGCCTATTGATAACCCCACACCAGTAAGAGCGCCTTGAGTTCCAGACTGCCTTCAGACAAATATTAGTTCTTGGGATTAATGTATACAGAAGAGCATATTTTTGGCAGATTCAACAAATGTAATATCTGACATGCAGTAAGGACAACATGTATGATAAGCCAAAGGAACACTTAAGAAAAAACTCATACCCTCAAACTTCTGAACTTTTCAGGCTCCAAAAACCTAGTGAAGGGATCATCTAGTGTGGCAAGCATCTTTCTTATTGCCATATCTGAGTGCAAAAAGAGGATTAGCAATTTCGAGTAAATGGGAAGATAGGAACTGTTGATAATGGAATGATGCAAGTCCACTGAATTTCAGATGAGCCAAAATCATGTATCTAGTTATCATTAGATGAATTATCCTTTGAAGATAGCGATTAATATTGGGATGGTTAGAGTAGGGGGAAAACAAAAACTTTACTTAACTATCTTGATCCATCTGGACAAGGTAGCCCGGTGGTGAATAAGTTAACAACTGCATCATTTTTGTCATTATCCACTCCAGCTTGATACTTCAGGTTTGTAAGTATAAAATGAACTTCTTAACAAAGATAGCCATCTTCAGTCCATCAGAATTATTCTTAGTTTTGTTGAAGTGCATAACATAAATCTAAGTGGTTTATCGTATGTTCATATATGAAAGGCTTATCCTCTAATAATTCTCAATAATCAAGAAAATTTAGGCTAGCGATATGCCTTCCATCAATATATCTGAGATTAACCCTTAAGCAATTAGAAGAATCCACGGGCAGGCTTTCTAGCATTCCTTCTGTTATAGAGAGCTGTGTATTTGTTCGTCTTACAAACCTATTTTAATCTGCACCACCAGGTCTCAAGTTCGTCCTGAAGAAAAATCATAGCAAGCAGCTTTATATTTAACTTATCATCATATCTTTGGAGCATTATCTAATTCGGAGTCTAATATCCTAGCATAATATTCATCAAGTGTGGATGCTTTTCTATGTCGAAGCTTGAAAGCATAGGGAATCAACCCTCTAAATACGTTTTCCATATGCAATAAGTTGAAAACCAAAAAAACAAAAGGCACAGAGTGGAATGCATACATGTCTCTTCTCTATTGTTCATCAGTTCATTATGCAGTGCATCTTCTCTATATCTAAACCAACTTTGTCCATTGAAACTTTTATCGATATATGCCCGGTCAATTACTCTCCATGCCTCCAGAAAGAGGAGATTCTCTTCAGTCAAGGCCCCTTGAAAGTTAAAAACATATCAAACAAAACAACAAAAATAAGATCAAGACACACAAAATCAGGTTATAAAAACCATAACACCACATCTTAACAATCCTGTTATATGTTGAAATTCAATCATGGGGGGTGAATCACAAGGTCCAAACTCACAGGATGTGTTGCTGGAAGCCAAAGAAACTGACATGACCAACATCACTCCAGCAACCAACCGCACAAATAGAACAGAAGCATGATGCCTGAAGCCAGCTGAAAAGTCATCCTTCAGTGTTGGAAGACTCTTACATTTCCTCCTTCTGACATAGAAGCTCCAACTTGATGGGAAAAAGCCACACTGGGGAAAACACTTGTTACGACTTGTCCATGGTGCCACCACCCCAATTGAGAATTCATTTCCAACCTTGTTCTTCTTTCCATGTGTCAGTGAAAACCGAGATTCTATTACTTTCAAAGATAAGTACTTAAACTGTGGCACCTGCAAATGGTGCAGTTCAGTGAATGAAGCATACCCAAGTCAATTGGTTCATTAAAAATTGTGAAAACAATAAAGGGTAGCATTCAAAAATCTATTTTTTCTTTTGGCTTTTTTTTTTCCCACAGGTATTCTGGGGAACAAAACGGAATGTGGGGGTGGAACATGCATGTGTGTGTAGATATGATGAAAGTGGTGGGAGATGAAGAGAGAAGAGAGGACCTCACCTGAGGGATGGAGAAAGAAGGGGAGTTGTGAGAGTGAGAGGAATGAAGGGAAAAGGAAGCATTCACAGAGCTCGCAACCACCTCCATGGAAGAAGAAGAAGCCAGCCCCACCTCCGCCTCAACCTCTTATTTTTGTTCTCTTTTGCTTTATCGTTAGTTTATTTTACTTTTTTCTTTCAAAATAAATAAATAGATATGACTACAGCACCGGACACCTTTTTTTTTTTTTTTTCGGTTGAAAAAGACACAACTAGCATCAAAATTTACCCTTTCCTTTTTACTGAGCTTAATTTTTATGTATTCATAGTAAAAAAAATTTAAGTTATCTTTCAATCAAATTACTTTACTTACAAGACTTCTTAAATAGTGTCTGTGAAACTCAATTATTTTTATTGATATGATATTATATAATTGGATGACAATATAAAAATATTTTATATTATTGGTGTATAAAAATTAAACTTTTTTATTAAAAAAATCTATTAATTTCAGGTATATTGGAAATATATAGTAAAAAGTTATATTTTTGAATACCTAAAAGTCTCTATTCATCACTATCAGATATAACGACAGTCTGCACTCATTTCATTAATTTATCACATTAAATAATAAAAAGATAGGTGTTTCAATAAGATGCTTATTTCTGTGTGTTTAAATAATACTACTCTCTCTTTTTAATAGGTTTTCTCTTATACTTTTATAAAATTTAAGGATACAGATATCTTTAATTATTTGTAGTTAAGAATGTGTCACATATTCCATCAATCCAAATTATTAAAGCCTAGAAAATCAAATATTCAATTATAACAATTCAAGATAAAAGAGACGCAATTCTCTATGGATATCAAAGGAAAAACTTTTTTAATTAATTTAATAATTTATAACTAAATAACAACATAAAAATTAACAATGATAAAAGGGTATTAAATATATTTAAAATTAAGAAGGAAAAAAAAGATAAAACTTTATTCTTTGAACATTGATTACCCCGTAAAAATGTGTATGTTTCTCCTTTTATAATGTTTAAAGAGTATCTACTTTTGAATTATCATATCTCTCAAATTTTTCTCCCATCATCTACTTTTGCATGTCTCCTTGAGCCACATTTGTTTAAGGTTAATGATGCTTGGATAAATTGAAAATGTTATGAAAAATTATATTTTAGTGACCAAACTTTAATTTAAAATTTACTTATCTAATCTTTTAAATTTAATCTAGCCTTGAATATCTTTTTAGTCCAAAAAATAAATGAAATTTGATTCTAGTCTCTGAAAAATACTTTTTTATTTCGATTCAAATATTTCTAAAACTATTTAGTTTTATAGTTTGTCATTAATTTGTTTTGGTAGATTTGGATTCTTTAAAGTGAGGATATCACGTTAGAGAGTAAAGTAAAGAATTTTACGATTAGATATATAGAGTGAAAAATGTTCATTTCTGATTTTATTGATCCAAAGGTAAAATCCTTTTACTTTACTCTCTAAGATGAGATCGATCTTTATCCCACTCTTGGATTAACAGAGTGAAAAGAATCCACTTTTGATTTTATCGATCCAAAGGTAAAATTTTTAACACACATTTGGATGCTATAATTTTTAACTGCAAGTAATAATAATTCTTTATTCAAGAATTGCTATCCTTCTTGCAAATAGTGCTCTTTAGATAATTGCACAACACCCCTACCACCCATAATACCACTGAACTTGACCCCATGGTCACCTATGTTACTTCCATATTTAAACTTAAATAGTGACCCATTGTTGACTTTTGGATAGTATGAAAGATTTTGTTAAAGGTTGGCTTTGGATAATAGGCACTATTTCATCATTATCATTGTGCAACAGTGAATAATTCCAAGTAAAATCAAAATATATAATATTAAAAATACCATTCGTTACCTACTTAAATGAAAAAAAAAGTATTACAGTAATTCATAAATAAGAATTTAAATAATATTAAATAATAAATTAATCACAAACATCATTAAAAAATAACAAATTAATTCACAAATAATGCTAGAAATTTTTTCTATCGTTGTTTAGCTCCTCTTCATAAACCATCTCATTATAAGGCTCATACCCTGCAATTGGATTATCAAGTGGAAGGTCTTTATCAACCTTGATAGCAAGTTGTCTTAAGGTCGAGCCACTCATTACATCTTCTTCATTTACTTCTCAAAGGTTTTCATTATGCGCTAGGCTTGACATCAAAATTACCCAAAAAGGCAAAGCTAGTGACAACTCATCAAAAGCTTGAACAAGAGTAGATCTATCAGAGTTCAACTACAACTCTGCTAGAGCTACGAATACCTCCATAACATGAAGGTAAGGAAATTGGCTATGTCAATCAAATATCATCCTCAAATCATCGTTAGTATCAATGGTGCAAGTTCAATATCGTATTGTATCTTGAGCAATCAACATGGGTAGCCAATACACCATCTGGATTATTTTATTGTTTCATTATGTAACTTGTGAAGGATTTTGACATCAAATGCATAAAGACTCCTAGCTGAATGAACGCTAATAAATGCTGGATTTTGATAGCAAAATTGGACTTCATTTTGTGAATTTTGAATAATTTCATAATTATAGTGAATTGACATACAGTATCTCGTAGCCTTTTTTTTTCCTTGAAAGTCACTCACCAATTAAAAAAAAAAGAATTACTCACACACAGAAATTACTCTCTTATTTGCTTCACTTAGTTCAAGGCATGTATAGAGCTTGTCCATGTGCAATATGTCTAACTATTGGACTTCTTTTTATGTGCATAATACGGCTAGCTATTAGCCGTATTCTAACTTCTTCTTCACAAAATATGATTAGCTGTTAGTCGTATTCTACATTTTTTCTTCACAGAATACGACTAATTATAGCTAAAAATGATAGATGATAATACGTCTGGCGGTGCGACGTATTGCATGAGAATTGAACTCACTTTTTTTACTTGACTGTGCAATGTATTGCTATTAAATAAAATTATTCTATATTAGTAAATAATGTTAAAAATGATGGGCATCCATAATTAATCAATATTTTTTTTATCAAAAATCCCAAATATAAAATATCATGTTTAGGTACAAATAGTAAGATTAAATTCTATCAACTTTATTATGTATACGCTCACTCATCCATAGGTGCAAAGTATCAAAAATTGAAAGGAGAATTCTGGTAAAAGGCAACACTAGCCGTCAACTTGGGAATGTACAAAAATGTCGTGTCTCCCCACAAACCACAACCACAACCACAACAACCCATCATTATCGACCACCACCACCACCACCTCCACCTCCACTCTTCCACCACAACCTCAAAAAAACAACGCATCACCACCAATTCACTGCCTCATCACTCTCACTCCACAGTCACACTAACACTATCCATGCCATTGCCATTCTTCCCATCATCCATATCCAACGCCGCAAAGTCCTTCCTTACCAGCTCCATCACGTCAATGTCCCAACATTCCGCCAAAACGCGCCTCAGGGGCGTCGTTTTCGACATGGACGGCACCCTCACCGTCCCCGCCATCGACTTCGCCGCCATGTACAGGGCGGTGCTCGGCGACCGCGAGTACAAGAGGATCAAAGCGGAGAACCCTTCTGGGATCGACATCTTGCACGAGATAGAGACCTGGGCACCCGAGAAACAGCGCAAGGCCTATGACACCATCGCAGATTACGAGCGCCAGGGCCTCGATCGCCTCCAAATCATGCCCGGTACGCACCTCAGGCTTCTTCTGCTTGGGGTCTTGTTTTGCCCAAATGGGATGGTGGTGTTTTTTGGTTTTGGTTAAATGGGGTGTTGGATTATTGTTTTTGGCTAAATGGAGGGTGTTGAATGTTGGATTGCAGTGAAAACTTGAACATTTTTTCATTCATGTTTTTGAGGTTCTTCTGTCATTTTTTTTTCCTTTCTCTTTTGCAATGTTGATGAGAGTTGTTGGATGGGAAGTAGAGTGTGTGTGTAACTCGAACCTTGTTTGTATTGTGAGGTTCTGTCATTTTTTTTTGGTAAGGTTGGGTTGGACTGGTGTAGTGGAGTGGGCGAAATTTGGTAAGTTGAACCTTGTTTGCGTGTGATGTTCGTCCTGAGAAATGGAAACGTGGTTACTGTAAGTAGGTTTCGACTGATGAGGGATTATATATTGCAGTGCGCCACCATTGTTTTCTAGCATTTGTGCTATAATTCCATAATAATAATAATGATAATCATTGGCTTGATTCTGTGGTCTAAGGTGGAGAAAATGGTGGCCTAATAGTTGATTGTCTCACATTGGGTTTACCTCAGGGTCTCTTTTTGTGAAATATCTGAGAAAGGGTTTTTAGATTGTTAATGTGTATTGTTTCCCTCTATATCACCAATGAGCCAGCACAAGCTTGATATGCTGGTCAATTGTGGTGCAGGTGCAGCTGAGCTTTGCGGTCTTCTTGATTCAAAGAAAATAAGGTCCAGTCAAGCACAGTATCTTCCTCTTATGCCATGGTGTTCCTGTCTGTTCATTGTGTTTAACCCATGGATTCTAGTTTGTGACTATGTTTTAAGACTTTGTTTTCTGCATAATATTTGTTTCTTTGGTGTAAGTGCATGTTTGAGCAGTTCCATAGAGATGGCTTTATATTTAGGTTTATGTGAAATAGCTTCTTCAATTTTACAAAGCAATCCTCTGCTGAATTATGGAATGGTATTATTCAGTAAATACTCCAGTGTTTGTTTCCTATTGATATGTGTGTGTGTGTGTGTGTGTGTGTATTACTTTCTGAACTTATCATGCACTTCTTGTTCTTAGGTCCATCTTTATAACATGGGTTCCTTCTATTAACTTGCTGAGGAATGGATGCCATTTTGTTGAGGTTGCATTCCTCCTTGTCAAGTTGTTCTAAGTTTGGTTTGAAGTTAGATTTTTCAGACTTTTGTTATCAGCATTTTGTTCTTCTTTCTCTGTCTTTGCACTTTCCTTACCAAATCTGTACTGGGACTATGACTGAACAGCAGTAGCCTTGGTTCTGTGCTCAGGGCTCAGCAATTCCCCTTGACTCATGAGTTGCTGGGAGTACTAGCATAAAGATAACCTGCTGCAGGCTCAATGTATGCTGAGGCATGGGTTTTGTAGCTACATATGCTCCACATCACAACTAGAGATTGGATGAAATGCTATTTTAATTATTAGACATGGGTGTTAGGTTACCTGCTGACAGTGGTATATCCTACTTCTATGGAGCATGCTAGTTCGGAGGAATGAACCAAAAAGATTTATTAATATGGTGAAAGAACATATATGCTTTAATATGTCCATATTCCATATTGTAACCCATTTTCATTTGTCTTTGCAAAAATTGTGTTACTGACATAGAAGACTTCAAGGCAATGAGTTAGTATAATCAATTGTTTGTCTTTTTTCAGGCTATCTATGCCTATGACTTAAAAACCTTTCTCATGCAAAGTTTACAATGTGATCAAATGCATCCAATTTGTCTCAACAATAATGAAGTTATGATCTTGGCAGTTATGCTGACTGAACAAGATTCAATTACTTATGATATATAGCTTTTTATTTTTTTATTTTTATTCAGGAGGGGATTGATCACACGCAATGTGAAGTCAGCAGTTGATTTGTTCCATGAACGGTTTGGGGTGAGTTTATCAACAAATGCAATTGTATATATATTCCTTTTTCCCTTCTAGAGGAGTTGGGTCAAATTGATATGGGGAAGTTGTGTATAAAATTAGGTTACCCATGTTTTCCCATTTAAATTTTGGCTTTGTTAAAGCCTGAGCTATGAATTGCATTCTAATTACCGTGAAAGGAGCATAACTGGAATTTTAGAGTGAACCTTTCATTTGTCTTTAGGTATGACATAAATCAGTCTTTGTGATATTGGAGAAGTTCTACTCTTGCTTGATACACAGATAAAATGGTACTTTGTTTTATTTCATTTTCTCTATTGTCAAACTCAAAAAGGGGTAGGTGTGTTGTGATGTCATAATTATGGTGTAGATTTAGGAATGTCCTTTTTTTTTTTCTCGTAAACAAGCTTTCTATGGTGCATATATCATCAAGGTACTATAATTGACTTTCACCTGAATATTTGTAATTTAGTGTATACCTTAAACCAATAGTCATTAACTATTCTGTTAGTTTTAATTTTTCCTTCAATAAAAGGTAACAAATAAGGAAAACAAAACAAGCAACATGAACAGGAAGTTGATATTGTAGCCCCTGGAGTACTGACTGATTAATAGTTTGTGAATATTCTTCTAAAATGTCCATCTGCTATTTTCTAATAGAGTCATGATGATAAATTGAACATGTGCATTTCTCTTCGTCTTTACCTTACCTGTCTGCATTTTGATATTCCATGATTGATACCACAGTGAAGGAAATTACTTTTTGACTCAGTTCTTTTGTAAGTGTTAAACACTTCCATTATAGATTGCACCTCATTGCTGCAGATTGCATTTTCTCCAGCATTAAGCAGGGAATTTCGTCCATATAAACCTGATCCAGCTCCACTACTGCATATCTGTTCTGCTTGGGAAGTTCAACCAAATGAAGTAATAATGGTTGGGGATAGCCTTAAAGATGATGTAAGTGGTTTGTATCCTGATAACATTGATATTCATGAAAACTGCTGGCATGCTGCTATGGTTGTAGCTGTGCAATTTCAACTGCCTCAATTCTTATTATCATCTTTATATGTTCAACTGGGAATAATGCTTGTGGACATGGTTATTAGACTTGACCCAGTGATCGACTCGGCCAAGATACTGGGTCACCAAGTCACTAGTTGAACGAATAGGTCATTGGTTAAACTGGATTTAATTAAATTAATATAAAAGTATAATTTAATTCAACTAAATATGTGATATATATATTTATTGAGACATAACAACACAAGCAAGCAACTGGCTTAGTGGCAGCCAAGCTTGTCCTGCGTGCCACACCCTGTTATGTACGCCTCGCCGGTTCGGTTGAAGCCTGGCCGATTCACTCTGATTTTGACCGGTTCACAAGCAAATCTGATCCAATCAACAAACCGAACTGGACCACTGTCTGGTTCACCAGTTTTCAGACCAAACTAGCCGGTCTGGTCTGGTTCGGGTAACTATGCCTGTGGATCCTTTAGTTTCTATCTTCAACTTTGATTAAACATTAATCTTTTATTAAAAAAATTGTAACATCAAAGGCAAAACAGTAGATATTTTCATAATGAAATTCAGAAAGGATAGGAAAATAAGAAGATATTTCAAATATTAAAAAATAGAGTTGGCTCTATGATACTGACTAGTAATCTATGTGGTCTGCAAAAGAATTACACTTCAATCTACAAACCAGAATATGATTTACTGCTCGTACTACATAAATACTGTTACTCAAGCTGTTAATTTATTCTTGAGTTCTATTCACAATTTTTAGTGGTATATTCACATCACTTTATCTACATTAGTTTTATGCAATTTGATTGGTCATAGAATGAGGAGCGTCCTGCACAAGGAGTAAATCCTGTATAGAAATAAATGATTTTGTAATTGGTGTGCCAATAACATTACCTTTAACTATAGTGAGTGAAAAATGTGTGTCATTTATGTCAAAAGAAATGATGTGTCGTAGTGCACATGATAACTTTTATCCATGCTATACTTCTCCTTATGGAGCTAAGCAGTCTGATAATCGGAGGCCTTCAACAAATTGGTCCTGTGTTTAATAAAACATATTGAAACTTTGAAAGTACTTCAACTTGAACTTACAATGTGATGTCAAGAAACATTATTTGCATGCCTCTGTTTTTGCACTATACCATCTGTATGCCTACTTGTAACTTTATTATTCTGTATTTTTTACTTTTAAAATACAAAATGTTCATTTGAACTGAGACAAAAAAGTTATCAATACACGATAATAAAAAACGCGCAAAGAGAAATTTCGTTGTCTTATTTGGGCATGAATGGCATAATTGTAAAGGTGTGCATGTAGCTGATCTTTTAATAGTGGTTTCTGATTTTTGACAAACCTATATGTTTTTCCTAGCAAATCTGTGGTATTCAGATGCATTTGAAATTGTATGGTAATTGATCAGCATTGCTTGGTTGACCCTTTTCACAGGTGGCTTGTGGAAAGCGAGCAGGAGCATTTACATGCTTGCTTGATCAGACGGGAAGATATGATTCCCCTGAGTATGTAGATGTTGATTACAAACCAGATTTCAAAGTGAATTCCCTTGCTGAAGTTTTCTCAATTTTGGAGGTAAATTTTGACTTATCACCATAAGTGAAATACTTTTCATGAGAATAGTAAGTGAAACTCAAGCGGGACCATTTATTTTATGGTTGATGCAAAGAGACTCGGAGGTGGCATATATCTTCGGGTAGTTTTATTCCTTAGCTCTTGTTAGTTCATGTAACAAAATAATCCGTGGAAATTTTAGGTTGGAGGATTTAATAGGTGCTATTTTTAATGACAACATTGGTTCTCATTTTGGAAAGTTAATACAAAGTTCCTTTTTCTTATTCCAGCAGTTACTGCTACTCTTTATTAGTATAAAGATGATAGAGTATAAAATCATTTATGTGCATTTATTCAACAGTTAAAGCTTTTGAGAAAGATAGTTTCATGACTAAGAGGTCAGGGACTCGATTCCCCATTATGAAAAAAATGTTCACGTTAACCATGAGGCCTAGCATAGTTTGTGGTTAGCTGGGCTCCTTAAGCATCTAGTCAGGGGTTCGATTCCTGACGGTGTATATGGAGAATGTTTCATGGCCAGAGGCAAGACCCACATATGTGAGCTCTACGCCTCGAGGAGATTAGTCATTGCTTCCGGCGGTGGATACCCTTGATTTATCAAAAAAGAAATGTTCACGCTTTAAGGCCAAATGAGGCACTTGCGTGAAGGGATTTGATAGAGTATAAAATCATTTATATGCCTTTATCTAACAGCATAAGTTTTTGGGAGAGATGGTTTCATTACAAGAAAAACATACAAAACATGGAGTCATTGCTTCACTAATAATAGACATGAGCATTGCTATATGTTAAATTAGTGATAGAAGCATGGGACTTTATTATATGATTTGGTGAGCAACACCAACCAGCAAAACAGCAGGGAAAGAGGTATCCACTTTTCTCAATGAATGAACTGAAAATGCAAAAAAGTAGAGCAAAGTTGTTGAAGCAGGAAAGCTTGCTGTGGGAGTAAATGCTTTCAACTGAGTTTTATTTCGTCTATGGGAATCTATGCCAAACCTAACATCAGTCAACCTCCCAAGCTATCTGAAAGGATCATTCATCTGGTAGTAATGGCAAATTATCTACAGAACATTCAAGCTAATGACAAAAGAGTAAAAGGGGAATTTGAAACTTGTATTATGCTTGTGGATAGCTTATATGTTTGTGATACCGAAGCAATGATAAGGCTTGATTTGAATGAAATATCTTTACTTATTGAGCATGGATGAGCATACATATGTCCCAACGAGAAGTTCTAACTAAATTATCTCAATTGGTGCGTTCAAGCGTGGTAGTATTGCAATGACAACGCCAGTTTCATACCATTAGCAAGCATGCTTTGCATAATGGAGGAAATGAAAGCAACTTTTTAAAACAAATTGTTGACTAGCTTGGAAAAGCTGCTCAAGAAGCTTCAATAATTTTCGAGCAGTTGCAAGGAAAGTTTGAGAAAATCCTCAACCTGCAATATTTAAATAAATTTGGAGAAAAAAAGTAATAACTTAGGTTGATGCACCATTGGGTGAAATAACATGTGTGGCTAAGGATATGAACTGCCAAACACATATTTCCATGCTCTTTTAACAAGAGTTTCCTCTCATTTTAGAGGAGCGTTCTCTTTATTAAAATTTGAATATCTATATAAAATAACTTGGGGTGTGTTTGATTTTAAAAAATAGCTTTTAATTTTCATTTTCAATTTTTTTGTTTTTAGAATTATGTGAAGGAAAAATAAAAACTAAAACTGAATTTTATGGTTTTCACTTTTCATAGTTTTTCAGTATTTTCTTTACAAAATTCAGAAAATAGGAAATGAAAAATGAACTGTTCTGTGAAATCAAACTAACAAGCATAAACCCACATTTGCATGATACAATGTTTTGCAGTTTACTTAAAATTAAATACATGCCGAGACATAAATGCAATAATTCGGCCGATGAGAAATGCCTTCTAGAAAGTCGTCCATCATGTGTTGGCCTTAAGTTGTGAAAGTGTGATGATATACACATTGATATATCATGTAACATGATGAGGAATGTCTATTCAATGGATGAAAGCTAAAACTTTCCCACAGGATCTTTATTTCGGATCTGAAGCCCGTATACCATGGCGCTTGAAGAATTCTCTAAATCCATAGGCACTAACGTCATAGTTGAACTGCAAGCGCACAAATAAATGAAAATCAGACAAAACATTTCAATATTTCACTCAAAAAGCTCACATAATAGCAGATTACTTTGCTTTACAACCTAGGTATAGATTCATTTTACATGCTTGTTTGAAAGAAAAGGTCAGCATAAAAATAATAAAATTCAAAATCAACAATGGATTCTGTTTGCCTGATGAAAGTGTTCTTGTGAAGAAACTCACAGGCAAGACCTTCACATTGTATTTAGTGATATTTGGATCAGCTACCCTTCCCTGGTTAGCTGCCTGTATAGAAGAACACGAATAATTTCAATATAGATATACATGGCCAGGTAATCACTCAAGTGAGTGATCATGAATAAAAACTGTATTATAGCAACAGAAAATTCATTTTAATTTCTTCCTCCCATGAGCAATTTGGGCAGTGAGATCATGAGAGGGTAATGAAAAAAGGAATGCTATACTTGTTCAGGACTATGAAATATTTCAATGAATGGATACTCGTTTTTCTGCCGAGTTATACAAAACCCAGGATATTTTGGACATTCAACCTGAAATGTACCAAAAAATAACCAGTCATCAATGAGCAATAGCAATGCTACAGAGTATGCAGAAAATAAGTACATTGAAAAGTTTCTAAGTGCCAAAACCCATGCAAAAGAAACTAATAGTCACCAGCAATAAAATACAAAAAGGAAGGAAAAGCATGTGTCCAGAGCCTAAACTTCAACTCTTTAAAAGCTAAGGAATGCATGTGTTATAGACATTCTATCTGACGAGACAGGGACTCTATGCTTCATAATGTGTGATACTATTGATATGACTAACACTAACAAGCGTGCATCAATGGAGAATAACTTACGCGCATGAATTTCACATTTGGATAGAACTCAGCAGCAGCTTCCTCTAATACTTTGTCAAGATGTCGTGTGTAATTACCCCTGCATCATTCAATGGTAGCAGTTATGCCTAAATCTTTTATGGTTGCTCTTTTTCTCATTCCATTCAGATCTAAAGAATGTTCGAAGTAGGGGCACCAAATAATAATTCAAGAGCTGCCTCTAGGTCACCTGATAGTGAATGCAACAACCACAGGACAACCTTCATGAAGGAGTTTGACAAACTCACGCTCAGAGGTAAAATGAATAACTCGCGATGGTCCAAGATCCTTCGGATAACCAGTATAATACCTAATATCATCACATGAAAATTCAGAGAAATTTGACATTTCACAATAATATACAGAAAATCATATCTAAACTTTATTAGAAATGTACAAAGAAATTAGCTTCCACAGATGTATAGATATGATTGATGGAACAACTCTCCAATCAACAAGAACAAAACATATTCCACTATGCCGGATCGGCTACGTAAATTAAATGCCGGTATTATGTCCTACTGTAAACTATGTTTATAGACAAATAACAAAAATCTAAGTCCTTCTTTATAGTTCATCTATAGTTTTTATTTTTTTAATCTCTTTCTACATCTACCCATTGCACTACCGTCCACCTGATGATACTCTTTTTTATCAGGAATCTGTAGGTCTGCTTTCATATGACCAGACCATCTAACATGAGATTCTATCTCTCAGAGAGAGAGAGAGAGAGAGATTCAATCATCTCTTCTACAATAGATGCTACCCCAACTTGCACTCTAACACAAATTCCTAATCATATTTTGTCGAATATATTAACTCAACATCACTCAATGTTTAGTCCATACAACATGGCAGGTGTTGTAGCTAGGTACTAAAATTTTTCCTTGAGCTTGCATGTCAATTTTCTATGACAAATAACACCCAAATACTTATCTACTTCATCCACTCAACTTGAATCCTATATAATGACTATACATGACCATAAAATAGAAAAGGCTCAAGAGGGAAAAAAAAAAAAAAATAGTACAATTCGTGAAGTGAACATCTGATAATGATTTCAAAACCATGGAAAAAGTATCAGATAGATACAATCAAGAGATTGAAAAATATAAGTGGCAGTGAAGAATAACTAAAGGCAGTTATTTACAACAAAGTAATAGCCAAGTCATACTTGCACGTTGAACGAAGATGACTGATCATCCGATCAAAAAATGAAGGATCCTCCATTTCACAGAGTAATAGTACAACGGGTTATGATGTCCAGTTCCTGCAGAAAAAAAAACAAACTGTGCATCTAAGAACATGCCAAAGTAGTATTGATACATTACATTAATGCCATGTACCCTCCCATGCACAAATCAAACCAAATTATCTAAAATCAAATCAGTTTCTACTTATAAACGTTCCAAGGACAATGCAAAACTTTTCTTGCTTAACTTATTCTATGGTCAGAGTGTCCTACAGTTAAAGATTCAGTTGAAGCATTTTATCAGACAGGTTGTGAGCATGTTACCCACGAGGCATGAGCACAGCAAAATTAAAACGAAAAACAAAGGGGGAAAATGCAGAGACATTATTGGAGGCTTTATGATGAGGTTGATAAGGAATGTGTAAGTGAGTAAGTGTGGGAAATACAATGCTTCTGTGTTACTCGTAAGTTCAAGAAAACTCTTTTACCCGCTTTTCCTTCACTTCTCGTCTGAAGCTTATAATACATTTGAATCTGGTTGGGGGCCTAATAGGAATGAAGTAGGGAGCTGGTATTGGGCTGGAAGTGCCTAAGTATGGGCCACGTTGGGCCCGTGGGCCGGATTTTCCTTTGCTTTGTAACCTTCCTTACATAATCTACACTGGCAATATGATTAAAAAAATGAAGAGAGAAAAATAAGAAAATCGAAAAAAAAAATTTCTGCTGCAGACCCTTTATATTGTAAAACTAGTGTACTGTGAGTTATGCGAATATAATTATATAATAATTTATTTAAAAATTTGTAAATTTTATATGAGAAATTATTCATTTATACTAGTGTAAGAGTTGCTGCATATCTTATATCTTTGATAACATTTTATTCAATTTTTTTTTTCAAAATCCATAGTTGGATTGAATGTTTATATGTTATAGATCATCTCTGAAATTTCACATTAATACAAAATTGTTTGATATTATATATTAAAGTAATAAATATTTCGTAAATATATGTAAATAAGAACTATTTTATCACAACTTTATAGGTGTCCAACTTATTTGAAATTTGACAGGGACAATTAACATAATATGTATTTATAATTTTATGGTTGGATTGACAAAAACTATATTCTATTAAAAGTTATCGAAATGTAAGTGTGTCAAGTCTTACACCAGTGTAAAGAGATCTCTCCTATGTAACACCCTAATAGAACCCCACTGTGCTTAAGTTCACATTTGGATTCTATTAGTTGTCACTTATGCCTTGTATTAATTTTCTTTTGAAATTAACTTAGAAAAATAATGGAAGTTTTTTTTTTCTTTAAATAAATTAATTTTTTTGAAAACTTAAGCACTTTATGTGAGAAGTGAAATACATAGCGCTTTTATAGATAATAATCATGTTACATTGCGCACTTAATTAAATAAGCGGAATAAAAGACTAAGTGTAGAACAATTATCACATAAACTGGAATATAATCACTTAATACATAAGTCACAGGGCATATATCATGCTTGATAAGTTATTACAAATAACAATATAAGTTCTACTATTACTAATTGTTTCTCACAAACTATAATGTAACTAAAGCTGGGAATGCTCGTACTTGAGCGGTTTGAAATCTTCACGTGCTACCTCCTTCCTCGACTCTGGCCTCGTTGCTTTAGGTGGACACGTCTGTCTGCAGTAACGACAACGGAAAATAAACATAGGGTGAGAAATACATGATTTCTCGATGGAGTTCCTACTTGTACTAAAAGTGTCACCGTTGTCGTCCCAGTCACTTCGGGTTTATTATAAAAGGTGAGCAGGTAAGGGATTCAATTATCAAACTTTCACAAAGCGTGTTTAGGCGAAGTCACGATTACTTTTAAACTAATCTTGAACATTAGCGAAATATTCATTCGGTATTTCATCAAGCATACATATAAGCATATCATGTAAAACCACTAATAAGCGATAATCATTTAGGAATTTGCATGCATTTCATGATTACTCATCCTCAACATTCACTTGTTTAGTGATCATCATCTTTCATTTATTTCATCATCATATTTCTTAATTACTCACGGGATGAATGCATCAATGCCTTAGACCACCTAAAGGGTAATGAGCTCATCTGGTAGCGTTGCCACAACTTTTTTGGTTTCCTTTCCGTTCATAGTGATCTCAGCGGTTTAGGGAGTTAAGCGTGAGTTTAGCTCAAGTCCACTTTTCAGGACTTTCATTGCTACTTTTTCAAACTTTACTTTTATTATTTCCTTTGAAAATGAATGTATGCATATCATCATGTAATCACAATAAATCATGGGCAATCAATCATTCATCTTCATCATTTCATAACTCATCACCATACATTCACTTTACTATAATTCACTTCATGAAACATGGATAATATCATGTAAATCTCATAGTAAACATTTTCATAAATGATTCATTTTAAGCAACCAAAGTTATCAAGTTGAGTTCCTAGTGTTCCTAAGAGGTAATGGATGTCTTAGTATTATCTTTTTCTCTTAGTGTTCTTTGTACTCTTAGAATTCCATTAATACATTAATGCATTTCAAAATATTATTATAGGTTCTTTATATATTCTTATTATAGTTTTCGTATAACTCTTGAAGATTATTATTCTACTTGAATTCTTAAAATTCTCTTTTTACAAGACTTGATTCTTTTATTTATAGTTTTGACATCTTTTAGAAGAAAGTTTATAATTCTCTGTATACTTGTTATCTCAGCTTAGTAAAGGTAGTTCCAAATTCCTAACTCATCAAATTTTAGCATTTACATCTTTAGAATAGTGTAAATCCATTGTAAACCATACATAGGAGGGTTCCCAGGAAAGAGAGGTGGGTCACAATGGACATGCTTAAATACCAAGTCTTTCCTTAGCCAGAACCTTTCCAAACTGCACTTTCACAGTACACTATCCCGAAATTTATTTCTCATTCTGTATTTACGTGGTACAAAACTTTATACATAACATACATAGGTGTATCCCTATATGTGTTAGCTCTCCAAAAAAGTTGAAATCAGTCCATTTACATTTTTCTAGAGTGAGTTACACCTATTTTACTACTACAAGGTCAGATTTAAAGTTTCAGTCTTAGGCTCTACTTTAAAAATTTATATCTTGAGCTAGAAAACTCCGTTTTGGGTGATTCTTTTTGGAGAGTGTTCTGTAATGAGTCTAGTTTATAGTAAAATTATTTTAATTTCGAGATACTTGATATTTTATGAACAGTAGCTTTCGAAGTACCTGCTGCCAGAAACAACTAGAAATTCCAGCACCTACCATTTTCATGTCTTAAGTTACCTTTATTAAATCAGGTTTCACATACAATCTTTTCAAGTTATATTTGGGTTTGATAACATCATAAGGGTACTCATAACAAAATAGAATATATTTTTCAAATAATCATTTAAAACTTTTGACAATAACTCAAACTTGAGGCATTCTATCAAGGTTAGAAGCCAACAATACTTGAACAATTAAAGATGAAGCTCCTACCTCTTGTGTAGGGTCTAAAAGGGTCCTTCTCTTCTTCCTTAAGCTTTGAACAAGAGTCTTTGGAGTGGATGACCCTCCTTGAATCTTAGCTCTAGAACTTGAATGCTTAAGAAAATATTTCTCACTAGAGTTAAAGATTGTAACTCTTGTGAGGGCTAGTGAAAGTTTGGACTTAGGATTTAAGTGTTTGGATGAAGTTTAGAGGATCAAGAGAAGTCTTTGAAGAACATAAGAAGAATGATAGAATAAGAAAGAAAGAACACTTAGGGAGTTTTTGAATTGAAGAGAGTTTGAAGAGTATTTATAGTGGAAAGATTAGAGAAAAAAAACAGAAGAAGGAAAGCACTTGGAGCATGATTTATGGAAACATGTTGGCTGAATTTTGGGATGAAAATGCTCCTTGTTTTGTGCAAACATGTTTCCATGTTTTGTGCAAACACGTTTCCATGTTTTGTGCAAACACGTTTCCATGTTTTGTGCAAACATGTTGGATGAAAATGCTCCATGTTTTATGCAAACATGTTTCCATGTTTTGTGCAAAGATGTTAGTGGATATTTTTGTAATTAGACAATGATAGTGGCATTCTTGTAATTCCATTCATAGAGTAAGGGTATCTTTGTCATTTAATTAGGCAAGGGTAGTTTGGTAATTTCCTTTACATAGCAAGGGCATTTTCGTAATTTCTACTAAGTGATGGCATTTTCGTAATTCTTTGCATTTTTCTCTAGACATACTTAAGTAGACTATTTGTTGTGTTTCATAACATTTGTCCCGATTCTCTTGGTTTTGCTATCACTAATTAATATTTATCTTAGTTATAAATTTGGGGATGTTACATCCTATATAAGTATAACAAAAAAAAATTATATTATAAAAAGTTCTTTTATTTTGATAGGTTATAATTAAAAATGATTATATAGGATAACTTAAAATAATAAAAACTAAAAAAAATATCTGAAATGAGAAATGAATATATTTTAAAAATGAAAAGTATAGGTTTCAAATTTTAATTTGAGAAAATATAGGATTTAAAAATGTTTTATAAAAACTTATTCTATATTAGCAACTTACTATAAAACTAAAAGATAAAGTAACTCATTTTCCTTCCCATTTCTTTTATGAATGAGAGTAATAAATTAATTTTTAAGAAAAATTCAACCAAACAAATTTCTTATAATAACACATTCATGACAGTTTAATTCGATTTGTAAGTATAACTACTTTTAATTTTTAAATGACAATAGAATAATTCAATAGATAAAAATTATTATTTTTTCTCCTTTATCTTTAGCCTTTGATATAGAGTAATTTTTCAAATTTGATAAAGTTGTTAAATTAGAACAATTAAGATTTTAATACTTTTGTTAAATTTAATAGACTTAAAAAATAATACTCAATAATATTGTTATTTGGCTCTCTAGTTGCAACTATATCACAGCAAGTGCCATAGCATAAGTAGCAACAAAATTTGAAATCAAATCTAAAAAAAATTATTAAGCAATTATTATACAATGAACTTTTAAAAAGAAAAAAAATATTTTTTTGTTTAAATTCTTCTATCCAAAATTAAAATATTTCGACTGCTCAATTCCTAATATAGGAGGCTTTCTTTGAACGTAAATAGTTGTTCTTAAAGTTGGAGGTGGATCTACTATAATGATTAAAAAAGTATAAATTATAAATATAATTTAAAATAAAAAATAATTTATTATTCAAGTTTAAAAATTGAAAATGATATTCATAATGGCTTTAACTTCAAGGTTCTACTTGATAATATGAAAGATTTTGCTAATTTTTTAACCCTAAGACTAATTTATTTATTTAAATTAAGTTTTTTATGTATAGCGAAGAATAAATGAGTTGACATGTTCTCTAAATAAAGCTAATCAAACGTATAAAAGAATAAACAATGTAAATACATATGATATATATTAAAAAATTATTACTATAATAAAGGCAATTAAGTTTAATAAAAATTATTAAGTTAGTTGAATGAGAAGATAAATAAGTGAAAAGATAATATGGTAAATTAAGTAAAATAAAAAGATATTTGAATTCATTTTTAAAAACTTTCCTTTTCAGGTAAAAACAGGATTAGAATTTAGAGGAAGATAGAATCAAACCTTCAAATATCATTATCTCATTAAACTTTCCTGTTAATAATTTTTAAATATTAATAGTATATATTTGGAAGTTTGGGGTTCTGTAGCTGCATTCTCCATACATTGGATTGAGCTTGAATGAAATGCCATTTAATCCCGACATAAAAAAAATGCCATTTTAACTGCTGTAAAATTAATAGTTGAAAAATACATAATTTTATTTTTAAAATTAATTATTACCAAACATTAATATTTATTATTTTTACTTCTAATAATTTATTTTCTTAATAAAAATAATAATTTAAAAGATATATATATTATATTATTATAAGCCATATATTTATTTTATTAAAAAAATTAATATGTACAAATAATAAGAGAATGTTAGTAAAAAATAAAATAATAAGCATGATAAAATAAAGAATTAATGAAAATTTTAAAAATGGGTTCAAGTGTAGCTTTTGTGCATTTGAAAAAAAAAAAAGAACAGGTTTATCTACAAATAATAGAAACTCTCAGACCAATAAATAAATAAAAGAAACTGCAAGGGATCATATATTATTGCTCATTAAAATTCACAAAATTCATGTGAAAAAAATATAAATTATGTAAAAGAATTTGAATTGAAATTAAAATTCTAATTCACGATTCCAGTTCTAACGTACAAACGGACGTAAGGCGCTCCTGTTTTGCAGACAATATATAGAAATTATTTTGCACAATTTTAATGTTAATAGTACATTTTTACTTGTATTGTATGAGTTGGAATTTTTTCCCGTTAAAAGAAGGAAAACTGCAGCTTTAATTTACACCAATTGTTCACACAAAATTATATTACAAATTGACTGGCCAGTCACATTTTAGAAGAGTGAAAACCATGAAAAATTTGGTCGATAAAACGCAAATACCATTGCTTTATTATTATCATCGCAAGTTGTTCCACAAAATAATATTGTTCATACGATAGCAATTTTTATTTAGAAAAGAACTCTACGCACGTTCATTACGAATTTACATAAGTTATCCCTAGGACACAGCAGTTTTTACAATACACAATCAAACTAACAAAGTGTCCATTTAAGTGGGAGAGAGGTTTCAATCTCTTAAATATAATACGAGGTTTTAGATTTGATCTTCTCAAAATTCGTATGTATGAAAATAAAAATCATTGAGAGGGATCTTCACTTATGGGTCTGATCTTATCTCGAATTATTAGTCTCTTATCTATTGGTTCAAAGGATATTTCATTAAAAAAACAGTAAAAAATAAAATACACAACTAAAAGTTATTTTTATACCTTTTTTTTAATATAATTTCATATTTAAAAACAATTTTACTTTATATTATTTTTTATTAAATCAATTTTTCAAATAATATTGTCAAACTTAAATATATAAATTAAACTCTTGATTCCTCATGTTTAAAATAGGACAAAATTGGATCCCTAATGATTTGTAATAATAGGTCAAATTGTTTATCTTTGACAAAAAAAATGCAAATTGGACAAATGAGTCTATTGAAATATCAAGAAGTCACGTAATTTGCCCTATGTTTTTTATCATGGCAGATTAAAAAAGATATTTTTTTAATAATTAATTTGTCCAACATTATTTCCATAAAGTAATAAATTGAGTGTTTACTCTAACTCTAATGTAAACCTAACAAATATTGATTAGAAATATATGGAGAATTTTCGCCTCCATGAAGACTCCTCACCTTATTCAGATTCCGAATTCCAAAACTATCATTTGATAGAATATATACTGGCAAGCTAAATGCCAATCCGTGATACCTTCTATAGACATGTCTAGGGTATAATCAACACGTAAAAAGATAATTTGAGACAAAAAATGATACCTTGTGTGATATGTGTGAGATTTAAAGAATCCAATTCTCGCTATATGTTAGTTTAAGCCTAATCCCAAATTGATTCATCTGAAAGAAATGAAAGAAATGAAATAAATAAATAAATAAATAAATAAATAAGAGAGCATTTGTATTATGTGTTGCTCAAACAAGCCAAAAGAATAAGATGACAAAGATGCCATGAGCGACTCGATATATACTAGCTCGAAAAGTGTCCTATAAATATAATAATCTAATGCCTGAAAAGGGATAGATTTTGTTTTCAATATATTTTAAGTTGGAGGAGATACTCATTGTTAAGATATGATTTTAGACTCGTCGATACTTATAAAATACCTACAAATAATTTATTAAGAAAAAATTTAACAATCAAATGAAGTTATAATACATAAAAGAAATACTAAAATGTTTGTAGAGGAAAAAAAATATTTAGTTTATTTTATTTATTAATTAATATACCAGCTATTATATTAAAAAAATAAAAAATAATAATAATTCATAAAATTAATGTATAAATTAATAACTAAAATAAAGTAAATATTTTCTCAGGATCTCGAATTTTTCTAACAAAAGAATATGGCAAAAGATTAGCCAACACCGTGAGCTTAAAAGGGGTTTTCTTTGTAAAGGAATGGCATGCTTTGTCTGATGTACTTAGCTTTCCCATCTAAATGACGCAAAGGGCATTTAATTAGTTCCTTTAGGCTCTTTACGAAGTTTCCAGCTTAACTTTTAAGCTTCTACTTCCACTTTGGCTCCAGATAATTGCACGAGGAAAAGCAAACATCTGAGACTCATTGTTAAGATCATGAAAAGGATGTCTTATTTATCATTTTCATATTTAATATCTTCCACTCTCTTCCTTATTTTCCTAGCGCCCACAAAAGTTGTCATACTTCTTGTTCTCAAAAAACAATCAATAAAGCAAAAGAGCAATGTTCATTTTCAGTCTTTAATTATAAGCAAAATTGAGACACTTTTATTAACAGGTTACACAATAACTCGCCTTGAGAATATCACTAATTAACTAGCCAGCTACCATTAAAGTCCACACACCCTTATGCAACAATTAATCCTAAACTCCAAGCTCCTAGACTTTGGAGCCTTATATCAAGCCATGCCTCAAATTTGGAGTAACTTATATGATTCTAAGCTTCGTTAACATAATTCAAGGCCAAACCAAAAAACTTTAGCAGAAGGGAAAAACTAAACTGGCTTTGCTTGTAGCACTGAAATTGCAGAGAAGAACATCATCTAAGTTCCACAGTCCATCCCAAAAGATATCCTCGTTTGAGGATTCTGTTGCTGATGAGGCATTATTGCCACTGAACATGGAGTAGTAGTATCCTTGCTCTTCTGTTGTTGTATTTGAGTACATGCTGGCCATGTCTTGTGTCTCTTGAGATGTGGAAGGGACTCTATGGTCATTTTCCTCAAGCAAGTTCATGATCCCTTTCATGTCCAAGTTGAATTGCAGTTGTTGTTGTTGCTGCTGTTGAGTTTGAACCTGGTGCTGGTGCTGGTGCTGGTGCTTCAATAATTGTTGTTGCTGCTGCTGTTGAAATTGCTGCCTCCTCAAGATGCGATTTTTAGCCTTTTCAGCAGCATCAGAGGGACTTTTGGCCTTTTTCTTGAAATGGGTCCTCCAATAATTCTTTATCTCATTGTCAGTTCTTCCTGGCAAGCTTCTTGCAATTGTTGACCACCTAAATGTTTTTGTATTTTTTTTCAGTCAATAACCTTATTGGCTTATTATTATTATAAAGCTCTTGAAGCTCTCCAAATAAAGGGGGGAAAAAACATGCAAGTACAAGAGAGTGGAGAACTCAAATTTTTACCTGTTTCCCCACCTAGCATGCAGCTCTAGAATTATGCTCTCTTCTTGTGGGGTTATCTGACCCCTCTTGAGGTCTGGTCTTAGGTAATTCACCCATCTCAATCTGCAGCTCTTTCCATTCCTTTTCAGTCCTGTTAAAAAGGAATATACGTAATCAACTCTTTGGACACAAGATTAAGGAAAAGGAAAAGGAAAAGGAAAAGGAAATAAAAGAGTCCAAAGGGTTAGACTCCGGAGTTAAGGATTATAACAAAAACATGACCAGAAAATACAAAGTGAATAACTTATGGAACAATACAAGGGTAGCCAAATTTGGCTGCAACTTTACTTGTTTTGTTGCTATAGTTGTGGTGTCACTTTTATGTGAAACTGTATAAGTCAATTGATATTGAACAATGGTATGAAGTATAAGACTACGTCAGGAATTAAGAAAGCAAAAAGGTCTATAAATTAAGTTTGGTCGGAACCTGCAAGCCTAGCAACAGAGTTCCATCTGCCTTCACCATGCACCTTGACATACTCAATGAGCAGTCTGTCCTCCTCAGCAGTCCAAGGTCCCTTCCTCCATCCCTCCTCTTCTATTACACCCCAACCCATGTTTCCAGCCATAACTCCCCAATACATGCAAAAAGGCTTTTCTAATGTTCAATTGGCTCTTAAGCTTGGAAGAGAGTACTATACTTTGTTTTCCAAATTCTATTGTACTGATGGTTTGCATTGTGTGCAGTGTTTGTTGCATATTTATACCAGCAACTCAGCCTCAACTTGATTCCCATCAGTCAATCAATTGTCATTTTCTTATAATCCCTATCCGTTTCATTATTTAATGCACAGGTACTGTTGTTTAGTAAAAAAAAAAATAATAATAATACTTAGTGCATAACAAACAACACTCACCTCACCTGAATAATAAAGTGAGACAACAAATAAATCAAACTTGCACAGATTAAAATATAATCAGATATAATTAGGAGACAAAAAATCTTGTGAATGTAAAATGATTTGTGTGTAAATATGTGTAAGTAATGTGTTATTTATTATTAATTTAAAAAAAGTTTCAAGTGACATTGAAAACTTCACCAAAATGCCCTTACCCTCTATTATTTACATTTGGTTGATGTTGGCCTTAATAAGCTCCACCTATTGAAGCAAATCTGCTTCCTCACCAACAAAATCTTGACCCAATCAAGATTGCAATTAGTCGATCATGAAATGTTTTAACACAAGGGCACATTAGTAAATTCATGAATGTGCTAAGCTATTAGGTGACATGTTCAACTAAGGATGAAAACAAATTTAATTTATATATTTTTTTGATGCTAAAGTGAGTAAAAAACAAAAGAGAGGGGGATATGTTGCCGTGTGATGACACGTGTTAACTAGGGCTTATGCATCTAGACACTAAGTTCGTAGTTAAGAAGCATAATCCAAGGGATGTCATATAAAATATGAATGGGTGGTGGCCATTTTTAACTCTGAAAATTACAAGATCCCCAATGGGCATTCCCCAGGTGTTGAATTTGCTTAGTTCTTTAGGGGATGAATACATATGATGTCAATCAAAATTTCCATTAAAATATAATAAGGTTAGATACCATTTTGGGTGCTGGGCGAATTAAGTATTATGGTTATGATGGGTGGAACGTCATCTAAGGGACAGGTGTTGGATTGTAATTATATTTTTGGAAAGGTAGATTATGCTTTGTGGACTGCTGGAGGCATGAAATCTTCCATGATTTTAATTAAACGACGAATTTTGTAACCCAGAAAAAAAAAATAACTTTGTTATATATTGTGGAAAGCACATGTACACGGATACCCTAATTCCAATAAGTGAGTATAGAAAAATAAAAATAAAAAAATTATAGGAGATACTGTTAGCTGTACCATAAGGTTAGTATAATATTAATAAAAAATACTAATTTTAATTTAGAATAAACACATGGATGTTTCATTAGTTTATATTAGTTGTTGTACTAAAAAAATGTATTTAGTTGTTATAATTACAATACACATTTTTCATGAGGAAGAGAATTTTATTCATATATAAACCTAACAGCATTTACAAATCTAAAAAGATATTTTAAAATCTAGATTTTTTTTTTGAGTATTATAAGATCTAGATTGAATAAAAAACAGATACATTCAATATTCTGAATTAACTAACAACCTGCAGCTCTACCACTCATTAAAAAACTGTCAGTATAAAAATATTTTTTCACAACATAGACCAGTAAGAAAAATACTGTATTCTAAAGAACTTATTACACCTCAATTCAAAGTAAATGTAGAAATCTCTTTGTCTGTAATATCATTAAAAGACAAATACTCACAAGGGGAAACCAAACATCCGTAAAGGGGACCAAAAACAAACACCCACAATGGGGATGGCAAAAACAAAATGAAAGACACAAATTTAGGAAATGAAAAGAAGAAGAAAAATGGTAGGGTTGCAACCACAAAGGAAAAGTGATAACTCCCTCAACAGCAGTTACACAAAGTGATAGATTTGGATGTCCATGGAAAAAAAAAAACAAGATTGAAACATTTTAAAAGTTTTAAGAACATAATAGAACAATGAAAATTTAATTTTGAAAGTACATCAACTTTTAATAAAATATAAGGATCCTAAATGAATATTTTATTTTATTTTTAATCATCATGGTGTGTAAGGTGATAGATTTTTCAATTTAGACATATAGATAGTTCTAAAATATTCAAATAAACATTTTTTAAAGCTATTCATAAACCAGTATAGTAGAGTAGAAGTAAAAAAGCACTATCTATAATCATTTCTCAAATCAAAATAAAAGTGTAGATCTTGAAGAGACAATGATAATGTATATATGTGATTCATTAAAATTTATAATTCAATACCCTAAAAGCCTCAATACGAAATGATAATAAAGAAATACTAAATCCTCTTAAAATATTTTTTAAAATATTTTTATAATTATATTATTAAATAAAAAGTATTAAATGTTTTTATATATTTATAAAATATTAAATATATTTGCATTTCTATTTAATACTTTTTATTAGTTATTATTAGGGTTGTTACTAGAAGGATGTTGAGCACTTGTAATGGTATTGATCAAAATGTTATTATTATTATTATTATTTTTAATTTATTTATGTTCTAAAAGGATACTATGAATCGCCAAATGGACTTAAGTCGGTTGTTGTTGAAGGAAGTGTTGAAAGCTTATTTGGTTTAAATTTCTAGTTTTCATTTTTAGTTTTTCAGTTTTTTAGATTTTGTAAAGGAAATACTGAAAATTTTAAAAACTGTACAAATTCCAGTTTTTATTCTTAGTTTTCAGTATTTTCTTCACAAAATCTTGAAAATGAAAACTAAAAATTAAAACCAAACAAGCCCTAAAATCTTGAAATTGAAATCCCTCATAATTAAATAAAGGGTTTATCTAACCACTCCTCTCAGAACATTAGTTGAGATTTCTAGTAAAGGAAACTATGAAAACTCAATGATGGACCGTACACTTTGAAACTTGAAAAGACACACATTTTCAATGACAACTTACCATTTTAAAACTCTTAACCAATGCCGTAAAGGAACTAATTAGCAAAACCCTTAAATAAATTGTCTCGTTCAATTAATTTTTGTAAACTGTTTTAATTTCACCAGTGCTTCCTATAAGTATGAGTTGGGTAGCAGAAGTAAAAGAAATATAAAAACAAACCCTTTCTCATTAGAAGAAATAATATAAGAATAATAATATAAAGAAAACAAAATTTAACGTGGTTTAGCCTTAATTGTCTACATCCACGACCCCAATAAAGAGTTCCAAAATTTTCATTATCTGCAACTTTTAAATGGCTAAACTTGTAAATCATCCTTACAAATATTTTATTATTATATGGACAACTCTTAAAAGCTAGCTACATGAATCACTCTCACCTTTGGAAGATGATTTAATTCAAAAAACATAAGTTATATTTATAGGCCAAAATACTAACAAGACTTCTACTTCTTATCCATGTGAAACTTTGGGTTTAAATCCCAACAAATCCTCTCTTTAAGCCAAAGTCTCTTGGTAAAAGTTCGTTGCAACAACTGTCTCCACAAACATTCTTCTTGCAAAAAAAATTTGTATTTCATGAGTATTCAATTATGTAAACAAGAACCATACCTGCTTATTCATTTGTAACGTTGTTGCATACGAAACACGCTCCTTAGCTTCCACATTACTAAGAAGACTTTCGACACAAACTCTTTTCACTCGCATTATTGTTGCTCTAGGGACACACGTCACCAGACTCCATATTGCAAGAAGATTTTTGATACAAGGGACCCCATGGATCCAAAATTTACCATTCTAGCCAATACTCGACAAGCCCAACTAACCCAAACCATGCATGGGCTCTTTGATATCACTTTTTGGACAGTGAAAACAAAAGAAATACAAAAATGAACTCTCTCTCATTAGAGGAAACAACACAAGAATAAAAACTATATAAATGAGGCAAAATTTAACGCGATTTTACATCCATGGTCCCAATAAGGAATTCCAAATCTTTTACTATTTGTAACTTTTAAACAATTAAAGTTACAAACCAGCTTCACAAATACTTCATCATATGGACAACTCTTAAATGTTGCCCATATAATCACTCCCACTTATGAAAGATGACTAAACATCCAAACAATTTAAGCCATATTTATAAGTCAAAATATTAGCAAGACTCGTACTTCTTTATGTGAGACTTCGGGTTAAATCCCACCCATATAAAACCCATGGAGGTCACCTGTAGATCATCTTGTGTCATCTACTTGGTGTCTCAACAAGGGAAATTAAAAAATTAATAAATAAAGCCCTGAACCCCACTAATCCTAATAATAGCGTTTCCAATTCTTTAAATTTAAATAATGACATATAAAAATGTAAATCTACTAGATACTACTACTAATATCCGTGACTGGTACGGATTGATCATCATAATAAAGTAAAAGCCATAATATTTATATGCGCTTGTACTACCAAAACATTTTGTTTAACAGCTAAGCAGAGTGTGCACTTAAAAGAAATTTTAAAAACCTAAAGGTTAAAGAGAGGATCACATTTGGGCTTTTGCCCCGCTGTTTATGGTTTAGAAAAAAAAAAAAAAGAGAGGATCACATGTGATTTCTTGTGCTTTCAATATATATATATATATATATATATATATATAGGGGTATGTACATGTATATTAATGCTTAGTCTTTTTGGTTGTCTTTTCAGCATAGATTATGATCAACGTTTTGTGATTGTTGTGGGGGACACTCGTATTATTTAAACGGAACCATTTGTCTTTCGGCTTCAATTGTTTAATATGATGTAGATTATGTTGTGGCATGCCTATGGTTTCTAGAAATCAATTTCTTAATGAGAAAATTTGGCACTCACCCATGTAACTTTGTACTTCGATAAAATAGAATTTAAAAATTATGATATTTTCTTTAGGAGATCAGATATATTCAGATTTTCAGAAGATTGTGAATTCATCATCAATGGAGTTCTAACATGACCGAGTCAATTCCACGACAAAACCCACTCAATTTAATTTTAACTTGATATTTTGTTGAGTTGGATTCTCACTAGGTGCACGAAGCCAGTAGCTAACTAATTAACTATTAGATGAAGATGATGACAGGAAGGGATTCAAGATCTTAATTGTATGAATGTATCCAAACAGACGATTTTCTTGAATGAGAAAAAATAATCAAAACTAGATCTTTACAGCAACAGTCGTGGATTCCATATCGCTGATTTTTCAAAAAAGATTAGTGAACATTAATATAATATTGCATAGCATGCCTGGATATAGGGGTATTTAAGTGTGTATTGCTTAGGATTTTCAATGTCGCTGAGTTGGAGTAATATAGTTAGAAATATATCGCAGAAATTAAATAAAAACAGAATATGTTCTTTTCGTTAAAATTGCTCCAAAGAATTTAATTAACTGATTATGTATTGTTGGAGGAATTTCATATTCACTACAAAAGGAGTAATTTTATATTCTTTGCATTTCAATTTTATATTCTTTTCATTTCTTAATATACATATATATGTCATTTTAATAATTTTTTTATCTGTCTATTTTGAATATAAAAAAGATTTTTTTTTTTTTAGTTTACATCTACTTATTAATTAATGAGGACATAAATTGAAGGCTATATATTCATTATAAATTTTAATATGAATTTTTTTTTATAAAACTAGCTTATACTTTACTTTTTTTAAGATAATTTATTAAGTCTCTGAATGTACGTCTGAGCACTAAAAATAAAAATATTTTGAACCACTGGATATTAATATCTGATAGAAATGTTAAATCTTTAACTAGTTTGTTTAAAAATTCTCTTAATTCGAAATTTCACTTATATTTATTGAATATTTCTTTAAAATGATGTAAATTACAAACCATATCATTATAAGAGAGATTTTAAATTATAAAAATTATTAAATTATCAAAATATATCATCATATACCATATCAAATTCTTTTGTACAATTAAAATTTTATATTATAATTCCAATTCTGACATCTAGCCAGGCTCTCACTGTTTTTGCGTTTTCTGATTATCCAAAAAAATTGCTTTATATTTTCCTTAAGTGTTTTTTTAATAAATTCCTAAATCCTAACAAAATTTTAATTGAAACTTACCTTCATTAAAATTCTCACTAAAAGTGCCAAAAAAAATCATGTCAAAAGATTTGATCGAGTAAATTCAAAACAAAAACATCGATAAAATATATTTATAAACAGTATCTTAATTTTCAAAACAAACAATAAATTATCCAAAAAAATTATGTCCCGTAACTATCATCATGCACGTAATCTTCCTCTTCCTTGCATTATCCTATGCTATGGTCTTGGTAGCCGTTAGATCTCATGCTAAAATAAATGCCTTTGACAATTTTTAATTAACTATCACATCTTCAATTTCGGGAGGTAGATACTCCTTTCATTTAACTAGTATTCTTGAATTTGAGTCTTGGGTATGAAGTAATCATTCTTGAGAGAGTTTACCTCTATAAAATCTCAAATGCTCAAATACCATTACATCTAGTGGAAATAAAAATAAAGAATTGTGACTGTTTTTATTGATTGGGATGTGCCCAGAAAAGAATGAGGTTGAATTGTGCATTGATTTGCAGTATCCATCTTTGTTAGTTATTTATTATTTTTTTGAATTGTGCGTTTTTGAACTGAGATTTGACTCATCTATACCCAATCTAACCTGATCGATGAACAAGCTAATTTTAATATTTTTCAGTTCTCATATCTGATCTCTATCTACCCTGTCCCCGGCAGGAGCTTGCAAAGTGGAGTGTACATACCAACCTTTCTGGTGTGCAGCCTTTTGTTCAAACAACTAGGGCATGAGCCAATAGTTTTCGGAGCTCATTATGCAAACCTATTCAAAATTATAGCAAAATTACATTGTACTGTACGTATCTGGATCAATTAAAGAATTTCGTCTCCGTTAAGATCTTGTCACTCTATGTATAAACATAATAGTAATGGCAACGAAAGGAAAAATATATAAAGAACAAATTGCATCTAGATAAAAATAATAAATTACATTTACACTGTTAAAGTTTTGTTCAATACCTTAGTAGACCAATACACTTAATTCTATAATTTAAATTTTTTATAATTTGAAAAGTGTATAAGTTAAAGTATGTACCCCTTCGAATATTTGTAATCGCGGCCAATTAATAAGTGAGGTTTTTAGTAAAGATGGAAAGTGATGAATTAATTACTGTTAGATTATTTAGCGGGATAAACACATAATAAAAATTATTAATCTGATAGTGATTAATCCCCACTTTCTCACTTTATCAACATTTTCAACTTAGATAAGTTGAATTCTTACGGTTGTAGTGAGAGTTTCAAAAGCTTGTTTTATAAAACACATATTAGTAATTGAAAAATTGTTCGTCATGTGTGAAAACAAATATAATTGATTTTCAATTTTAATTAAGTATTATTACATTATTTCTTGATAGATTTCAAATAAGATAAAATGCATGTTTTCGGTTTTCGAAGTAAGAAAGTGGACAAAAAAATATATGGTTAATTAAGTGCAAAGATTTATTAGTACAGCTATAATAGAGTTGGAAGCCTAGAGCTGCATAGCTTTTTTAGGGGTAAATACGATGTACGGATTTTTTAAATTTGATTTCATGCAAATTGTCTTCTTTGTTCTTAAATGATAGCACGAAGTTTACAATTTTGGAATGATATTATGATCTCTAAGACCCTCACAGCATCACGTCTAACCAAAAATAGCCGAATTTGATCTTATTTAAAACCTCTTGCACATCCACTAAGCCACTACCGGTAGCCAACCTTTTCCAAATAGCTTCGATCGATCGATCTATATTTTACGAATATTTTAAAGATAGCTAAGATCTTTTAGAATCGAAGTTCATGCGTGTTTCGCTATCTGCCGGCAAAGAATATTTAAAACCTCTAAGGATATAAAGAAGATCTTAAGCACCGTTAAATTAAATTAAATGGATAAAAGAGATATAAAGAGTGAAGGAATAAAAGCAGCATATATCACAATGTGTTTTAAATAAAGAGGAAATTTATGCTCCTTCATTTTTGGTTTGAGTTATATATATACTAGGTTGAGGCTCAGTCCTTTTCAATGATTTGATTCGAATCTTATATTTAATGAAGGTAATTGATGTGTTTTTCTAGAAGTCCTTCCATTGCTCATTAACAGATGAGAAAGAACCTTACTTTTAATCTTGATATTAATTTGAAGAGTTATATTATTTGTATAAAAAGTGCGTGGGATTCTTTATCAATTCACCTTACCTACCATTAGATGAGGTGTGAGTTGCTATGAGATTCCATAAAATTTATATACAAATAATATTTTTCTACGTTGAATAGGTTGGATATTCATATTTTGCAGGATTCTCATTTCTATGGTATTGTTCTTGTACGTGGAATTTGGTTGTTCTTGTACTTCGGGTAGAAACTAATGTTTTAATCATATCGGGGGCATATAGCTCTTACATAGTACATAGTGGTGAATATAACTGAGACAATCTTGTGATGAATCCTTCTTTAGTTTCCTTGTATAGGAGGATTATGTGAGTGACAAACATAAGTAGAGTCCATAATATTAGGGGATACACTCCTTAGATTTCATTTGCTCTTTGGATTGGATGTTGGAGTGCTCGCATGAGATGTAATTAAGTTATTTAATTAGGATGCATATTCAAGCATTTAATAAGGTATATTAGGTTCGAGGGGGTTGCACATACATGGCCCTAATTTAGACCTGATGTCGAACCCATGGACTGGTGGACCAATCATTTTTCTTTTTGATAATTGGATAAATACTCAAAATCCCAAAACAATGGTGGAGCAAAGGGTTACATAAAGATGATATAAAGAGAAACATAAATAAATTATATAAAAAACACAAGACAAAAAGAATAAAGCGCAAACAAAAAAAAACAGTCAAGAGAACTATACTAAGAAAGTAAACAACACCTCATAAGAAACATTATCAAAACTATAGTTATTAAACTCGGATCGGTGATCGATTCAGCTTCACCACCATCCAAGTCATTGGGCCACTGAATGAATTGGTTGAATCATGACTTAATTAAATAAATATATTAAATATGTTATATATATATATATATATGTTAGAATCAAGTTATACCGGTGTAACTTTAAGTAAATTTACACAACTTATAACTTTAAATGAAATTATTTTTTTGTCAATCTAACCGTTGAATTATAATTACCTATCATAAAGATCATTTGTGTCAAATTTCATAAAAATTGAACACCAATTGCAATGCAATCAGGTAGCTATTATTTTTATTCATTTTAAGTATATATACATAAAAATTATACCAAACAATTTTAGATTAATTTGAAATTTTACATACTTGATCTATACAATGTGAGCTTCTAATCCAATGATGGATTTTGTAAAAATTTACACCAATAAAAAGTTATGCAACGGTGTAACATTTGCTTGTAACTTTATCCTAACCCATATATGTATATATATAACATCATAACACAACAACTTGGTTAGCTTGGTGGGTTGGGAGCACTTCCTTTCCTTCCCTAGATTGGCTCGGACCGATCAGGATGGCCGGTCCATCAATTTTCAGTTTGAACTTTTGTTGCTTTCTTTCTTACCTTTAACTCGAGCATGCTTTATTCCATCTTCTTTTTCCATATGAAGTTTACCCAATGCAAAAACACAATCTCCTCATTATTACAAACTCAAAAACGAAAGGGTACTAGACTGGTGGGCCAATCATTAGGGGGTTTGGGCCGAGTTATAGGGCCCATAGACTAGTCCAGTCCAAGTATATATTTGGATATTTTGTTTTTTATATTGAGTGCTATACTACATGGCATCATAAGAAAAATTAAGCCCAAAAATTATTACCATATACAATGAGGACATATATGGCAAATTCTAAGTGATCGAACAAAAATTATGGATGGTTAAATTTTTTTGAAAGTATTGCTGTTACGTTATGCCATACAATTTGATAAACACATTTCTGGCAAATTTTTTGGCCGTAATTAAAGCATTTTCTTTGTATATTAGCCACATTAGTTTTTCAAGCATCACAAGAAATTTGCCATTTTATAGCCATTGACAGAATCACGTTTTATTTTTTATTTTTTAATTATTCATGCTATCGTACAATAAAATAAATTAATGTTGTGACTGTGAGGGAGAAACCCTCAATTAACAACTCAACTAATTTACTCACTTTCTGTAATATATTATTGGAGTTTGTTAGTGTCTTTTTTTCCGATAGGTAGTTTATTGGTGTCTTAAATCTGTTATTAGAATTCATATAATATTCATTCTTGCTCATGCAGCTCTCTTTGTTCTTATCTATTAGTATATGTTTGGTTGGGAAGTAAAAATGAGGATAAAAATTACATGAATGAATTTTACGTATTATTTCACACATGGAACCCATTCATGTAACTTATCCCTCAACCAAACACACCCTTATAGTTTAATTTTTGCGGAATCTGATCCTTATTAAGATAACTCTGCATGCATATCATGACTGATAATTATATTGTATACTTCATCCAACTTCAGTGAAACCGAGTTCAATTTTTTTTTAGTAGAACAAGTTTCTTACTCTACGACTATGCTCCTTCTGTTGACAACATTTGCTTTGAAGAGGCCTGCATGGATTGATGGTTCTGATATCTTGAAAGCTATCAGGAAAGAAGTGATGAGGGAGAGGAAATTCGGGCAAGTTTTTTTTTCAAAAAAAAAAAAAAAGCCGTTAACTAAAACTAGCTAGGCCAGAGTGAATATATTATACATTATTATTCTTAGTTTAAATTATTTTTATTCTCTACTCCCGAACCATTCTATCCTTCCATTCATTCTCTTAACGAAATTCACTGGTTAATATTCAGAGTGTGCTAACATTTGACATTTTCTTGTGTTATAAAAATTATTAATTCTACACCAAAAAAGATATTAATTCTTTTATGGTGAATTATTGATATTGACGCAAGTACACCTCTAAGTCTGTTTCGGAAGGTTTTCAGCCTATTTAGAAATAATTATGTTAGCTGACTTGCATATTGGTTTCTTAAAAACAAGTTTTCAAATCAGATTCAACTTTTAAAAAGATTAGATTAGACCTTAAAAAATATCTATATTAAATATTAAGTGAGCTCACATTTTATATTTGAAAAGTAAATTACGTGTAAGCCAAGATATGATCGTATCTTACGTTTTTCTACCCTTAACTATGCCGTAATTTAATATGCCTTTACACATTAGCACACACGACGATATTCACATCATTGGGTGAATTGGGTGAGTTCATTTGTTTGACAGGAGTTAATTTTGTTGTTGTTGTTGCTTTTTTTTTTTTTTTTTTAAACGAAGATAGGACTCGAGAACGAAAACAAAATGACAGCAAATAATCACAAAGATAAATTCTTAAAGAGAGAGAAGATATTAACCAAGCAAGGAGTTTACATATCCATTTTAGAGGAGGTGATATTAAATCATTGTACGAATCTAAATACGTACAAGAGAAATACTTAAGTGCACTGAGAGCAAAAGAAATCATTTACGCTAATCCATGTATTAACTAGCTATTATTGTCTCTCATTTTTCCTATATTTTTAATACAATAAGTGATTTATCTATCAATAAATGAAACAGAGTAAATACTATGTTTTACTCTAAGATCACCTAAAAAATTTTCATATGTATAATAGATACATTTTTATGAAGTCCAATGCTGGCCTAATCAAAACTTTCTTTGGTTAACCCCTAAAGAAAAACGTTGAGTCGCAATTGTTATTGCAATTAAGCAAATATCAATTGGTGAATTCCCCTTGAAGAGAGTAACCCACGAACGGCACTTACCAAGTGACTGTCCTAAAGCTTCAATTGCACGTGGGAGGGCATCATTGAATACATTATTTAGAGGTTGATCAACCAGTTACAAGTTGCGAAATTGTGTTAAGGTAGGTAAGTAGAAAAATTTAGTGATCTCAAGTTGTAATGACACTAAACAAAAGCCATTCGACCCGGCAAGTTAGATCTGACCAACTTTAATTTCAAGTGTCTCTTTGACCATATATGTAACAATAATCAAATAAGGCGAAAAGTTATGTAACTATTAGCGATTGTAGTTTAAAGATCAGAAGAACCAAGGCTAGCAACAAATTTGTGCACAACATGGGCTACAATCACAAAGAGACAATTTAGGTCGCTGAATTTATTTGACCGTACCTGCCATTTATGTTCCCCCAAAAAGGTGGAGCAAAGAGATTACTTTTCGGAATCATTGTATCTTTCGGACCTAACTTTGATTCATTTTCTGTTTCTTTTGCTTGCTTCTTCTTTTTCGTTTGAAGTGGATGAAGTGTAAGCATTGACCAATGATTCTGTGGTAAATATACAAATTCATCTTCAACCTTCAAACTTGAAGTGATGACAAAGCGGCGAAATTCTTCCAAGAGAAAGTAGCTAGCATGCATGGTTTCAAATTACGGTCCACAATTACAATTATGACTGCAATGTTGTAGTTGCAGTACTCTCGGCAACCACTTCATAACGGTAATTTTGGCCGTATGAGAAAATTTTTTCCGCATTGTAACATAGTCATAGTGACAACCACAACCACGCCTACAATTTAAAACTATGGAAAGAAAAATTGTTCATTGTAACTTTTTTTCTTTTGCATACCCTACATAATATCGTCATGCGTGGGCTTATAACCCATAGAAAACCGTGGTTCATAATGTTGAGATAAGTGGGTGCGTTACTATTTGTCTCTCTATTAACCAATTAACGGATACTTGAGTTGTTGATGTGTGTTTACCAATCTTTCTCGTAAAGCAATCAATTTCCAAATTTTTTCTACTTTGGAATCATAGTTTGGTGACTTTAGTTTAGGGTATTCAATCCTTTACTTGGCTAGTGATATTAACATGGCACGTTGTTTTCTTCTCTTGTCAAATGTTATTGGTCAACTTCATATTTAGGATTCGATGAGCTTCTTGGCCCATGGCGCATATAATGAGTGTAACCACTCAAACTTAATGTAGTTAAGAGAAATTTTAAAAAATATAAAATTGAATCATTACTAACGTCTATAACTTTTGATCTAATAGTAAGCACTTAATCTAACAAATGGTATCTGATCGAGATCATGGGTTTTGAATCCCTTGACTTTTATTTGACCAGCATCATAGCTACAACTCCGTGATTTATTGACCATGGTTCCTTGTGAATAAGTTTATTCTAAGGACGGATGTAGATTTTAGTGCGCTTGAGGGGCAAAATGCTAAAATTTCAAATGGGATGAAATATGACATTAGTTAATAATAGATTGAGTAAAAACTATGTAAGTGGAAAGAGTACTCGTAGACTTCCTTAAAGTTTTGGGTCATGGATACAAAGTTACAACTGATCCTAAGCCTTATCACAAATGATGAATTTCGTTTAAAGAAGAGAATGCATTACTGTAACAGCTTTTACAACCATTACAGTGAGACTAATTTAAGTTCATTGTTTAGATAAGGTGACATCATTGTGTTTCCAATCCAAAAGGAAATATTTAACTATAAAATAAGTTAACATTACTTTGTCGTTTTTCCAATATCTTATTCTTGATGGACAACTTAAAGCAGAACTTGATATAGACAAATTATTATAACATAAATTTTCACAAACAGCATTGTCTTCTTCCTAATCTGTCATCATCGTCTCATTGAAAGTTATTCTTTCACTCTGATCTTTCCCAATTATTTCGTGACATGGAATTTCATTGTGTAAATTTGGTAGAGATGCTCTACCAGTCGATTTCAAATAAAAAAGTGGGAAAAATTTCACTTTATCCTCTTAATTAATATTGACCTTATACATTTTACTTCTAAAACTTTATTGAATAACGTGTAACTCGACCTCTTAATGTTTATAAACCATGCAAATCAATCATTTAATTAACTTTTCCGTCAATTGTTAACAAAAATAACATGCGTTTAAGAAAGTTTAGGATATTGTTACAACATCCACGGGAGCGCCATAACAAAATGACAACAAAAACTTTATTTCTAAAAGAAATAAATGAAGTCGCCACTAATTTTAATTCTGGTTAAAATTGGAAAACCTTTTGATTTGTAAAATTGGTCTTTTAAAAAAATTTGAGTCCGGGAGTCTAATTATAATTAGAGAAGGGTGAAAACTTAATCCTACTACACCCCTAATATATCTATATAAATACTATTATCTTAAAGCTTATTATGCAAATTAATTTATAACTTAATAACATTTATTTTTCCATTTAAAAGTTGCTATTATATACAAACATTAAATTAAAAAAGAGAAAATTAAATTTAAAAAGAACAATTTTTTTTTAAAAAAATAATTTTGACTTGATAGCTGTTGACTACGCCGACGTATCCTCTGGTACAATGAGGAATTCAAAGTCACGTTGTTCTTGTAGAAAATAAGTGTGTGTTAACGGATTTTAATTAAGAAACAAAAATAAAAATACGTCGATTGATTTTATTTGTGAAAATAATTTTAATTGACAATTATTTTTTTTAAAAAAAGGAATATACTTTTGCACAGGATTTAAGTTAGCATTAGGCTACTCAATAAACCCTTACAATTTAACAATACATGAAGGAGGCATCCACTTCTCTATCATTACTGTAGACTGTTGCACTGATAAAAAAAGTTATTTTTATTTATTTTTGTTTATTTTTGAAAGAAGAAAAACCTACTTGATCATTGTAATGTGAAAATAAGGAAGAAACAAAACCGTGAGAAAACAGTGGTACAATGGTAGCACTAAGGATGATTACTGTGATAATGGTGTCTTTGTGAAGATGGTGGTTGTAGTGGTTCTAAAGGCTATGCAAAGTTGATAATGATTGTGGTTATGATAAAAAAATAAGATCTAAAATGAGGATGATGATAGCAATGAGATTTATTGATGATGATGACTTATGATTGATGATGAAAGGGTTGTGGTTTGGTGAGAGGGTTGTGATGATAATAATGGTAATGGGTTATGGTTTGGTTCTTTCATGAACGAGGCTATGATAGTGGTAATGGATTCAATGGAATAGAATGGTGAACGAAGTGTACCGGTGGCTCCCTTTTCTTCTCTGTGGTTAATTATTATATAGAGAGCAGAGCTTAGAGATTTTGGGAGTCAGTTAGGGTTGAGTCAGTTAAGATTTTGATCTGTTTTTTATTGAGCTAGTTGAGATTTTAATCTGATTTTATTTTGTTGTTGAGTCAACTAGAAGTTAAATTCAAATTTCAAATGTACACAAAAAGGAAAAGGAAAAGAATAAAAAATAAATAAATAAGTAAATTGAAGACAAAAATATGATGTTCATAGATATCAAATTGCATATTATTTGTTAGTTTCGAATATTTGGTTATACATGAGCTAAAGTTTGAGAGGATAAAGTTTGAGAGGATATAGTGCACCTATTTTCATTAACAATACGCGAAAATTTATCAAAATGACTTAAGTGCTTATTTAGGAAACATTAAGGGGGTGGATTTACGTTTTAAAGTTTTCGAGATAAAGAGCACAAAATCTATAATTCAATAATCTAATAAAATACAGTTTTTCCTAGAAGCATAGGCTCAATCCAGAAGCAACAATAATTAAGAACTCCTTGCAAGACAGATTAAAGTTGTGGAGATCGCACAAATAAAATTATTAATTACAGACTCTCTACATATTTTCTGATCACGAAAGTCATCAATCGTGCCACCTGCAATAGTAGATGGATGCTAACATGATTTATATATACACATACATACGTATATATGCGGAGTCTACTTAAGCTAGATCATGTTTGGTTTATTGATGGACGGTTTCAGGCTATGGAAGGCGCAGATGTTTGTCAATTATGGCATGTGCTTTGAATTAATGGTGCATCTAAGGAGGCATTTGTTTTATATAATGGTTGCTGATTTTTTAGTAACCATGTATATAGGCTTCTTTAAAACAGATTGTTGTACTTGCTATGACCTTGTGATGTGTAAACTGCCATACCATACTCTACCTCCTTGGTTGGTTGAGTTTTATGAGAAACTATTAAAAATAAATAAATCTGATTTTATTATAGAGTTAATATTTATTTTAGTGTTTGACTTTATATTCGTGAGTCATTTTAGTTCCCAATTTTAAAAATGAATCATTTGAGTCATTGACATTGCAAAATGTGAGTCAAATTAGCTCATCATCCCACTTTTATTTAACATTTTATCAATTAAATGATGATGTGTAATGTTAAGTGATACACTGATATAGCATGTGTTATATAAAGTATAATAAAGTTTGAAATAACTCATTTGGTGTCTAAACTTATATAACATGAGTCAGTTTATGATATGGAAATAAGATTTAAATGACTCATTTTATGTAATTTTATATACTATAATGAGTCATTTTAAACTTAATTATATTTCAGATGATACAATAAGGTATGTCAAAGTATCACTTAATGTTATACATTATCATTTAATTGATAGAATATTAAATAAAAATAGACTAAGAGACTAACATGAGTCACATTTTATAATGTTTGGGACTCATTTGACCCATTTTTAAAAGTCGATAATTAAAATGAATATTAACTCTTTATTATAACATTGTTGTATTTCACATAGATTATGCAAGTAATTTTTTCCTCTTTATAGAATAGCACTGCTCACATTGTGACAAAGAAAGCAAGTCTAAGGCTTTTTTTTTTCAAAGTTCTAATTCTTAAGTTCATAGTTTATTATAGGGTTCAATGCATTATATCCCTTTAGATTTTAGGTCATGTGCAATTTATACTCTAATTATATTTTTTAAAACATGTATTGTAGCATCTTGAACTTTTCAAATTGTGTAAAACATCCCGCAGCATAATTTTGGCAATTGGTAAAGGTATGACTTATGTGCACTTAACCTACCTGATGTTTCTAATTTGTGCAACATGATACTTTATTTGTGAATTCTCATGTGCAATTAACTTATTGATTTTTTATTGTGTGCAACCTGACACTGTGCTATGACTTAAAGCTTCGAAAGTCAGGTTTTTTGCATAGTTTAAAAAGTTCAAGATGTGACGATGCACCTTTTGAAAAGTGAGGATGTAAATTGTATGTGATTGAAAATTCAAGGGGAGTAACATATATTTAACTCTTTATTATAAGAACATAGGTTCACACCTTGTTATCTTTTAGATGTATAAAAACAAAAACTAATAGGAACACTAATTAAAGTGCCAATTATTATGTGCAACTTGGTGAAAGTATTATATTTTAATTTACATATGTATACAATAACATGTTAAATAAACAAGAATTAAAAATAGAGCTGCATCAATCATTTCGAGGTCGAATATCTTACAAATGTGTAATGCTACACATCCAAAATAATATAAATACAATATTTGACGAAAATCATGGTGATTGTTATATGAAATAAAATAGTATAACCTGCTAATTTATCTAAAGACTAATACTTATGCATATATATGAAATTTTGGATAAATTTTTTATTGTCTAGCATTCTTTGAATAAAAAATATTAAAAGTTATAATTACATAATGCTATAGGAGGTTTTCAATATTTTTGTTCTTGTTTAGTGGGGGCTTCATGCTCTTCATGTTTGAGTTCATGGTGTTTTATCAGGTTATGCTATGTGAGGGCCTTCTGTGTATTGCTTAGTGTTGACTGTTTTGCTTGTGCCCCTTTTTGCTGGGTCTTTTTGTGGTTTGAGGTTTGTTATTTTCTTGACATCATTCAATAAATTTCTTACTACTCTCTTTGAGAGTCTGGCACTTTATAACTATAGAAAGGAGAAATAAAATTCAGAAGGTGAAAATCAAACATAAGCATTTAAATATAAGAGTTTTTTTTCTATTATTATTAATTTGGTTGAAGTTTTGAAACAGCTCTATTTGTAATAAATATTTTTTCCAATAATTGCAAGCACTTAACTTTTAAAGAGAGAAACATAGGAGAACAATAAGGGTTTGTTTAATTTGAGTTTCTAGTTTTCAGTTTTTATATTTTATTTTTCAGTTTTCTAGACTTTGTGAAGAAAAAACTGAAATTTCTGAAAATTAGAATTTGTAGTTTTTAGAATTTTCAGTTTTTTTCTCATAAATCTGAAAATGAAAACTAATCCGGCCCTAAGTGTTCAACATTACATTACAAAATTGAAAATCAGAAAATGTAACTCAGACTCAACATATGAGCGTAAAATAAACATCCAAATCACAACACTTAACTATAGCTGCAAAAGCATAGAAACAAAACATCCAAAAAACCATACTGAAACATGAAATAGTTATCAAAATATAAATAAGATTTAATTTCATGAAAATACTTTGATAACCAGCAATAATTACTTCGAGTTGTTATTAAAATACTTTGATAGCGTGAGTACGTACAGTGGATTCCAACAAAAAAATTGTTTCCTTGGCAATCATTCTCTTTTTGACATATCAAACCAAGTTCTATGTATTACCGAAAAAGTTAAGTAAACAAGGACTGGCCATGGAAATGTCTAGTAAATGTGATTGTGTTTCTTAAAGAGAGGGTAGTTCATATATAAAACAATCTGATCCTCAATTTTATGGCAGAATTTTGAGGCACGCACGCACTCACACACATCTATGTCAAGAACTTTAGGACATACTAGTGCAAACCAAACTGATTGTCCTTGTTGATCTGATCATGCATTCCATGTGTGTTGGCTGTTTGGCACTACCGACCAATCCATCTAACAATCATTTTTTAATTCACTTAGCACTAGATTGATTTTATATTTTGTGACCCAACTCATGAAAAGTACTCTCACTTTACTTTGACCACATATCTTTGAAGAACCTTTTTCTCCATTTATATTAACTAAATCATTATTAAAACACTTAAAAAGTGAGTATTTATTAGAACACTTACTTAACAATTATTGGATATGATGATAGATTTCATACACTCCATCAATCACAATATATTCAATGATTATTAAATTGATGTTTTAATAGATACTCATTTTTTGAGTGTTTGAATAACACTGCTTATATTAAGTCCAATTAACTTTTTGACTCAAGGTATGGGTACAGGATTGTGCAATATCCGTGGTCAACTAGTCAACCCTTGAGATTGTCCTCTCTCATTCAAAATCAAAACCAAGGCTTGCCGCACGCTTGGGTAGGCTTACGTAGCCATCATTCTCAACATAATCCACCACAAATCTTATGCTTGTAGATCTTTGGATGTCCAGAGTCATTTTAAAGAGCTCAAGCAAAAGTTTTCCAATTTGATGATGATTTAGTGTTCTCATCATCATGATGGTTTATTCATCAGTTTTTCTTTGCGGCTGAAAGCTCTACACTGTTGACCATTAGATATTCAAAATCACGAAGCCAGTGGTACTTATTTCATTAGGCAGTATTAGTGTGAGATAGATTCTATATAAGAGCATGCTAGGTCTAGTCATTTATAATCCTCTGGTAGTTTAAGGGTGTGTTTGATTGGAAGGCAAAAATGGAGAGATATTTTACTTGAATGAGTTTGATTTATAATTTTACATATGAAACTCATTCAATAAATTTTTCCTCTCATTTTTTACCTCATAACCAAAACATACATTATGGGGTGTAAAATTACATAGAAAACTTATCCATAGAAAATTTATCCCTATTTTTTACTCTTCAACCAAACATACACTTAGAGTTATGGATTCCTTGGTATTTATAACATATTTATAAGATATGTAACTAGATATGTGACATGGTTATAACTAAATATATGACATGATTATGAGTGTGTTGGGATTATTTTTCTCATATGAATAGAGTAAAATTACCATTTTTCTTGTTTTAAATCTTTTTAAAGAAATGGAGAATAAAAGTCCATTAATCATGCATAGAAATTATATTCTAAAAGAACAGAATGATACCTTTATAGTTCTTAACTTCAAAAATAGCATTTTTAATAGTATTTTTTAAAATTCTCGAGTCAAATGTTTTTATTTTCATCCAAGTAAGACATGATGAATAAGTTCGTTCAAATAAAAGAGCATGATAATAAAACATTTTAGGTTGGAAAATCATTTCTATTACACAGTATATATTTTAAGGACTCACATCTCCTTTTCTTCGTGCTTGCGTAAAGGCAAGGCTGCTTTGGCATATTCTTGATCAAGTTTTTATGAAAAAATAAAAATACGTAAAGATGACATGCCAAAGAACCAGAAACAAGATCAGATCATGCTATGGCATATATTTGTATAAAGTAAAAAAAAAATACATAAAGATGACGGTTTTTCCTTCGGTATCTTATGGGTATCTACATGTTTCTTGTTTTCCATGTTTGTGATTGGATCTTTATTTTTCTATATTTTGATAAATTGAATTAGTGAGACATATAATACAATCCTAATCACAAATAACAACAAAATACTGATATTTTTAAATTTTATAAGGATACTAGAGAAACCCCCAAATATTATACCAAAGAAACAGAAAAAAGATCAGATCATGTTTTGGCATGTCCTTGTGTAAAGTAAAAGCTTGATCTATATGCCAAAGCCATTTTTTCCTTGAAGATGGTAAAATGCAATATATTGAGATTGTCTAAATGATTCTAAATTCAGTATTTAATTAAGACCATTATTGACTTGTTTTGGTGCATGACGTGAACAAAAACTACATATCCCAAAATCAAGTCTCATTTCATATCTCACCAATCATTTATTGATATATGAAAAATAAATAATATATTTTATTTACTTATTTAAGTTTAAAAATCTTTTTAAATAATTATCTTCTACATAGTTGTCAATAATTGATGAGACAAGAAAGAAAGCATAATTTAATTTCATACAATTTTATCCGTGATAGTGGTACATATGCCATTTTTCTTAACCAATTGAAGGTGTCCACTAGAAACTACCTTTGAAGAAGCTTGAGTACTTGCCACGAATATTATTCTTGTTGAGGCTGACACATGATTGTTACGTAGCTGTCTCGTTAATAACGTTACGTTCTCACCCTGCCCCTTCCCCCAAATATTTCACTCCTCCCCAACCATAAAAACAGGGGAAAGAAAAGAGCAGGGGGGGGGGTGTGTGGGGGCTAAGAAACTAAATCGTACGATTGAAAAAGTGACAAAAAAACAAAAATCACAAAAAACAACAACACAGGATCGGAAGCTCATGAATGACGAAATGTGACTTCAGTCTTTTATCAGACTAGCATACAGATATTTAGCATTACACTTGAATTAATAAACTAACTGTTGTACAAAATGAAGGTTAATACACAAATTTCCAACCACTTGAAACGATGGACTCAACTCAGCTGCAGCAACTATATCTAACAAAAACGCTGCAGCCACAGCTTTCATTCACTAAATATAAATTTCACTATCTTAATTCTAATTCATTGTCAATGTAAAACTTATCTACACTATTATCCAATTATTTGCTGTCACAACATCAAGAGTATGACACCGAAAGTAGTTGGTGTCAATTAAATTCCTTAAATCATGTGACAACTCATCAAATAGATGATAGTGTACAAGTTCACATTGGCAAAAATATCAAAATTAAATCCGTTACATGATATGCACATGGTTAAATTAAGGTCACCCACCTCTATAGAACTCCGAAGAGAGGATTGTCAACATTTATCAGAAACTAGTAACACATTCTACGAAGGATGTGCCAAAATTCCGATGCTTGCCATCAGCCATATTGGCTAGCTGAAAGCCATGACTAGGAAGCTGGTTGATGAGTAGAGTTTCTAGCTGGCACGCCAGGCTCTTTCCTGGGACAAGGAAATAAATAAATGATGCATTCTGCATCCCTTCCTTTGATCGATGCGCATGAACTCGGCCCTCAAGATCATCCGTCTGTATCACCAGTTCAAGCCAGTAAGAGATGAAAGCCAATCAGTTAAATTGATCTCTTTCTTAGAATGGGGCAGGATGAAATCAAGATAATGTACAAATTAAATGAATGATTTTCAACATTACTATTTTTTATTGATAAATTGCAAAGGTTTCTTGTTTTTTGAATTTGGATGAAAGAAAATATTAACAATATGAACAATCTTTTGACAATTATATTGACCCTTGGTATTAGTGTTATTGTCAGAACTAGCTGAACCCCAGAATTTGTTTCCAAGTCACCATTGACAACAAGCACAACAAGAGAATAGTCCTAGAAAAAGCAAGTTACTTGACAATATGAAGGAATGGATGACTATGCGAAAACTCTCGGTAGAGGTGGAGAGAGAGAGAGAGATAGAGAGAGAGAGAGAGAGATAGACATAATATAAGAACCTAGGTAGGAACTGTGGGTTGCATACGTAAAGAGTATGCTGCATATAAGCAAAGGACCACGTAACAAAGAAAACACAGTGCAAGTCGGGAGTGTACCTGTCCTACATAGATTTTTTTATCTGGTCTGAGCAGCACATAGACACTTGAAGAACCTACAGTCGATGGAGGTGGCTTTTCCCTTGCACTAATCAGAACACACTTTATCTCAGTAAGCTCTGATGTGATCCTTTTTCTGCGGAGCTCCATTATCTTCTCCTGGCATATTACAATGATAGCACTCTCAACCTCTTGATGTAAACCTTCCAACTGATCAGTTAAAGCCATCTTCTTATGAAAAGTTCCTGATGTGCTCTTAGTTGAATAAGGCGGTGCTTCATTAAAATTATTTAACTTCATGCAAGAAGAATATTGTTCCAGCTTTGGGCAATTTTCTCCAGAAAGCAGTTCCTTTGCATAAACTGACACATAAAGATCTTCAGCTCTTTTAACAATAATCTCGGGAATCCCTTCCCCCTTGGCCGTTTCAAAAGCAAGACTTTCTTTACATATTCCATCCATCAGCTTCCATGTGGGCTTCGTTTGCCCATTGATGCACAGTGTCCCCATTGCTTTTTGCACTGTGTTCTTCAGGTTTAGTGGCAGATTAAATATTCCATGCAAGTGAGTGGATACAATACCCAGACAACCAATTTGATCAAGAGTTTCAATGATGCTGCCTGCAATACAAGTCCCTTTCGCAATTTCTGTTCCTCGGCATATTTCATCAATAAGCACAAGGCTTCTTTTAGTAGTTCCAACAATGATTGATCGAAGCTCTGACATTTCTACCTGAGATTGATATATGATGAGCAAAATTTTAAAGGCACTTAATAATTTTTAATTCCAGAAAACAGCACACAAATATTTAATTTCAAATATATCATGAAGGTTTTATGCAACAATAAACTCTAATAAGGGAATTTAAAATATAAGGTATCATATTCTTCATTGGCAGCACACATAATTATTGTTAGTTATTAATTGGGCTTTTGGTGGTAAGGGTGACAGAGATATTAAAGTATGACAATACACGAACTACTAGTTGAACAAACTTAAGAGAACTAGCTTAATGAATTGAAGGATCCACAGGGCCTAACAAATTCCCATTATCCTCTTAAAGCCATTGAGTTTTTGAAAATTCACGTATGAAGAATGTAGCAATGGAAATAGTTTCATAAGGGCTGTCGAAAACAAGATTTTAAGGGAGAGACAGAGGGAAAATAGCAGGGACGTGACACAGACAGCACATAATGTTCACTAATGACTCAGAATTCTTCCATACATAAACTAACGGTATCCTTCATCCATTAATACTACTGAATTACTAATTTATATTGACACAAATACGCTGCATTTTAGGTGCAGTAACTAATGACTTTGCCTAGAAGAGTTACAAATTATTCAACCATTTATTTATCTTTGATAATTATGATGAAAACAAAAGAATATGAAAACAATAATCCATGCCATTGCTCTATCATTACTAATAGGTCAATCATGATGTATTCTGCCCATTTCGGCTCTGCATTCCTTTCAGGAATCTGAAAATTCTAACAAACTTATCAGGAAACCAGCATAAGCCTTATCTGATGATGAACGGTAAAGGCCAAAAAACAATGCCCATTATATTATGTATGTCTACAGACTAACAGAGTGCATAGTATAAAGTTTAAACCAGTAACAAACCTGAAATGAACTTTTGTCATCAGCTGGGCTATCATAAGACTTCATATGAAGCATGATGGAGTCAAAATAAGGAATCAAGGCTGAGTCAGCCGGAACCATAAGGCCACATATCCCAAGTAACACAGCAGCACAAATTGAGCGAAGTATACTTGATTTACCACCTCCATTTGGCCCTGTCAAGAGAAACAATGATTTCATATCAACAGTATTCTGCACAGCACCTCCTTCTGCTATGTTCAGCCAGTAAGGTAATAAGCCATCTATCTTCATCCGATGGTCTTCCTCCAATGTTTTCACATCCTGCAAAAACAGTTTAACATAATAGTCACCACACCACAACTGCAAATTAATGACTACAAGCAACAGCCAGTTATTTGCTGATATACAAGGAAGCTATCAAAGATTCCTTGTTGACAAGCTGATAGGTACCAAGCCATAGGAGATAGATCTAGATAGAAAATACTATAAGAATTTACTATAGAAGATGAGTGTGTATTATGAACAAACATAAAATGTAAAATGACTCTGAGTATTAGAGAGACTTTGAAACTCTCCTAGCCCACTCCTGACATTCTGTTAACCTCCCCTCCCTCATAATCTCTCTTGTAACAGAATTTCCCACCAATTCTGAATTTTGTCTCTGTGCCAACTCGGCAAGTTAGTTACAAAATTCACATTTCCCACATTGCCATTCACTTCACTCTTCTCATCTCACACACACTCACCAATTACAATTAAGTCCCCAATCTATATTGGTTTAGGTACCTAACAATACTCTCCCCCTAAAAGAATCACCTTGTCCTCGAGGTGATGTGTGGAAAGGAAAAACCATAGTGCTGAGGCAAGACTTCCCCTTGGATCCCATATCTTGAAAAATATGGAAAGAAGGCTTGCATTGTTGAGTGGTCCCCCTCGGTCCCATGGGTTTGATGCTAGTTCTAATACTAGGTGCACCCAATAGATCAACCAGAGAGGCCTTATGCCTTGATTGACAACAATTCCCAAGGCCACAATTGTAGAATGGCTCTGAGGAACAAGTTGAGGAACTGGCCTTGCATAACACTTGCAATCTGCAGAAATTTTATGATCAGCAGCGGTGCTACGACTCCCCAGAATAGTCCTTCCCTTTGTGGCAACAGCACTCACCCCTACTCTTGCCTCCAACTTGAACGTGAAATCATTTTCTAGTGGTATGGGAATAATAGCATAAAGTTGGGGTGACATAACTCCAATCTATCTTCCTTCGTAGTGTCCGTGATCGGCTCATACAACTCCCCGAAAAAGGAGCTCTGATGCCATTAAGGTTTTGAAAACCGGACCGGTCATTGAACTAGACGTCTAGACGAGGTATTGGTTCAGAGGCTCAATTGGTTCAACTAGGGGTTCAACCAGAGTATAATAAAATATATATTTATATAAATTTATAAAAACATAAAATAAAATGTTATAAAATAACTAAAATCAAATTTATAAAAAACAAAGCATAGGACTGTTGATATATTTATAACTAAAATATACTTATTAATATTTTTTTTTTAAGCTTGATATTGAAAAAGACCCAAAAAAAAAAAAATCAACATGACTTTCCATAAAATGTAATACTAAGGCGTTTAAAAAAAAAAGAAAAGTTGGGCCTAAAGACCATATTAGTTACTTGTTTAATTGGGCCAAAAACCCGATCCAATGATAGAATGAATACCCTAACTTTTATCATCTTGTTACGGCGTGTAGTAAGTTGCTGCTCCTCAACTCTTGCACAGTAACAAGTAATACCACCCAGCACATCACAAAGCACATGTGAGAAGGAAGCCCCACCTGTGATGGGCTCTCTCACAGCGGTAGGCACAGGCTGTTCTCCGACGGCTAGCAGGGCTTCTATCACGGCAGCAGGAATGGTGGTTGTTCTCCCTCAGTGGCAGGACTGCCACCTCGGTGGTGGTTCTTCGGTGGTCTTCTTCTCTCCGTGAAGACAACGCCATTTTTGCAATTTTTTTTATAGCAAAAATGGTTTGCTTTTGGGACTGCTGGACTGCTGAAATTGATCTGGTTCACTGGTTTTTCCGGTTTCTGGCTGGTTTAAGCGATTTTCAAACTGTTTTTAAATGTTGAGAGACAGAGAAAGAGAGAAAATCATAGGATGAATCCGTGTATGTTTAACTACACAACGGGTGAATATATATAGACAATGTGCAATAAATACACAATAATTACAAAGATATATTATCCCTATTTACAGATAACAAAAGATAATAAAAAAGATAATAAAAGATATTCACATATTCTAACACTCCCCCTCAAGCTGGGGCATATAGATCATATGCACCTAGCTTGTTACATAGGTAACTTATTCTAGGACTTCTCAATGATTTGGTGAGAACATCTGCCAATTGGTCATTTGAATTGACGAAGCTTGTGGAGATGTCTCCAGATAGAATCTTCTCTCTAATAAAGTGACAATCAACTTCAATGTGTTTGGTCCTCTCATGAAAAACTGGATTTGAGGCAATGTGTAAAGCAGCTTGATTGTCACAAACAAGTGTCATTTGTTTGGCTTCCCCAAATTGAAGTTCTTGAGGAGTTGTTTGAGCCGATAAGCTCACACGTGGTCAAGCCATTGCACTAAGGTATCCGCCTCAAGACTAGATCGAGCTACCGCGCTTGCTTCTTGCTCTTCCAGATATGAGATTGCCTCCAATAAGTATACAATACCTCAAGTGGAACGCCTATCGTAAGGAGATCCCACTAACTGTGCATCGTAATACCTAACTATATCGCAAGATGTCCCTTATCTTCATAAATAAGGCCCTTTCTGGTGCTCCTTTGACATACTTCAAAATACTTCGGATAACAAGATCCCAAAGGAGCTTCACATGGTGAGTTTAAGAATTGATTAACCACACTTATCGCAAAAGAAATATCCGGATTTAGTAATCGTGAGATAGTTCAATTTCCCAACCAATCTTCTATATCTCCTGTGGTCGATAGTGGCTCCTTGATTTGGTAGGAGCTTGACATTAGGATCCATAGGAGTATCAACAGTTTTGCAAAGCAAGTAAACCTGCTTTCCTCTAGAATGTCAATAAAGATATTTTCTCCGAGAGAGAACTATGCCATCTTTGGTCAGGCTACTTCAATTCCTAGGAAGTATCCGAGTTTGCCAAGGTCTTTGGTCCTGAAATGCTTGCATAGGTGTTTGATCTGTCTATACCTCGAGTGTCACTCAGAATGACAATGTCATCAACATACACAACAAGGTAGGATGCAACCTCTCCGAGTATGACGATAAAACACTGAGTGGCCGCTTCACTTCGAGTCATACCAAATTGCTGAACTACAGTGGAGAACCTTCCAAACCAAGCTCGAGGAGACTGCTTAAGACCATACAATGATTTTCGAAGGCGACAAACAAGGCTAGAAGACTCCCCTTGAGCAACAAACCCAGGAGGTTGCTCCATATAAACCTCTTCCTCGAGATCACCATGGAGGAAGGCATTCTTAATATCCAACTGATGAAGAGGCCAATGACGCATACCAGCCATAGAGAGAAACAAACGAACAGAAGCCATCTTAGCAATAGGTGAGAATGTATCACCATAATCCAAACCAAAGATCTGAGTGTACCCTTTGGCAACAAGACGAGCCTTAAGACGATCAAGTTGGCCATCAGGCCCCACCTTAACTGTAAAAATCCATCGACAACCAACCGTAGATTTACCTGGAGGGAGAGACACTCAGCCTCCAAGTACCATCTCTAAAGTGCACACATCTCAGTAATCATAGCTTGTCTCCACCCAGGATGGGAGAGAGCCTCACTTGCAGTCTTAGGAATAGACATGGAAGACAAAGAAGACAGACAGGCATAATGTAGAGAAGACAAACGGTGATAACTCAAGGCAATATAGTGAGGAGATGGGTTACGAGTGGAACGAGTACCTATACGAAGAGCAATGGGAAGATCAGGTGAAGTCGGCAGGACCGGCGCGGCGTGAGGATCAAGCACGGAGAGTCCACATCGCCCAAGACAAGCTCGGAGGAAGGAGCAGGGGAGGAGGCAGTTATGCGTCGTGCAATGGGTGGGTCAGCTCGTTTGTGGACGGGCTCGACGACAGGGTAGACTCAAGGGGCGAGGCGTGGGTGTAGGAAGAAGAGGTGGCAAAGGCATAGGGATCACAGGAAGTGGGAGTTCCTCGTAAGGTGAGAGGTGGAATGGTTAGATGGCTCAAAGAAGGGAACAGTGTCAAAAAAGGTAACATCCGCGGAGACCAAATAACGACACAGAGTAGGAGAAAAACACCGAAAACCTTTTTGAGACCGAGTGTAAACTCAAGAAAACACATTTAAGTGAACGCAGAAAATTTGTCAAGACCAGGAGCTGTGTTATGAACAAAGCAAGTGGACCCAAAACGCAAGTGGGGAAAGGGAGTGCAAGGGGTCATGGGGAAATAAGATGGAGTGGGGAACTTGGTAGTTCAAAACAGAAGAGGGCATGCGATTGATTAAATAACATGCAGTTAAAACAGCATCCCTCCAAAAACGAAAAGGTACATGATGATGAAGAAGAAGAGTACGGGTGGTTTCAATGAGATGACGATTCTTGCGTTCAGCCACCCCATTTTGTTGAGGGGTATGAGCACAAGATGTCTGGTGAAGAATGCCATGAGAAGCTAAAAATTTTTGAAAATCATGAGATAAATATTCTTTTGCATTATCACTACGTAAAGCACGAATAGGAACACCAAATTGTGTTTTTATTTCTTGATAAAAATTGGTAAAAATAGAAAACAACTCAAACCTATGCTTCAATACAAAAAACCAAGTACAACGAGAGTAGTCATCAATAAACGTAACAAAATAACGAAATCTTAAACTAGATATCATGTGACTAGGACCCCAAATACCTGAATTAACTAAAGTAAAAGGAGACGACTGACTACTAACACTATCAGGAAAATGACTCCGCGTGTGTTTCCCAAGTTGACACGATTCACAAGGCAAACTGGATAGTTTGGATAGGCGAGGCACCATGCGCTGCAAGTTAGCAAGGTTGGGATTACCTAACTGGGCGTGAAGGGTGAGAGGGTCGGTGGCGAGGGAGCAAACACTAGACGGGGGGCGGAGCCAGTAAAGGCCACGAGACTCACATCCGGTGCCAATCATCCGTCCTGTGCTCCGGTCCTACAAGGAAACAAAATCCTCAGTGAATGAAATGATGCAATTAAGGGCTTTAGTTAACTGATGAACAGAGAGTAGGTTGAATGGAGAACCAGGAACATAAAGGACAGAATCAACTGACATAGAAGGTAGGGGATGGGCAGTGCCCACCCCGTGAGACTGTGTGTGAGAACCATTTGCTAAAGTGACAGTAGGTAAACAACCAGAAGTAGAAAGTGTGGAATATAAAGCTTTATTATCAGAGATATGGTCAGTGGCGGCGGAATCAAGAACCCAAGGACCCAATGAGGCCGACTGAGAAAGACAAGCAAAAGAATTACCAGAGTGTGCAATGAGGCGGTGGAACCAGGTCTGACGTTGCTCAAACCACTTCAGAAAATCGGCATAGTCAGCTGGAGACGGCTGAGGTAGAGTAGGTGCATCCGAGGTAGCAGGAATACTGGCATGGGCAACATTAACAGAAGGGCGCAAGTGAGGATGCAAAGTGTAACATCGGTCAATGGTGTGGCCCAACTTATGACAATGATCACACTTGGGACGGGACTTTCGAGAACGGCCACGATTGTTACTTTGCGTGACGAGGGCAGAGGTATCAACCACATGAAATGGAGAAGGAGCAACTCGATGGACGGTTTGGCGGGAACGCCGAAGTAGAGAGGCGGAGACAGCGTGGAGAGTGTAGGCACAAATGGGTGATCCTAGAAGTCGATCACGGGTAGCAGAGTACTCTGAAGGTAAACCATAAAGGGCCAGGAGCATAAAGAAAGAGCTGCGTTGCTCTAATTCCTTCACCGGGGTATCAGCAGGAGGCAAAAGTTCATTGAAATCATGAAGAGCGCCATGAATCTTACCCAAATAAGATGACATAGAACCATCAAGTTGACGAGGAGCAATGATATTCATAAGATCCTGACAAACACGATAGAGACGTTGAGTGTCATTGGTGAAAAGTGTTTTTGCCTGTGCCCAAACAGATTCACAAGTGACATGAGAAGGAGCAATGGTAGACTTGAGAATGCTACACAACTGAGCATCAATCTTAACCCAACGAGGACGCTCAGCTTCCGGGATGTCAATGTACCATCTTGGTAAGATGATCAAGATAATCCCGCTCTCAAGAAACCAAAAACGGATATCAGACGCCCAAGTATCATAGTTATTTCCATCAAGCTTGTCAGTGGAGAGAGGCACACTGACATAACTAGTGAACACCGGGGGATCGGGCTTCGGAACACCCTTATTATCAAAGGAAGAGTTGCCAGCAGCCATGGGCACAAGAGAACAAGGGCAGAATCGGTATTTTCAAAATACGAGGTTGGCAACATGCACGGATGGCAAAAGGGGGGCCATATCTGGAAAGAGCACAGCAGCAGGCACAACGGATGGCGAATCCGCCGGAAAGGTTGTCGCCAGCGCGCCTCCACGCCGTCGAAGAGGCGGGCGGTAGAACAAAGTTGAGAGAGAGCGAGGCACGCGGTGGGCGCGTGGAAGGAACTGGTGGTGCGGTCGGGAACAAGCCGCGCGACGGCGCAGGCAAGGCGAATGGTGATGCTCTGGTCAATTCCTGGCCACGATGGTCAAGGGCAATGGGCAAGATGATGTAATGCTTTTTGCGATAAGAGAGGCACAGCTTAGGGAAAAAGGCAGCAAACCGGAAAGGAAACACGGTGTTGCTGAAAAAAAAAATCACCGGAGGGCAGTGGGCCCTCCTGACGGCACGGAGTAGGGTTCTTTTTCTTTCTAGGCTCTAGATACCATGTTGAGAGACAGAGAAAGAGAGAAAATCATATGATGAATCCGTGTGTGTTTAACTACACAACGGGTGAATATATATAGACAATGTGCAATAAATACACAATAATTACAAAGATATATTATCCCTATTTACAGATAACAAAAGATAATAAAAGATATTCACATATTCTAACATTAAATAACCAATTTTTGGAGCATAACGGGACCGTACACAAGGCCGGTTCCCGGTTCAACTGGTTGGATAGGCTGGTCCGATCCAGTTTTCAAATCCTAGGATGCCATTGATAGACATAAGAAAGAGAGATACAGAAATGGAGTATATTGATGATGTATTAATGGAAAGGAAAACCGATACAATATGCAGAAATAGAGGGAATCCTAAGCACTATAGTAGCTCAAAGTTCTCCTAACCCAAATCAAGTAAAGTGCTTGAATATTCCCGTTCTAACTCACACCCACAAATATACGCTTCTGTTGTAACAGAATCATTCCCATGCCCTCCTCACTTCCAACGTGGCATACCCACACACCCTCACACCACAGCAAGTTAGTTATGCAGGTGGCCCACATGATTCACCCACAATCTTTACCATTTCTCAAACTGCCTCTATACCTGTTATTTGTGCATTTTAATCCCACTAGAAAATCCGTCTCTAACACAAGTCCAGTGGAAATCCAAAGGCCTCTCTGACCTAAAGCCTTTAGGATTAATGCAAATTACTTGTTAGTTCTTACAGATTCATAGGCCTCACACTGCTCTCACAAAATACATATTATGTGCAATGCTCGTTCAGAAATTGCAGGTAAACAGTGTTTGCAAATAGCAAATTAAGGGACTTTTTTCATATTAAACAATCTTACTAGGGTTTTTGGTTAGCATGGGTTGGATCCTACCTAGGAGCAGGCTTTGGTGTCAGTTATAAATGAGTAAGTGAAACAAGGAGGCACGAAAGTAGAGCAATAATAACAGTAAATCCTATTCCTTCAAGGAATGTACCCCACTGCACTGCACACTGAGTTGTTATACACTACCTTAAAACCATGGCATTCTGCTAGTTTGGGAAATGCCCATTTCCTTCTTCTCCCTTCACTGCAAGATATTTATGAGCAAAATTAGTGTACAAAGTACAACCTGCAAGACTGCAAGGAGAATACTTGTGACTTCAGTAAAATAGTGCATTGAAATTTGAAATTTACAACCCTAAATTTCAAAACATAGTAGAATGATGTTAAATAATCACATTGAAATTAAATTGTTGGCAGCAGTTTTTAATGTGAAGTTACTGCAAAATTTTAAATGAAATGTTATATCTCCAAATTGCATAAATATTTTAGTGTAACTTACCAGCTTTGTCAAATTAAATAATAGACAATTTTACCAATCCGGACAAGGATCCTCTAAAGTGAGTAAAGTAAGGAGATTTCACCTTTGGATTAATAAAGTTAGAAGTGGGATCCTTTTCACCCTATTAATCTAAGGGCGAAGCTTCTCACTTTACCCTCTAAAGTGAGATCTTCACTTTAGAAGATCCAACTCCAATCCAACACTACTTTCATGATGCATGCAGCCTCCTAATCCCAGATAAATAGTTGAGTAAACTACAATGGTACAAAATCAGCTTTAAAATTTACAATTTGATATATTAGTTTAAAAAAATTTGAATCTTGTCCTTATACCATGTTTCAGCCAAAACACACTAGCAAAATATATATAAGAACATTTATGATCAAACTAAAATGTTTATTTATAATCAAACTAAAATGTTTATAAAATGAACATGGCTAATTAATTGTCTCTAACACAACCCCATATCAACTAGTCAAACAAAAACAGTGGCCACAAGAAGGTCAAATACCACATAATGTCACCCACAAAATACAGCAGAAGCGATTAAAATCATTGACAAACCTCACATGAGAAAACAATGCTTTGGCTATAACAAGCAACATGGAAGCAAAGACAATGATGTTTATATTTGATTGCAATTCAGTAGAAAGTTCCCTTAAAACTTCCAAAACTCTTGCTTTTGCCTTGGCACTAGCTTCATGATACCTGAAACAAATTTTAGAAGAGAATGGCAAGTATTTGAGATGTTTTCGAAAAGACAATGGCAAACGATCCCAATCCCATGGTAATATAAAAAGTGCACCTTGTTAAGGCATCCTCCACCTTCATTGTGGTAAACCATTCCTCGCCTACCTTTTTACCTTTAGAATCTAAAGCAGGTTTAAGCTGTTTAATTTGTTCCTCTCCAGGGCTACCAGCCCAGACAGTTGGAGTGAAACGCTTGCCCTTAAACCAAACTGCTTCATGCTCTCGAGCATATAATATTTCTCCCTTAGGACCTCCTCCAAGTGAAGTTGAAGTAGCTTTTATTCTGGAAACAATAGGACCAAAATCTTCATTAACCTGCGAGAATGTTGGGACGACATAAATAAAACAAGCACATATCTCTTCAAATATACTGTAAATGCAAAAAGCTACCAAAAACAACTATAAAAATAAGCAAGGTACCTCTGTAGATTAAAGAACAACTGATATTAGTTCCCTTTTATTTTCTATTTCCGTTAAGGATTGGAGCGAAGATACACTTCTGAACATTCTAAATTGATACTACCAAAAATAAAATGATTGTTCACACATGAATTTTAATTAAAATTCTACAAGACAAGGCACCAGGCTTTGCAATCATGTGAGCAAACATCAGAGCAAGAAAAAAAAAAAGGGGTAAAAAAGGAGACACTGATTAAAAAAGCAAAAATAAATTCCATCAAGTAAAAGTAGTAAATAAAGGAAATATGAGAAAGGGATAAAATGAATATGATTTTTTGATTATACACATTGTACAAAGAGACTTACAATATATAGACATCTCCTAATAAATTGTAATAATTTCCTTATACTAATTTCCTAGATCATGACTAATACTAATTCCCAAATTATGGCACTAATTATATACACACATTCGTAAAATATCTCAACACTCCCCCTCAAGCTAGTGAATGGATATCTATCATTCCCAACTTGCATGTCAATTCTCGAAACCATTCCTTGGGAAGCCCTTTAGTCAACACGTTTGCTAGCTAGAGCATTGAAGGAACATGCATTGTAGCTATGAGTCCACTGTCAAACTTTTCTTTGATGAAGTGTTAGTCAATCTCGATGTGTTTCATTCTGTCAAGTTAGACTAGATTATGAGCAATGCTGATTGCTAACTTGTTATAACAAAACATCTTCATAGAAGTTTCATATTTTATTTTCAAATCATATAGTATGATCTTCATCCGTAATAGTTTACACACACCCTATGCCATAGCCCAAAACTCTGCCTCAGCACTCAATCTAGCAACCACGTTTTGTTTCTTACTTCTCTAAGTCACCCAATTTCCTCCCAGAAACATGCAATAACCTAACGTTAATCTTCTGTCAACAAGGGGATCTACATAGTTCGCATCAGTGTATATTTCCATAGACAGACTTCCACCCTTCTTAAATAATAATCCCCTTTTAGGTGTGGCTTTGAGGTACTGCAATATCTTATCAACTACCTGCATATGTCCCACCCTTGGATCATGCATGAATTGACTGACAACACTAACAACATGTGCCAAATAAGGTCTAGTATGTGCTAGGCATATCAGTCTCCCTACCAGCCTTTGATACCCTCCTTTATCGAGCATAGGACTCTCTTAATTACTACCTATCCAGTGATTTTGCTCAATAGGAACACATGTAGTCTTGCGACCAAGTTTTCCAGCTTCCTTGATAAGATCCAAGACATATTTTTGTTTTTAAATGATGATACCTTGTTTGAGTAGGCAACTTAAATTCCAAGGAAGTACTTTAGCTTCCTAAGATCTGTCATCTCTAACTCAGTTGATAGTTTTCCTCTCAACAACTGCTTTTTAACATCATTCCTTGATATAATAATGTCATCAACATAAACAACTAAAATAGTAAATTTTTCACTTGATATATGTTTTAAAAAGAGTGTGTGGTCTCCTTGACTTTGTTTGTATCCCAATGATAACATTGTCATCATGAACCTTCCAAACCAAGCACAGGGGGACTGTTTCAGTCTATATAATGCCTTCTTCAGCTATCATACTTTGTTCTTTTAACCAAGAACACCATAGCTAGGTGGAATTTTCATATAGACCTCTTCTTCTAGGTCTCCATGTAGGAAAACATTCTTCACATCAAATTGATGTACCTCCCATCCAAAATGAGTAGCAAGAGAGAGCAAAATTCTCACTATGTTCATCTTTGCCACCTGGCCAAACGTCTCCTCATAATCAATTCAATATGTCTATGTGTATCCTTTTGCAACCAATCTTGCTTTATATCAAGCTAATATGTTGCCAGACCAATATTTCAGAGTGTATATCCACCTGCAGCCCACTAGTCTTTTATCTCCCAATCCCTCTCCAATCTCCCAAGTTCCATTCTTTTCTAATGCACTCATTTCCTCACTCATGGCTTGAATCCAATTCTCATCTTTTAATGCTTCTTGGACCAAGTTTGGGATTTGTATGGAATCAATTGGTGTAATGAAACTCTGGTGCTGCAGGGAAAGATGTTTAGTGTAGACAAATTGAGAAATAGGATACTTAGCACTAGTCCTTTTACCTTCTCTCAATGCAATAGGTAAATCATCTTGGTTAGGTTCAGACTCATTCAAATATTCATTTTGAGAAATAGGATACTTGGCACTAGTCTTTTTTCCTTTTCTCAATGCACTAGGTAGATCATCTGGGTTAGGTTCAACTCATTCAAAAACTTGTTATCAAGAATAGGAGAACTTGTACCATTAGTACTATCATAGGTTCAGACTCTTGGAGCTATTGCTGGACCACTTTAGGTTGCCTTTTCTTTTGGTAAACCTGAATTGGTGATTTCCATTTGTTTGTAGCTGGTTGAGGTGGTACTGGAGAAGGTGCTAACTCTTGGGAAGAGTCAAACTGGTGTCTAGAGGTACGCATCAATTCTTGAGGTGGCAGTGCCTGTGTAGATGAAAGTGGAAAAAAGGACTCTTGGGATAACCGGCTTCACGTGCTGCCACGAGCTGGAAGTGTGCCGACAAGTGGATCTACGTGCGCATCTAGCGGCAGTTGGGGCTGGGACTTTGAGGCAGTGTAATTAAACCCGGACCGGACCGGCCGGTTCGAACCGGAAACCGGTGAACCGGTCACTGGTCCGGTTCGGTTCTCTTAATGGACCGGCTGAGCAGTTGACCCAGTCAAACCCGCACGAACCGGCCGGGCAACCACCAAACCGCTCCGACCCGAACCGGCCAGGCCACCACCAAACCGCGCGCGCCCATGCTTTTCTGAAATGCACCGTGCCATGCTCCTTTGTGAAATGCACTGTGCACCCTTCACCTTGTGGAACCATGCTCCTCTGATGCGTCCAGGCTCATGCACATGTGAAGTGTGGAATAAATGCCCAAAAACCAATCTTGAGGGATCGAACTCAGCACGCACGGGAAGGAAAGGAGCGCCTCCACCACTTGGCCACTTTCGCTTTTGTTAAGTAATGTTCCATATTTTATATATAGATTATACTTAGTTGTATTTTATATGGTAATTTAATAAAATTCGGTTCAACCGGTTCAACCAATGACCCACTGGTTGAACCAGTGACCCACTGCCTTGACCGAGTCGGTGACCAGGTTGAGTCTGATAACTATGCTTTGGGGTCTGGTCGGTCTCAAGGTGGCAAAGCTGTTGGTGGTGGTGGATGGTCGGGAAAGTCACCAGAAAGGCTACAGACGATGGTGCAATAGCAGAACAAGGGGTTTCGACTGAAAATAAGATAACAGCGGCATAAAATGAAGAGAGAGCCAGGGATGTCTAAACACAACAATGAAGGCAGGTCTAACACAGCAATGATGGCTGTAACTGTAAATGTCCAACAATGAAGGTTGGAGGCAATGGAATGTTGTCAGGCTCCCAAATCAGGAGCTCTAATACAAACTTGAAAGGAAATATGAGATATGGATAAAATGAATATGATTTCCTGATTATAAACATTGTACAAAAAGGATTACAATATATAGAAATCTCCTAATAAATTGTAATAATTTCTTGATACTAATTTCCTAAATTATGATGCTAATTGTATACATATATTTGTACAATATCTCAACACCCTCCTACTATTAACATGAAAAAGATGACTACAAACACCCATTCAACATCATGATGCTACACTATAATATAAAGCCAGCCATAAATCAAACCCCAGATTTCTGTTACCCACAGCAAGGGAGTCAGTCTAACTATCCCATGGAACCCACATGGGCAATACAGACTCAGGCCCAACTAGGGATACTATAGAGAGACAATAGGAATCAAAACTGAAAAGAAAATGAAGGGCTAGGGCTAATAATATGATCCACTCTGCCTTCCGTTACACTAGGATCACCAATTACAAGAGCCTTTTCTTCATAATTGCCAAGGACCACCACCCATCAAGCCTAAGTTTATACTTTGAGGAACATGAATGGTTCTACTTCTCTCACACACTGCCTCAGTCAAGAAACCTTTGGGCTTGATGTGTGGACACTCACATGCCAACTTTACTTGCCATGAAATTCAATTCAATCATGGTGACTAGAGACAAGCATTACACTGCTACCAATTTGGTCACAGAGACTCTAATGCCATATGAACCAATCTTCATAAATGTTCTAGCTATTCGCTACAGGTGCACGAATGATTTAAAATCTACAACATTAACCATCAAAAGGCACTTGAGAAGAATATCACATCCGCAGATTAGCAGTGATGATCCACATAACTTACACATATATTCAAGAAATTGCTTAAGAAAGAATTCACAGCCAGTTGGTAGGGCCAAATTTTACTAAATTATTTTCAACAAAAAAAAGGACAGTGTTAAGTTACAGTGACCTACTGCTAAATATAATGCCTCAGCTGCTCTTTCCACTTCAGTAAATACATCATCTATGTGGATTCGTTTTACTCGACCTTTCCATGAAGACTCCATGTCTTCAAAGAATTCATTTGGAAAGACAGGAAAGGAACTGACTATCTGATCATTCTCACCATCCAGAGAAATTACTTTACAAATCTTACCTGCTGTCAATTCACACCCATCAACCTGGAAAAAAGGAAACATTAAATAAATTTTACAAGCCAATGCAATTTGATGCAGCTTATCAGCCTACAAACAAGTGAAATGCAGTTCTAAAAGACCTAGAATCATCAGATTAGATTTAACTCTTTCATTAATTAAACAATAAAATGAGAAAGAAAATTCACAATTTGGTAAAACATAATAACAGCCTAATGTCATGATACTATGATAGTTATATTTAACATTCCAAAAAATGTATAAAGGGAGCTCTATGTGTTTCTTCATTTGTCCTAAATACAAGATGAAAACAGTGTGGACTAGCCCCTTTTTGATATAGATTGCAAAAGAGAAAAGAAAAATGGACTTGTTGGGACTCACCAAGGTTTCAAAGTCAATTTTTAATCCAGTTGCCACCCACGTGGGGTTAATTAAAAGTCTCAATATTTCATTGAGTTCAGAAGTTTGGTACATCTGCAAAATTTCATCAAGTACATTCTTTATTCTACAAAATTCAATATGGTTGGCTTCCCGCAACTCGAGTAGCTTTGCAAGCTGCACAAATACAGGTAGGAATCAGACACAAACAGTGACAAATGAAAACAGAAAAGATCAAAAGATTGTTGACAGAAAAAAAAAATGACGGGAAAGGGAGAAGAAATAATAAATATAAAATATAGTGAAGCATTAAATCAGGAACCAGAGTTGTAAAGAAGAGAAGTCTTGAAACAAGAATTAGTATTTACGATAGAAAACTCAGCTAGTTTCACTGTTCTGCTCAAAGCAAAGCCACACCAACTATAATATAAAATAAAAATTCTTGCCATTTTGCTAATCCCAAGAAACTATTGTCCTGTAATCTCATGTTGCTATCAAGAAGAAAGGACATAAGCCAAGGTACAGGACTAGAAATCCTCCATTGAGACAATAAGCATAGTGAGGTGGAAGGTTATTCTGATTTAGACAGGATGGGGTGTCCAATATATCGGTGATCAACATCTGACTATTGTGTTGTCCCCAGTTGAAATGTGATTTGTTTGCATAGAAGTAAAATGTGACAGCAATGTCGAGAACAAAAGATTTTCGAGCTATGGCACATAATTTATATGAATTCAGAGGGATGAGAATACCAAAACTTTCAGGGACTTTTGCTGCTTCAGGTAACCATGAGCATACATCATACTTTGGAGTTCTTAGTGTCCATGGATCAATGAATGCATCAAAGCTCTTTTCTAGTGGTGCAAAAAGCTAGCCGAAGTTTAGTAAGCGCCTTCTTAATTCTTATTCAACCTAGTTCTACTAGGCTAATTAATAAATCTAGGATTACAAATATGGACGGGCATTCAGAACCCCCAAAATTGAGAGTTTATAGTCACTGTCACTGAGATTGTTATATCAGCTACTCCGTTGCCCACAAGCCACAAAAAGCAACAACAGAGAGGAATACGTGCCCTTCTAACCTTTGGTACTAATCACAAACCATGTTCTTCTTGTACTATGCATTTGAACTCAAGAATCTAATCATGAGTCAAACTCCCATCCTTGTGACTATAACAAATTAAATCTAGAAGTCATTCTACTAATTGAAGAATCCAAAGAGGTGAACACATATATAAACTTAACACCATTTTCTTTAAAGGTCTGGCTTGTGTCTTAAATGATAGAGGAACCAAAGAATAAGACCATAAGACACCAGTCCGAACCTATTAAAGCAGCAATTTGTCATGTTTAAGTCTATTATGGGGTACAACCACTAATTATTCATTCTGTGTGAAGCACAAAGATCTTCAAGATAAAAAGGTGATGCAAGAGCAATAGAAAAGAAATAATTAGTTGACAGGATATTTCTGTAATCTTAAGATATCTAATTTAATTTTTGAAGCTTCTGGTTATGGACAGTATTTTAGGTCGGATTTGTGAAATTTAAGAGTTCTAGTATCTTATTTGTAAGTCCCAATATTACAAATGGGTTCATCAGTCAGTAGTAAGTGCCAAGGATCCTAGGTAGACTCCTGGTCCTACTACAAAAGGATAACATGCATCAAATTTCATTTGAAGTCCAACCACAGTTTATGGAAGTGACAGGAATACAACCTTTGCTGATGAAACGCACGTAAATTCAGGAATTGAGCATGTTACACTGCTCATAAGTTTGCATATTGCTGCCAACAAAAACAGAAGAAATTTAATATAGAATTAAGCACAAAATAACTTGCATTTTAAAACCTACTGGTAAAAGCAAATTAAAAAAATAAATGATCGCTATAAAGAAGAATAGACATTTCGCCGTTTTTCAATGATGATGATAAATAACAAAAATAAACAGTAAATATTTTGATAAAATGTTTGTAGGAAAGATTATCAAGTAAATTACATATACAAATCATTACCAAAATAGAAAATTAAAGACATAATATGAAAAATGATATATCTTCCTCCTTTATCTTTTTACAAATCGGCCTATGTACTAAATGAGGTTTTGATTACTTTTTAATATATCAAGACATGAATTCAATGTACTTTTTAAATTTATTTAGTATGTAAGAAGATTCGTAGGAAGATATATCATTACTCATATATATATATAAGGGGCGTATCACATAAGACGGGTGGTTTATTATGAGAGTGAGGAGCAAATATGAGTCATATAATCATACATAGATAGTCAAGATTGAAAATTGATTAATGATAATTAATGCCCGCATGCTCATTTGAAAGAGTTACATGACTTTATGTTTTAATCTTGACTATTCATGTAAGATCTAATGGTCAAGATTCACTCCTCTCACTCTCACCATATATATATAATCACCTTGAATTGTGGATCCAATCTCATATGAAGGAGGATTCAAAAGAAGATCTCTCACATACCTGACAATGACAAAAATAAATTATATATTCTTATAGCTATTTATAATTACGAAATTTGAAATAGACAATTAGACAAATAATTAATTTAATTTCAAAATTTTGGTACCCATAGTTCAGAACCACAAAAGGCCAAAACCATAAACAAGTGTAATACTCTATCCAGCTAGACAAAATACTGATATGCTACATCATGTTAACGATATTTACAGAGAAGGAAAAGAGAAGACAGAACAAGCAAACCAGTAAGCACAAAAAATTTGAAGGGGGAGTTGGCCAGTAATTCATATGAAAAACTATCCAAAAATACCACATAATGAATTTAAAAAAAAAAATGCCTTACAATACAGGCAATCCAGTGCAATTTGGTGGAAGTATCACTTTCAACAAAGAAGGTATTCCTTCTGTTGGTATGGCACCTGAAAATGCAGGATCAGCAGATTAAGGAGGAAGAAGATAACCAGTGGGCACAACATTGTCATCAATATATAGACTGACCAATTTGAGTTGCTGTTCCTAGAGTTAAAGGACGAGGACGGTTTTCTGAAGGCACAGTTGTGTTCCTAAATGTGACCTCATCCTCAAGGCCATAAAGCTCCTTTACCTATAGTGTTCCATAGTGAAATACACACATCTTGAATGACACTTTAATACACATACAAATTTAAAAAATAAAATGAGAAGGACACATATATTCTTTTTAATTTTTTGGTAAAAAAAGGACATATAGATTCATACCTTCAACAAAAGTTCAGAGATAGGGTTTCCACCAAACCATTCAACATGTCTGGAGCTGCACTCTCCCCACAAGAGGCCTCCCTCCCCAAATTCTCCCCAGCGGAAGGTTCCTGGAAAGACACTACTAAAATATATAACAAGGATGCATAAAACTACAAATGCAAGAACAGCAACAAAACTTTCCCACTTGATATGATTGGCTAAATGAATCAAGCAACACCATTGTATGGATAATAAACCATGTCTATATACAAATCATTTAAATCTAACTTCTTGTTAATGGTTTTGTCTACCAATTTTCTTTATCTCCTTTTACCTCTAACTACCGGGCTATCTTCCATCTAATCTAACACTTTAGAGGGCTTTGATAGGTTGACTTCTCACATGACTAGACCACCTAAGACATGATTCTATCATATCTTTCACAATTGGTACTACTCCAACATTCTCTCTATTGCATTGATTGTTAATCCTATCCTATCTAGTGTGCCACCTATCCAGCGCAACATTCTCACCTCTACAACATTGAGCTTATTGTCTTTTATTGACTTTTTACAACCCGACATTCAGTCTTATAGAACATCATATATCTTATAGTTGTGCAATAAAATTTCCTCTCAAGCTGAATAGCACTTTTCAATTAAAAATAACACACCCAAACACTCCACCACCTCATCCACCTAACTTAAATCCTCTGATTTACAACTCTTTATTTTCCCATCATTTTGTACAATTAACGAGAGATATTTAAACCACGTGGCTTGTGGTATAGTATGTTCACCAATTTTCATCTCTAAGCTAGAATTAACGCACCTCTTGCTGAACTTATGTTTCATATACTCTTCCTTACTTCTACCTAAACAACAAATGTGCAACGAATATTTTTCCAGAAGAAGCTCTCCCTCTACTTGGATATTTACCAAGTGTTGAGAAACAGAGAAAGAGAGAAAACATAGGATGAATCCGTGTGTTTTGAACTACACAACGGAGTGAATATATATAGACAATGTGCAATAATTACACAATAATTACAAAGATATATTATCTCTATTTACAGATAACAAAAGATAATAAAGGATAATAAAAGATATTCACAAGATATTCTAACACTCCCCCTCAAGCTGAGGCATATAGATCATATGCACCTAGCTTGTTACATAGGTAACTTATTCTAGGACCTCTCAGTGATTTGGTGAGAACATCCGCCAATTGGTCATTTGAATTGACGAAACTTGTGGTGATGTCTCCAAATAGAATCTTCTCTCTAATAAAGTGACAATCAACTTCAATGTGTTTGGTCCTCTCATGAAAAACTGGATTTGAAGCAATGTGTAAAGCGGCTTGATTATCACAAATAAGTGTCATTTGTTTGGCTTCCCCAAATTGAAGCTCTTTGAGGAGTTGCTTGAGCCAGATAAGTTCACATGTGGCTGAAGCCATTGCACGATACTCTGCCTCAGCACTAGATCGAGGCACTACGGTTTGCTTCTTGCTCTTCCAAGATATGAGATTGCCTCCAATAAGTATACAATACCTTGAAGTGGAGCAGCTATCGAGAGAATCTGCCCAACTGCATCGAGAATACCCAACTATATCAAGTATGCCCCTTATTTTTCATAAATAAGGCCCTTTCTGGTGCTCCTTTGACATACTTCAAAATACGGGATATGACAGACATCCCGGCTGAGCTTCACATGGTGAGTTTAGGAATTGACTCACCACACTTCTTTGCAAAAAAGAAATGTCCGGACGAGTAACTGTGAGATAGTTCAATTTCCCAACCAATCTTCTATATCTCCCAGGGTCAGATAGTGGCTCCCCCTGATTTGGTAGGAGCTTGACATTAGGATCCATAGGAGTATCAACAGGTTTTGCAATAAGTAAACCTGTTTCCTCTATAATGTTAACAGCATATTTTCTCTGAGAGAGAACTATGCCATCTTTGGATTGTGCTACTTCAATACCCAGGAAGTATCTGAGTTTGCCAAGATCTTTGGTCTGGAAATGCTTGCATAGGTGCTGTTTGATCTATGCTATACCCTGAGTGTCGCTCCCTGTAATGACAATGTCATCAACATACACAACTAGGTAGATGCAACCTCTCTGAGTATGACGATAAAACACAGAGTGGTCAGCTTCACTCCGAGTCATACCAAATTGCTGAACCACAGTGGAGAACCTTCCAAACCAAGCTCGAGGAGACTGCTTAAGACCATACAATGATTTTCGAAGGCGACAAACAAGGCCAGAAGACTCCCCCTGAGCAACAAACCCAGGAGGTTGCTCCATATAAACCTCTTCCTCAAGATCACCATGGAGGAAGGCATTCTTAATATCCAACTGATGAAGAGGCCAATGACGCATAGCAGCTATAGAAAGAAACAGACGAACAGAAGCCATCTTTGCAACAGGGGAGAAGGTATCACCATAATCCAAACCAAAGATATGAGTGTAACCTTTGGCAACAAGACAAGCCTTAAGACGATCAATTTGGCCATCAGGCCCCACCTTAACCGTAAAAATCCATCGATGGCCAACCACAGATTTACTCGGAGGGAGAGACACCAGTTCCCAAGTACCACTGTCCTGAAGTGCACACATCTCAGTAATCATAGCTTGTCTCCACCCAGGATGGGAGAGAGCCTCACCTGCAGTCTTAGGAATAGACACAGAAGACAAAGAAGACAGACAAGCATAATGTAGAGAAGACAAACGATGATAACTCAAGGCAGTATAGTGAGGGGACGGGTTACGAGTAGAACGAGTGCCTTTATGAAGGGCAATGGGAAGATCGGAAAAGCCGGGGCCGAAAGGTAGCGAAGGATCGAGCGCAGGAGGAGAGTCCACATCGGCCAAGGCAGGCTCGGAGGAAGGAAGCAGGGGAGGAGGCGTGGGGTCGAGTGCGATGGATGGTCAGGCTCGGCTTGTGGACGGGGTCGACGATGGTAAACCTGAAGGGGGCGAGGCATGGGTGTAGGCAGAAGGGGTGGCAAAGGCATAGGGAGCACAGGAAGTGGGAGTTCCTCAGAAGCAGGAAAGGTGGAATGGTTGGATGGCTCAAAGAAGGGAACAGTGTCAAAAAAGGTAACATTCGCGGAGACCAGATAACGAAGCAGAGTAGGAGAAAAACACCGAAAACCTTTTTGAGACCGAGGGTAACCAAGAAAAACACATTTAAGTGAACGTGCAGAAAGTTTGTCAAGTCCAAGAGCTAAGTTATGAACAAAGCACGTGGACCCAAAAACGTGCGGGGGAAGGGAGTGCAAGGGGTCATGGGGAAATAAGATGGAGTGGGGAACTTGGTAGTCCAAAACGAAAGAGGGCATGCGATTAATTAAATAACATGCAGTTAAAACGGTATCCCCTCAAAAACGAAAAGGTACATGATTATGAAGAAGAAGAGCATGGGTGGTTTCAATGAGATGACGGTTCTTGCGCTCAGCCACCCCATTTTGTTGTGGGGTATGAGCACAAGACGTCTGGTGAAGAATCCCATGAGAAGCTAAAAAATTTTGAAAATCATGAGACAAATATTCTTTTGCATTATTACTACGTAAAGCGCGAATAGGAACATCAAATTGGGTTTTTATTTCTTGATAAAATTTGGTAAAAATAGAAAACAACTCAGACCTATGCTTCAATAAAAACAACCAAGTACAACGAGAGTAGTCATAAATAAAAGTAACAAAATAACGAAATCCTAAACTAGACACTGTGCGACTAGGATCCCAAATATCTGTATGAACTAAAGTAAAGGGAGACATAGCTCGACTACTAACACTGTCAGGAAAATGACTCCGCGTGTGTTTCCCAAGTTGACACGATTCACAAGGCAAACTGGATAGTTTGGACAGGCTAGGCACCATGGGCTTCAAGTTAGCAAGGCTGGGATGACCTAACTGGGCGTGGAGGGTGAGAGGGTCTGTGGTGAGAGAGCAAACACTTGACGGGGGGCGGAGCCAGTAAAGGCCACGAGACTCACATCCGGTGCTAATCATCCGTCCCTTGCTCAGGTCTGCCCAAGGAAAGCGAATCTTGATGAATGAAATGATGCAATTAAGGGCTTTAGTTAACTTATGAACAGAGAGTAGGTTGAATGGAGAACCCGGGGAACATAAAGGGCGAGAATCAACCGATATAGAAGGTAGGGGATGGGCGATGCCACCAGTGAGGCTATATGTGAGAACCGTTGGCTAAAGTGGCTTGATGGTAAACAACTTGAAGTAGAAAGTATGGAAAATAAAGCTTTATTACAGAGATATGTAGTCGATTAGGCGGCAGAATCAAGAACCCAAGGACCCAATGAGGCCGACTGAGAGAGACAAGCAAAAGAACTACCAGAGTATGCAATAGAGGCAATGGAACCAGAGGTCTGACGTTGCTCAAACCACTTCAGAAAATCGGCATAGTCGGTGGAGGCGATGCAGAGTGGATGTGTCCGAGAGTAGCGAAAATCTTGCTGGGCAACATTAACGAAGGCGCAAGTGAGGATGCAAAGTGTAACATCGATCGATGGTGTGGCCTAACTTATGACAATGATCACACTTGGGACGGGACTTCCGAGAACGGCCACGATTGTTACTTTGGCGTGGTGAGGCGGTATCAGCAAAGCGAAGGAAGGAGCATCTTAGTGGACGGCTTGGCGGGGCAGCGAAAGTAGAAAGCGGACAACGTGGAGAGTGTAGGCCGCGATCGGTGATCCTAGAAGCTGATCACGGGTAGCATAGTGCTCTGGAGGTAAACCATAAAGGGCCAGAAGCATAAAGAAAGAGCTACGTTGCTCTAATTCCTTCGCCGGGGTATCAGCAGGAGGTAAAAGTTCATTGAAATCATGAAGAGCGCCGTGAATCTTACCCAAATAAGATGACATAGAACCATCAAGTTGATGAGGAGCAATAATATTCATAAGATCACGACAAACACGATAGAGACGTTGAGTGTCATTGGTGAAGAGCGTTTTTGCCTGTGCCCAAACAGATTCACAAGTGACATGAGCCCGAAATATCTGTTTGATGGAAGGAGCAAGGGTAGACTTGAGAATACTACACAGTTGAGCATCAATCTTAACCCAACGAGGACGCTCAGCCTCCGGGATGTCAAAAGCCACCTTGGTGAGATGATCAGCATAATCCTGTCCCAGCAACCAAAGACGGATGTCTGATGTTCAAGTATCATAGTTGGTGCCATCAAGTTTGTCAGTGGAAAGAGGCACACTAATATAACTAGAAAATGTGGGGGGCTCAGCCTTTGGAACACCCTTATTATTAGCCATGGGTCACAAAATAAATAAATAAATAAGCGAGCGGAATCGGAAATATGAAAAAGTAGCGTCGTTTGAGTGCGAATCGTGAGACCAAGAGACGGTCTGGGGATGAGTAGGAGAGCACGAGTCTTGGCCTAGCGCAGGAAACTTGGCCTGGAAAAGAGGACCGGGACTTATGCCACTAGCCGGAAGAAGGGCGGCGGCACGAAAAACGAGAAGGAAGAAGAGCGCGTGCGGCCAATGACGGCAAATCTGGAGGTGTGGTCGGTGGGGTTCGGCCGCGCAGGGCAGGGCGAGGCTGTGGGTGGGGTCGGCGGTGGGAATCGTCGTCGGAAAAGTCGCCGGTGTGATTCTGAGGCGAAAAAAAGGAAGGGGAAAAGCGGCACCCGGAAAGGCTCACGGCTTTGCGAGAAAAATTTTCACGGAGAGGCGATGGGCCCTCTTCACGGCACGGAGTAGGGTTTTCTTTCTTTCTTAGGCTCTAGATACCATGTTAAGAAACAGAGAAAGAGAGAAAACATAGGATGAATCCGTGTGTTTTGAACTACACAACGGAGTGAATATATATAGACAATGTGCAATAATTACACAATAATTACAAAGATATATTATCCCTATTTACAGATAACAAAAGATAATAAAGGATAATAAAAGATATTCACAAGATATTCTAACACCAAGAAATCGATCATGGGAGAATTACAGCTTATGAGATCTTGATATTTACGATTAGCTAACCAAAACAATGGTTAATCAAGAGAAGATATTACAATCATTGAATGCTGCTCATCAATCTTTTAGCTAGTCATTCTAAACTGAAAAGATGTTTGTTACAGATCATGAACCTTCACCTAATAGCTTAAGCTTTGGGATAGTTGGTCCTTAACCTCATAGCAAAGCTTCTATGGCCAAGTGGTTTGCAATTTGATCTAGCCATCCTTATTCTTCAAAACATGCTGACTTTCAGTACATGATATTGTTAGCCTTTGCATTGACCAGTGCCCACACATTAAGCTCAACGAAACCTTATGTCATAGCGCATTAGATACATTAAATTATTCATGAGCTTTCACATAATAGCTTAAGCTTTCTGGATAGTTGGTCATTGGCAATGCTTAACAAAATATTTTAAATTACAACTCTCCATAACATAGACAGGGATTGTTGCTATGGTAGGGGTTGGAATAGCCTAGGTACTTCCTCTTCTCATAGAACAAATTACTTCAAACAAGAAACCTCAAGGCAGTAAGAAGTAAACAAATCAATCTGACAAATTCAACTCACTCAATCTTACAAAAATGGATTGGGTCAGTCAGCTTGGGAATGTGTTATCAAGGATAAAGGAACTCTACTAACTCAAAGCCCCAAACAAAAGTGTGAAGAAGCTTTTCCACTATGATACTTAGTTTAGAGCGCACATTCTTCTGTTAACCCTCACACCAGTATTCAGCATCCCCTTTCTGATTTCGTGAACACCAGTATCTATACTCATGCACAAGCTTATTTTCTTACAGAACAATGAAGTCAACAAAAATCAAGCCTCACCAAACTATGTGGGGATTTTCTTATTCATTAACCAATGAAGAGGCTTAGACCAGATAGGACAAACACCTGTAGTGTCAGCAGGCAAGGACAGCCCCAACCCAACAGCAGAGAATGAAACTTGATGAAACCTATGAAAGCAATGAACCAGAGCTTTCATCTAAAATTTCTCTCTAAATACAAAATAAGCCAATCCAATCACGTATTTAATAAAATCCATCTACTCATTCCACAGATTACCATGACAATAGTTATAAAAATAAATCTTACATTCTTTTAATATAAGAATAAAATTTACCAGCATGAAATGAGAAAAATATAACATGGGAAAGGATAAGATATCCCTTCAAAATAGAAACTCTAGATTCAACTTGAAGCATGAAAATCAATGAATATGTGTCCAGTCAGGTCATTCATATTTAATGGCAAAGTCTCCAAATTTGTGCACCAAAATGTGATGTTTAACTAAAATGAAAAGGAAAAAATATAAATAAATAAAGTCCAAACCTGAGGAATTTTGCCTCAAAGACATATGAAGAAATAAGTGATGGTATTGACAAGTACGAAGTTTTGTAACTACTGCTTCCTCTGTCAAACCATCTTCTGCTGAATATGTCTTCATTGTCTCAAGGACTAAAATTATGCAATAGCCCCTTGCAGAACGTGAAATTCCTAGAACAAAAAGATAATATTAAAAGTTCATGCTACCACAATAGACAAAACATGCAGTAAAAACTAAATCTTAACATGCCAATAAACAATGCAGTCATTGAAAAATTGGACCTACAAAAAACTAAAGTTATTCATACCTATTACAGGCATTGGTTCGGGAAATTCAAGGTCATGATCAACCCCAACAAGTCCATATACATATGGATTTCCAGGATGAGCATGCCTGAAATATTGAAGATTAAGTCAGCAAGATGACATCCTCAGTAAATTTTAATCTTTGCTCAATTACCCTCTCCCAAAATGCTAAAGGATCTCACTCCAAAAAGAGCATGTGGGATATTAAAATGACAAAAAGGAATCAAGAATTCCCAGCAAAGAGACCCCAAGTCAAAAGTCTCCCAGTCATTAAGGATTGAACAAAGTGAAAGTTCCAATAATACATTAATAATTTGTCGTAATATTCCACTTGAAAAAAGAAAAGCAAGAAAATGGGTTAACTGAAGATTATTTTTCTGATGATATTGTTGTACAAAGCATTTATAATATATAGGCATATAGAAAATTATTATCAGTAAATAGTAATTATTGCTTAATGATTTCTATCCTAAACAATGGTACAAAAATCAGTTACATATCTATAGGCATAAATGAAACATTTGTATAATATATAGAAAATTATATCTGGCATCTCAATAATTTCTATTAAATCCAAAATAGAAAAAGGGATAACTAGATGGCACAAGAATAGGCTTCTTATTATAGAAACCCTTTTATTGGGATAAAAAGACTACAAATATCTTAACTAATAACACAAACCAAATCATGCAAACCAACCAGTTTGCTTAATTTCAGTTTTAGAATGGATTTATGTTAAGATTTCTATTATAGTTTATCCTATAGAACCATATGAACAAATCAACTTTCTACTTGAAACTAAAAACATTACTGAGAAAGACAAACTCTTCCTAGTCTTCCTAGGTCTTAAGCAATCTCTTTCAACTGAAAAGAGAACATCATTGGCTTGTAGAAAATTTGTAATTACCCAGCTATAAATCGACCTTTCCTAGATCGAGCTTGAGTTGGACCCTGAACTTCCTCCACAATGCACTGTAAAGAGCAAAATGCAGACATCCAATAAACTACCATATAGATTGCACAAGATAAGTTGCCATTCATCTTAACACCAATTTACAAGCAGTTCATAAGCATAAATATGAGCCTGGTCAAGTTCATCATGGAAAGATGAAAATTTAATTAGTATAAAGAAAAACAAGCTAAATATCATTTAACTGCCATACTCACCACTGAAAAACCGTTATGCGTCAAATCATCTAAGGTCTGTCGAAGATTCTGTGACCACAGCAAAGAGCAAAGTCATCTACTATATATGCATGTGTGCACGTGTGTTTGTGAGAAAAATCAATGATCGCATTGAACCATTGTTGCACCCCAAAATAAAATAGAAACATATCTATACTTGTCAATGCATACAAATATTAAATGATTATTTTAGAAAGTCGAAGGCCACTACATGAAACAAGAAGCAAAAACAAAAAACAAAAATTCAAAAATAAACAAGAACTCCTTGGCTGGCACTGAAGCAGCTGGATGGATGCAATTTCTTTAATACACCTAAAACATTCATTTAGAGGAGCCAATTCTGTGTGTTTTGCAGCTGTGTGCATGATGGAGGTCTTATTTGTGCATAGACTTAAATGGTCCATTCAGAACTATGAGTTGCAAAACCAAATGTAAACCAGAAATCACATGAAATTTAATGCTCCCCGGATTTTATAGTTCTTGCAGACTCTCTTTTCAAATTTAGTAAAGAAATGACCACGACAGAAGAACCTTTTATAGACTAAATATATTCCGTCAGAATACACATCAAACTTCCAGAAACTGTCGTCAAATGCCCAACAAAGAACTTTCCAAAGACTTGCTCCATTCATATCTGTACCGTAATTACTGTTGAACACACACTGGATATAAAATCAATATACTGACCATGACAGAAAAAGTTTAACCACTTTTTCTTCTATTATGCTCCATTAACATCCATTTATGTGTATTATGCTTCTTGAGATGAACAAAACCATGTAATCAATCAATATATATAAATTTGTAAAGATAACATCACAATTTGCACAAGAATAATAATGTCAATACCACAACAGGGCAACCAGCCCTGGGAATACTATCTGAACGCAGACCACCAAAGGGATTTAATCCTGCATATTGAACAAGAATACAAGCATCTATTCCAATAGCTTCATAAAAGTCACCAACCTGAAGAGAAAACAGAAAAGTTATACAAAGAAAGATTACACCATTAAGTGTAGAAATAAAGATATAATGTCAAAGAAGAGCAGATCATAAAATTTATTAAGAACCAGAGACTGCAGCCATCAGACCAAATGTACAAGATTCTCAATGCCTGACCAAACTTTCATCGGACAAGATAAATACAACATACTCTGCAAAGCAAAACTTCACGTGGAAATCTTGACTTGAACTGTAACATTTCCCAGTTGAGTGTTCCTTCCTTCAGACTACACAAAAATAAATTATATTTCCATCAAATTTCTTACAATAATACCATTCATGGATATATCAATGTTCATTTCCAAGACCTGAGTGTCATTGGTTAGGTTTCAGGATCTTTGCATTACCCAATCCAAAACCTAACAGCTCTTAGGGAAAAATGAAGAAATAATATTATTGCAGAGAACAGAGAAAAGGCACATTTAAGGAGAAAGGACCCGGTATCCACCAGAACATAGAAGCAAAAGGAAAACACAGAGCCACAGAGGCTCAAAAAGTTTTTGATAGAAAAGAGAAATGGACAAAAGAGAAAAAAAAAACTAGAGGGAGAGTAAGACATCCTCAAAGACAAAATTCTAGATGCATGCAAATATGAAAAATACTCAAAGAATGCAGACTGCCACAACAACAAATGATGCAACCATTTTTGCTCCAATGAAGTAGACCAAATAGCTGCTTAAACTGCACACTGCCAGCGCACCACTGAATTTCAGTCTCCTTATTTTTTCCAAAAACCTTTTTTTCCAAATTCCGATAATCAAACCAGCCTACACCCCCCTCCACCAAAGAAAAATGCAGATTCAACCATTTTTGGGCCCTCACCCTAACTTAAAGTTCAGGGCCAGCTGGTTCCTTGAATTCAGGACCTCTGTGACAGAGGGATCTTATATTTGATCCTGTGTACCTTCATTTCTCACTTCTCATTTCTCATTTCTCATAAACAGCAGGCCTAACACCCATGCTTCGCCAAACTTTAAGAAGAGAGGACTTACATTTGAAGGGCCATAATAGAGATGATTCAGCGGACAACTTATTAAGATAGCAAAATATTGGGGATGAATGATTGTCAGCAAATAGAGATCACAGCCTATCAAGACATGATGCTGCATTTAAGCTCTAGACTGATTATTAAAATAAATGTCCAATTAGTCTTTCAAATTTTGGAGGTCCAAAGTCCTAGTGCAATGTTCTAATCATATGTCAACCATATGAACTAAGAACAAGTTTAAATACTGATCATCTTGTAAATTTAAATCATTAAATGCCATCAAGGATACGTATCAAAACTTTTAGATGTATCCAAAAGCAAAAAATGATAGCCTCGATTTCAAAAGTGCTCACCTTCCATTTTTCAAGTTACAATCCAAGCCCAACAAGTTGGAATATTCAAGCCTTTTCAACAGCTGCATGGCCGAAGGCTTTTTGCACATCTCCATTTTCTGTCATGTTTTAAAAAAGAAACAAGGAAGTGATTGCAGAGTTTCCCAAAAGAGTCCACACCTTAATCAAAATAATACAAGTTGTAAGAAGTAATGGCTAAGTTTGCCTCCTTCCACCACAATATGTGAGAAAGATCTTTATCATCTAAAACAATATTTTGCACTTTGTGCTTCTTGGTCGCTTTACTGCTACCCTTCAAAACCTTCATATCTTTGCAACCTGATACTTTCCCAATGTGTCCATTTATTCTATATGTCATCAAGTTTCGGATTTAGATGTTACACCATAAAAAGAATAGAAATTTAAAGTACTTGGATTTTGGCAAGACTGGGAAATATTACTAAAAAAAATTAGAGCATATTTTCTGAAATCAGAACAAACGAATAATAATAATTTCACAATGTGTTCCACTTGCCATCCAACGCAATAACATAATTTGTACCCCAATGATTCAGTCTTAATCCTGATTCAAGCAGATTGTACTGTCCCTGGATCTAAATAGAGGTGATAACACAGATACAATTGTTTGCATTTGTCACATGAACATTAGCATAACCTCGCGCAAGTTTCCAAGCCTTTCAATGCAGCCACAGTGCCAATGCATTTTGACACAAAGCTGATAATAATAATAATAAGAATTTGACGGACTGGAAAGTTTTACACAAAATATCCAATCATGTGATGGCATATCAGCAAAAATTGTTAAGTCTTATTCCACTACTACCTGATAAATGATTCAAACAAACAAGAAAGCATTATTACGTGTTTATGCGGAAAATAACTCCCAAATTAAAACACGTCAAGAAAAGAAAGAAGTTGGAAATTAAAAACAGTGTAATCACTCACTAGCATACATCCAAAACAAGCACGTGTGCAAAATTGGAAGTAACATCATAAAAAGAGAGAGACAGAGGTTACATCACTTACATGAGCATCCGCGAGGGAAGGAATGAAATGCATGGAGGTGCAGGAAAGGAAGGGGAACGCCACCTGGGTAATAAAACGACGTCGTTTCCAGATGACAACGAGCGCATTACTCTTTGAGGGCTTTACTTTAGTGGGTTTGAACTTTGAAGGACAGGAATAGGAGCTGGCCTCCGAAACCGTAAATAACAGTCGTAGCTTTCGTGCCTCCTACCCACACACAACACTCATATAGCAATCGACAGGCTTTAGCGGGTGGTGAGGAGATAATTCGTTCCCCAAATGTTGTAGATACGGGCAGCATTTGGATTGGCATTTTTCAGTAAAAAAGAAAACAAAAAAAATGATTATTTACTCATGTCCAAAATATCCAACTTTATTTATTACTATGCACTTTTTTTTAAATAAAAGTATTACGTTTGGCTGTCATATGTATTGACTGCACATAATACATTTAACTGTCAAATATATCGCATAAACTTAGATGTCGAAGTTGATAAGTGTCAGGTTATATTTCAACTAACAATTAATTGTTTGCACAATAATTTTTTCCATGTAATACTACTCTTGGCCGATTTATATAACTTAGACATATGGGTATTTTGGCATGTGAAGTTGGTTTCTTTGGCTGCTATATATTAAAGCAACAACATT
>CM062346.1:17111410-17166731 GCA_031216105.1 Dalbergia cultrata
TAACATTATTATAGTTTTTAGAATTTGATCGAATTGACCGGTTTGAAACAGAAATAAGTGAAGCGGTGCCTTGTCAAGTCCGATTTGCTATATCAATTGGTTATGCTACCAAACTGATGAAACCCAGTCAAAACTAGCCAAGTTTGAAGCTCAACTGGATACCGTGAATCACCATATGTTAAGTTGGAAATTACTGAAACTCAAAAATCATTACATATGGGATTTAAACCCTTTCCTGGAGAAAGAGGGTGCGCTCCCAACCACTAAGCTATGCAATTTTATGTGTTATTATGCATCAATAATATATATTTTAATTCCATATGTATTTGGTAATATCTATCTTTTTTTATTCATTTAATTAAATTTGGTTCAACGAATGACTTATTGATTGAACCAATGATCGGATACCTTAACTAAGTTGAGTTAAAAACTTGTAAATGTGATAATATATGATTTAATAAATGTGTAAAAAAATTTACACTCAATGCATAGAAAATAAGATAGACAGTAATCAAACAATGGTGCTAAAAAACTCACCAAACCATGTGGTAAGCGAAAAACTGAAAAATCATAGATGATAGTATACAAGATAGAAACATGATTTAACAACTAATAGCCCCTCATAAAATGCAATATCAACGGTGGACTCCAACTCTAGCAAATTTTACTCGTGGATGAGTATCATTATATTTTTCATTGAACATAAACAATTATATTATATATTAGGCCAATATGAAAACTGTTACTTACCGTAACTGGAGTTTGCTAGGTGTCTGGTGTGGAGCCTTGTGGTCTCATTTTCCAGGTGGCTGGACACGGTGGCGGGGTACCTGCAAAAGGCACTCCGACGCTCAAGTCAGATTAAGAAGGAAAGTCTGGTGATAAAAGAAAAACATACCCTTGTCAATTTCCCTTGACCTATTTGTAAGAGCACCCCTCCCTTCTTAATGGACTATCAGGGCTGAAGTATACAGTACGGATTTGATGATCTATGAGGTACGGAGGGGATTTCAATCGTCAAAGGTATCTTCTAGAAGTTGTCCTTTCCACTGTCATTCGGTTATCCGTCCACCTTTTGAGACGGGAGACCTTCGAGTTGACTGATAGGAGGTATCTTCCTATTACCTTACTGGATCCATCATCGATAAACAACATCGAGGAGTTCGGGGGTGGGGTTTCATGGCTCAGTTTATTATTGGTCCCGTCTTCGTGCTAGGTTCCTTGCACCAAGTTGGCTATCTAACTTCCGTGATTATAACAGTTGCCCCCAACTTGGTAGGCAGACTACCTTCCGTCTTCCGAGTTTCAACTAGTCCATCCTTTGCCAGACTTGTAGGCGTCTCTTCCGAGAACAACCATACTCATTCCAGGGTTCCCTCGTATTTATTCGTTTCCAGATTGTCATTCAAACGTCGCATCGCCCCATATTCTACGAATGGGTACGCGCCACGTGTGGCCTTCGATGGTTACCGAGGCAGCGTGGGGCTTCCGATTTCCTCGGGTCCTTTAAATACCCATCTTGAGCTCTTTCCTCACATTTTCACCATCTCTCTTTAGATATTTCTCCTCCATCTCTCATCGTTGTCCTCTACAACCATCGCTGCTCTCTGCAACTCATCACTGCCGCCCCGTTTCATCTCTCAGCTTTTTTCCCGATGAGTTTCCCTTCCCTTTTTTTGGTTTCTTTTCTGAACTGCTTGCGTCAAGGTATGAGAGCGAGTCTGTTGCCCTTCTGTTATCTCTGGCTTTTTCCTCTAGGGGTTTCAGGGGGGGCCCCGTGGCGGTTTCATCTTTCCACGCCTATTCTCAGGGCAGCGCCGCCCTGTTGGTAGTGGGGGGGACCACCCTTAGTTCTGTTTTTCCTTTTTGAATTTCTAAATCTGTATATTTTTTGCGCCCAAATCTCAGGTATTTCTTGTGGTGGTTCCCTTGTAGGATATCAAATGGAGGTTAAGATCATGATCCCCGATTCCCTAGACAATGACCTTTTGGCTCATTTTTCCTTCAAAGTCGTCGGGGTTCAGAGTGTCATGAACTATAGGATGCTGGAGAGATATGGGGATTCTCCCATATTTTCCGACACCGAGCTTTCCAGTTGCCATGAGATAGTGCTTTCAGGATGGGACGAGAGAGTTTGTGGGAGACCTGGAGAGGGGGAAGAGGACTTCTTGTGGATATACAATTCTGTGCTATCCTGTTTGAAGGTTACTCTTCTTTTCTCGGATTTCGAGGTGGCCATATTTAAGAGGATGAATGTGGCCCCTTCTCAGCTTCACTTGAACTCGTGGGTCGTCCTCCGAGGTTTCGAGATGGTTTGAGAGTTCCTAGAGATTCCCTGATTTCAACGGGTCTTCTTTTCCCTGTTCATCCTCATGACCTACCAGGGAAAAGACAAAAAGCCTACCATGGTGTCCCTCCAGGCCTCAATCAACAAGAAATGCTTTGAGATTTATGAGGAGTGTTACCATAACTTTAAATCCCAATACTTCAAAGTGAAGGCCAAGTCTGGTTCTTTTCCCTTTTTTCTTTCCGCTGAGGGGAAACCCTTGTTTCCTCTCTACTAGGAGACATCCTACTCCTCCCCAATATACCAAACTCAGAATCTTACATCCGAGGAAACTGTTGTTGTGAAGTTTTTTGTGGATACTTGGGATCGGAAATCGGACCACTTGAATCTGAGAAGGATTATAGATGTGCCTTCCGGGGATGCGATAACGTATATGGGTTCAATTTAATCTTTCGTTTTTATCATTCTTAACATTTATATTCTTTCTATGACATTGATTGCTTATTATTTTTTGCAGAGATGTCTTCGAAGAAAAACATCGCCCTTTTATGATCTTTGACTAAAGGTGCCACTCCTGCACTATCTGAGAAGGAGGGGAGTTCTGATATGGGGGGTTCGGGGTCATCCCTCCAGGGAGTCAGGAAAAAATGCAAGGCTTCCGAGGACTCGGAGATTATTGTTGCTGATTCGTTGGTGGACGAACCTGAAGTTCCTGCTCGTGATGCGTCCGGCGTCCGCTCTTGGGGAGGTTTTCCTTCTCTTTCCCTTCTAGCTCCAACTTCCGCTTTAAGGAGTTTATTTTTGGGATCTACAACACGAATTTTCGCCGCCATGTCTGCCAGCATGATCCCTCCGCGTATCTCTCTCACCTTCAGGAGGATCTGGTTCAGGCCGCCAACTTCCTTCACTACTATAAGGAATCTATAGCTGAGGTTCCCGGTCTTTAAAGCCGTGCCGAGGCCTTGGAATCTGAGAAGGCGATTTTAGAAAAGAAGCTGGAAGAGAGAGAGAAAGAGCTGGGGAAAGAAATCTCTGACCTCAAAGAGAAGTTGGGAGCCTTAGAGGAAAAAGAGAAAGCATGGGGGGAAGAAAAGGAAAAACTTTTTTTACCAAGGTCAAGGCGGATAGTATGCTGACCGAGTCCTAGGGCGGGCAGGCTAAGGTGATCCAGGCTTAGCAGGCGAGCTCTAGTGATATTTTTGAGAATGTATTGGCCCAAGTTCGGGTCCTTGTTGGTCCTGATGTGGATCTTTCCCCTGTGGGTATCTTCCGCCATGTAGTTGATGGCCGAATCGAGGATATCCCCGAGGATGGAGATGGTGATTAGTTTCATTTCTTTTACTGTTGTAAGTCCTCTCGGGGCCCCTCATGTACATATTTTCTTTTAATGGAAGTTGAAGATTTACTTAGAATTTTATCATCTTCTTTTATTTTCTTGTTTATGATTGCTCCACTATACATTTGTTTCTTTTTTATGAATCGTCATAGTGTATTGCCCCCCCAGATGAGTCGAACAACGGTGTGTAAGTCATTTTCTGAATTTTAGTCGATTAGTGCTTGGTGATACGAAGGGGAGATGGGATTGGTATCCTTTCTTCAGGGCTCAGGTGCAGCCTTGGACGGATATCGGGATTTTTTACGAGGTTGATTGGAGGTCAGGTGCGATTCCTTATATGAGTAGAGGTTTGGGCTCGGGTGAGCCCCTAACTGTGATGTCGAGGTTGATCGGAGGTCGGGTGCTACTCCTTGTATGAGTGGAGGTTTGGGCTCGGGTGCGGCACTAACCACGATGTCAGATGGACATGTTATTTTCAAATAAGGTAAATAAATTGACAATAAATAATGCAACTGGAGATGCTTTCATTAGATAAAAAACCAGTTGTATAAGGTCAACTGGCCCACGTGGATGGGGCCTTGTTAAAACTCTCCTGGAAAAACCCATTGGGAAAAACCCGGGTAAGGAAAAAGAGTACCTCGACCTCCGTGGTTGATTACATGGCCTTACAGGTAATATTTTCTTAAGTTTACAGCATTCCATGTTCGAGGAATTAACTTCCCATCCATCGTCGCTAGCTCGTATGCTCCTTTCCTAAGGACTCCGACGACCTTGTAGGGTCCTTCCTAGTTTGGAGCCAATTTGCCTTGGCCCGGCTTTGGAGGTCCGATGTCGGCTCTTCCGAGTACTAGGTCTCCGAGGTCAAAACATCTCTGCCATACACCCTTATTGTATTTCATCGTTATTCTTCTTTTCAGTTCCACTTCTTAGATGTGTGTATCTTCTCGGACTTCATGGAGCAAGTCGAGATCTTTCTTCCTTTGACGTGGGTTGTCTTGTTCTGAGTACATAATGGTTTAGAGCATTGGTTCTCCTATCTCGACTGGGATGACAGCTTCCGACCCGTATACTAATCGGAAAAGGGGTTTCCCCAGTAGTTGAATGCAGGATTATCCGTAATGCCCAAAGTACGCTTCTGAGCTCGTCAGCCCATAGTCCTTTTGCTTCATCTAACCTCTTTTTTAGTCCTTGAAGTATGACTTTGTTGGCTGCTTCTGCTTGTTCATTGGCTTGGGGATATTCTACTGAGGTGATATGGTGCATAATTCCAAAGTTTTCCAACAGCTGTTTGAACTTGCCATCGGAAAACTGTGTGCCATTGTCAATGATTATCTTTTGTGGGATCCCGAATCGGGTGAGGATGTTTTTCCAGACGAACTTCCAGCATTGCACCGAGATGATAGAGGCAAGCGGTTCTGCTGCTATCCATTTCATAAAGTAATCGATCCCCACAACTAGGTACCTGAGTTACCCTGGCACGGTGGGAAAAGGTCCGAGGAGGTCCAATCCCCATTGGTCAAAAGGCCACGGGGCCATAACAGTCAACATTTTTTCAGCGGGGGTGATGTGGAACTTGGCGTTCTTCTGGCACTTGTCACATTTCTTGGTGAATTCCTTCGCATCCTTTTTCATTATTGACCAATAGTATCCTACTCAGATGATCTTTAATGCAAGAGCGTGTCCCCCCAAGTGCTCGCTTCCCACTCCTTCGTGGACTTCTTTTAGGACGTATTGGCTCTGTGTGGGTCCCAAGCATCTCACATCGGTTGGGAATGGCTCATTCGGTAGAGGATTCCTTCCAGCAAGGTGTAATATGGGGCTTCTCGTTGGATTTTCTTTGCTTTCTGTTACTATTCTGACAACGTACCAAGCTCAAGGATGCATCTAAAATCCAAGGTCCAATCCATTCCTTCTTCAACTGCTTGCACTTGCCTTACTTTGGTGATAGTGGGCAACGTGAGGGTTGTTACAATGAAGCTGCAGTTGTTTCATCTAGGTTTAGTGCTGGCGAGCTTGGATAAGATGTCAACTCGGGAGTTCTTTTCCCATGGTATGTGTTGCACTTTCACCATCCCTATATCCGCCATGTGACTTCTGACGAGCTCCAAGTATTGCTTAAGGTGAGGTTTTTTTGCTGTGTATTCTCCTGATACATGAGAGGCCACGATCTGCTAGTTAGTGAGGACTTCTAATGTCATAACATTCAATTCCTTTGCCAAACTTAACCCTACGATGAGAGCCTCGTATTCTGCCTGGTTGTTGGAGGTCGGGAACTCAAAGGTGATGAACATCTCAATCATAGCTCTTCCCTCTTTTTCCAACATCACACCAGCTCCGCTTCCCTTTTGGTTGGAGGATCCATCCACATAAAGCTTCCATTTTCCCTCGACTAGGTCTTCTTCAAAAGCGGTCCATTCCTGGATAAAGTCAGCCAACACCTGAGCTTTTATTACTATTCGAGGCTCGTATTGGATGTCGAATTCAGACAATTCTACTGACCAGGATATCATTTTCCCTGCGAGATCCGATTTTTGTAGGATTTTCCGAATCGGTGCGTTGGTTCTTACGCGAATGGTGTGAGCTTGGAAATATTGCCGGAGTCTTCTAGCAGTCAGTACCAATGCGAAAGCGACCTTCTCTAGCATTTGGTAACAGAGCTCTGAATCTCAGAGAGCCTTGCTGGTGAAATAGATTGGTGTCTGTCATCCACCGTCTTCCCGAACTAATGCCGCTCCCATGGCGTGGTCCCCTACGGATAGGTATAGGATTAATTCTTTTCCTTTGATGGGCTTGGTGAGGACAGGCAGGGATGTGAGATATTTTTTGAAGTGCTAGAAGGCTTATTCACACTGCATGGTCCAGACAAACTTGACATCCTTCTTCATTAGCTTTAACAATGGTAAAGATTTATGAGCTAATTGAGATAAGAATCTGGACAGCGCGGCAGACTTCCTTCTTGTTGGTAGGACTTCTCATCTCTATGATTACCCAACTTATCGAAGGCACTTCGGAATAGGATGTCGACGGAGCTACCCCAATCTACTAATACCTTTCTGACTTCAACGTTGAGTGCCATGATGGAGATGACCATAGGATCATCGTGTCCAGTTAGTACGCCGAGATTTTCTTCTTCCGAGATGGTGATGGGCTAGAAACGTGGTGCCTTAGCTCTTCGGCCTTGTCCTTCGATCCTCATGACTTCTTTCAGGGCTCTTTTCCTAGAGGTCTTCGAAATGCCTCCCCCGGCGAAGCCTCCCACGATAGTATAGATGGTGCGCAGTGCCGGCTCTCCCTGGCATCTTGTCAGGTTTTTAGAACTTGGTCTTGGCATGCTTGTCCTCGGGATCTTTTGTCGGCCTCCTGAGGGCCTAAGGATGGTCTTCGTTTTCTAGGGCTTCTCTAGGAAGCCACATACTTGGCTAGTTTCCTTGCTCTGATTAGTTCCTCTATTGCATCTCTTAGATCTCGGCAATCTTCTATACGATGTCTGTGGCTCCGGTGGTGCTCATAATAAGTGGACTTGTCCGTGCTAGGGCTCACCTTCAAGGGGGTCGGACGAGGCAAGTTTCCTATAGCGTTAACTTCTTGGAACACTTAGGCTAGCAAAACTCGGAAGGGAGTGTATTCCAAGAAGCGGCCTCCCTTTGAGATCCGAGAATCTTTGCATGACCGATCATCCTTCCTCGGACTCATTTTTCATGGGTCATGCTTGTCTGTGAGCCTCAAGGCCTCTTCCAGGTTAATATACTTCTTCGTCCTGCTTTGTAGTTCTTCCAGGGTCCTTGGCTCTTTTTTGGCCAAAGATCGCTGGAAATCTCCAAGCCTTAGTCCCCCTACTAACGTGATCAGGGCAGTTTTGGGGGTGAAGTCCCTGATCTTGAGTGCCTCTTGGTTGAATCGTTCTAAGTAATCCCGTAGGGGCTCGGCTGCCAGTTGTCGGAAACTGAGGAGGCTGGTTACGGACCTAACTTTTGTGCGGCTGGTGGTAAACTACGCCAGGAAGCGTGAGCTGAGGTTCGAGAACCTACGGATTGACCTCGGGGGAAGCTGGTTGAACCACGTTAGGGCAAATTTGTGAAATGTTAGGGGGAAAGCTTTGCACCGAATGGGGTACACCGCTCCGTCGAGGAGCATCCTTGTCTAGAATACGTCTAGGTGCTCTTGAGGGTCGATAGTCCCATCGTATTGCTTAATATCTGTGGGTGGCCGGAATGTTGCTGGCACTGGGTGTCTCATGATCGCATAATCCAAAGGCGTCTCAAAGTCATCACCAGCTTTAGGAGTCATCCCTCTTTCAACCTTATACCTCTGGTTTATTTGATGGTCCGAGTTATGGAGGTTGGAGGCTGTGGGCAGGGACGTTGGGGTCCACCCACTCCCATACTCGAAGGTGGGATTTTGGTTGTTCGGGTCATGGGAATCTCCTCCCTGGTCCTCATGTGTTAGGTACCTTTCCCACTGGGACTGATCTTCTTGCACCTCGTAGAGCCTCTCTTCAAGCTCCCAGATCTTTTCGTCTTGCCTTCTCAGCTTCCTCTCTATCTCGTCCTCTGGTACATAATCTCGGCATCGCCTCTCCTCATGGCGTTTTCTCCGCTCCAATTCTTGCTCGAGGCTCGCCATTCTTGGCCCCTGATCTTGTAGCAGACTCAGTATCTCCTGATAGGGGAGATTACTGTCCTTAGGGACTTGTATGATGGACACCAAGCGAGCTTTATTGAGCTGGGCCTCCGGTTCTTGAGGGGCTTTCCCTAGTCTTTGGCCTGGTTCTCCAATGGTGGAACCGGAATTTGATGCTGTGAGCCCATCCTGGAGCTGAGATAATGGTGGGGCTAAGGGACCCGGTCTCAATGCTGGAGCTCCCTCATCTTGTTGGAGGGTTCTGCCGGTTGTTTTCGTCCTAGCCATGTCGGCGTCGGACGGGCCTAGTAGTAGTGGTGAGGTGGGAAAGTGGTAGGTATTTTGTGGTATGCGGATGGTCATGAGGAATGTCTGTAGAAACGAGGTTATGGGTGGGTAGTCCCCGGCAACGACGCCAATGTTACTTACCGTAACCGGAGTTTGCTAGGTAGTTGGTGTGGAGCCTTGTGGTCTCGTTTTCCGGGTGGCTGGACATGGCGGTGGGGTACCTGCAAAAGGCACTCCGACGCTCAAGTCAGATTAAGAAGCAAAGTCTAGTGATAAAAGAAAAAAATACCTTTGTCAATTACCCTTGACCTATTTGTAAGAGCACCCCTCCCTTCTCAATGGATTATCAGGAATGAAGTGTACACTACAGATTTGCTGATCTGTGAGGTATGGAGGGGATTTCAATCGTCAAAGGTATCTTCTAAAAGTTGTCCTTTTCCCTGTCGTTTGGTCATCCATCCACCTTCCAAGATGGGAGACCTCCAAGTTGACTGATAGAAGGTCTCTTCCTATTACCTTACTAGATCCGACATTGGTAAACAGCATCGAGGAGTTTAGGGGTGGGGTTTCATGGCTCCGTTTATTATTGGTCCCATCTTCGTGCTAGGTTCCCAGCACCAAGTCGGCTATCTGACTTTCCTGATTATAATAGGAACCCACCAACTCTATATTATGCTTGTCCTTAAAAAATTATTCTTGAATTATATCCCTAAAGTACCCTTCCTCAGTCCTCACGTACTCACGAGCTATGATAAACGGAATACTTTAAAATAGTTATATATAGTATGTGTAGCAGATACGTATCGTACTGGATACTCTTAACATAGCCCACGAGTTCAGGCCATGGACTAAGTAACTGCTACTTCACCATCATCAGTGTTGAGCCCCAAGTCACCCCACACGGTTTTGGAAGCATCAACAATGTTAGTCCTGCACGGTGGTTGAAAATCATGTGCTTTGTCACACCCATTCAAGGAGTCACACTCGTCCACCACCTTGGCCATTGCGGTTCTCCCGTTATTGGCCGTAATCTTGACCATTTGGCCACACCTTGCACCGTTATTGTACCACCCGGTGGAGAGTGTCACCATTCTTTGCGGCAAGGGGTGGTACTTTCCGTCGCACTCCGAAGGGCCCCCTCCATCCTCTTCCGGGCCAAAGCCGTTGAGGGTGAGTGTTGCTGGAGTTCCTTTGGGGTTGAATGGTGGGGAGTTAGGGCCATTGGAAGGGCATGCTGTGTCTGTGACATGAGGAACAAAGGTTATTGCATTGAAAAGAAGGTAAGAGAGAACTATGAAAACATGTTTTGATGCCATGTTCTCTTCGCAGTCTATGTGCTGCGTAATTTATTGCCCGAGTGATTAGTGTGCGAGTTTCTTTGCAAAGGAGGTCGCATATATAAATAAAGGGAAGGGTAGTATTGGGTTTTCAAATTTATTTGGTGACAGGTAAATTCGTCTGTGTCTTTAGAGGAAAAAATATTAGGATGATGGTGATAAAAATATTATATCAGTGTAATTTTAAGAAAATATTATATTATTGAATAATTTTTTATTGGTGTAAGTTTTTATAAAATCCATCGTTGGATTAGAAGTTCACATCATATAGATCAAGTCTGTAAAATTCAAATTAATCTAAAATTGTTTGGCTGCATTTTTATATATATTAAAATCAATATAATATATATATATATATATATATTTAAAATAAATAAAAATAAGAGTTACATATTGCATTGCTATTGATGTTTGATTTTTATGAAATTTGACACAAATGATATTTATGATAAGTAATTGTAATTTAGCGACTGGATCGATAAAAAATTAATTTCGTTGAAAGTTATAAATGGTGTAACTTTATTTAAAATTACATAAATGAAATTTATTTATATTCTAAACAGGAAAAGAGAGCCCGGGAAGGCAAGAGCGCCACAAGGAAGTTCTCATCGCCTTTGCTAACTTTGCCAGATACACAAATCAAGTAGAAGAGCAAAAACAAATCAATAGTGTACTTCATAATTTGGGCACAACAATTATAAAAATAGAGACACGTGAAAAAATAGCTAGTCCTCGATACCAAGTCAATTCTGTGATGAAAGTGGACATTCAACCAAGAATTGCTATCAAATTCGCACGCCTGCAAGCAGATGTATATAATTTGACTCAAGGATCATGGCATTCAATACTCCATTTAGCTAGGGTTGTGAGCCGTCCTCCACATGTTTTTTACCACTGATTTAATATATAAAAAATAAAAAAGTTATATTATTTGCATGCAACTTAAATACTATTATTATTATTATTATTATTATTATGAATATCAAAGTTCATGAAAAGAGACCAATTCAAAAGGTTAGCTTATTAGATGAGAGAGTTTCATAACTTAAAGTATCACATTGAGTTAATGCTCTTTTTGCGAGTGTTGGGAGAAAATTTCAAAGTAAAGTTAATATTCATTTTAATCCCTGATTTTTTATTTATGGGTCATTTTAGTCTTGACTTTTAAAATGAGTCAAATCAATCTCTAACAATACAAAATATGAGTCAAATTAATCCCTTTTTCTATTTTTATTTAACATTTTATCAATTAAATGATGATATATAACATTAAGTGATATCTTATCATACCATGTGTCATCTGAAATAGAATAAAATTTAAAATAACTTATTTTGTTATCTAAAATTGTGCCACATGAATCATTTTATTACTTACAATGAATATTTAAATGACTCATTTTGAAAAATTTTAAACATCAAAATGAGTCATTTTAAACTTCATTCTACTTCAGATGACATATGATATGTCAATGTATCACTTAAAGTTATCAATTATCATTTAATTGATAGAATATTAAGTAAAACTGGGTTTAGGTACTAAAAAATGATTCACATTTTGCATTCTCGATGACTAATTTGACTTATTTCAAGAACTAAAATGACTTAAGAGTGAAAAATGAGAGATTAAAAAGAATATTAACTATTTTTAAGTGGTACTGATTAGTCACTATTGGTTTATCTTTGACATTTTATTTTTCAATAATTAAGAAATGCTTAACTCGGAGAAAAGCTAAAAAAAAAATAACAAATAATCAACAATACAATAGAAAAAAAAATGAGACTCAACATTAGAGCCTAAAAACTAACTTCCAAACATAACACCAACCAGGATTGCAGAACTTATCCAAATCGAGAACTAAAATAATCGAAAAACAAAATCAAATTCACCACTGTAGCATTTGCCCTGCAAGACATGAGATCTGTGCATTTGCCAAGACTAAAATAACATCACCTTCACCAAGAGGAAGATGCACCGATGGCACCGGCAAAACAGCACCAACTGAAACACGGAACACCCTAGATTTATCTTAACATTATTAGCATGCATTTCCATTCTTTAATTTTCATGATGAAATCAAAGAAAGAAATAAAAGTATTCATTCCTTTTCATTGGGTGATACCAAATAGGGAAACAACAAATCCTTTAAACAGAGTTAAATACTAATCAACATGTTCAATGAATCTTCTGAGTAGCTTCATTACATAAAACAATGGCGAACGGATGATTTAGATTAGTTTATCTTTATTAGAAAAATAAAACTTGTAGTTCTTCTTTTCGTTCTCACATTGATGGTGGAATATAATCACTAAACAATTGAACTCTTTCGTCTCTTTTTTGGGAAAATAATACTAATAGTAGTTTTCGTTTTTTTTCATTTTGTTTTGCAATTTTGTCTCTTTATTTTTGGCATTTTGCTGTCTATCGTTTTGTTCTTGTTCACTTCATTTCACAGCTTTCTAAGCTCAAGTTTTTGTAGATTCAATTACAAGAAAGTTTTTCAAAGAGTATTGTGAGAATGATCAGAATTCCTTCGAAATACAGCATGCTCCCCCAATTAAATTGGGCTCTCAAGAACAAGCAAGGCTTCTTATTTTGGTGAGTAACTCAGAGAAGAGGAGAGGAGAAGAAAGTGAGAGAGATAAGAGTTTTAAGTTGACGATCTCATATTAACAAAAAAATAATTAAATGCTAATTAATGTTTATTAGTTCAAAAAAAATATATAATGAGATGATTATGTTTTCAAATAAACGAATCAGATTTAATTATGGTTCAAAAAAGAACGATCAAGAAAATGTGGAGGATTTTTGGTATTGAAAATTCAATATATTTTTTAACCAAAATTCAAAATTAATTAAGGAAAACAAAATTAAGTAACTAATTAATACCCTGACTAACGAATGAAGAGGGAAGTATTTGAATGGAAAATACGAAGTTTGATGTATTTATTGTGTGGAATTCACCACAAAACTTTAGCACTTGCCTTTTTTAGCACTAGTTAGAAAAACAATAACAAAAACTCCAAATGAACTCTTATCATACACACATGGGGGCAAATTGTCAAATTCAAATCAGGCCCAAGTTATATGACCCACGCATTTAAGTGCATGAGCAAACTATCTTGTTTGATCATGTAACTATCCAAAACAATTTGTCCATAATGTTTTATATCCTCTTTCACACTATTTGCCTTATTACCATCTCTCCCCTAACCACAAACATTTCATCCTCAATATTTCATCCATTGACGAACCAAAATCACATACTCAGTGAGACTTGAATGCTGGATAAAATCCATAGATGTAAAAATATAGGCATAAGACCTTGATTCAAATAGGAACATGGGAGTTTGTTGATCTTCTAGCTATTAAACAACCAATGGATTTAATTGGGTTTACAAAAAAAATAAGGCTGAGGGTACTAGATTGAGAAGTATAAAGCTAGGGTCAGTGGCTTATAACCAAAAGTTTTACGCATAAGAAGGGAATTGACTTGATAGAGACATTCTCACCTGTGTTGCTAAACTCAACAAGGTCAAATTATTAATTACTAGTCTTATTAGCCTCCACACAAAATCAACTTTTAGAGCAACTCTATGTGAACAACGCATTTTTTACATGGGGAATTCCATGAAGAAGTTTGCATGGAGCTACCTTAAGGAGTTAAACCTCTTAAAGCAAGTCAAGTATATGCATGTCAATTGAATAAATTGTTATATGGCCTTCAACAAGTTATTAGTTGCCAGCGTTATCAAGTATGAGAAACTTTCTCAAGTGTTGATCTCCTTAGGCTACATCTTTCAAAATCTTATTAAACATATGAAGATGATAAATATGATTCCAATGACGATGATGTTCAGGAAATTGCCCCAGTTAAACAATAACTTGTCATATCAAATCCACAGAATCACCTAATATTTTTCTTTAAAAATAAAACTAAAGTTCGAATACACTAAGATGAAAAGTTTTCTTAAACACTCAAATGTATTTTTTATTCGACTCTCTTAATTTTACATGGACGTAGCACAAGCCTTTTATACGCATAAGGACATAAAATGACAAAGTAACAAAATAACTACAAAGTCAATACAAGCATGGGTAGTAATAAATGAGTTGTTGCTCAAAGTCTATACAAGCGTGGAAACTTATTAAATGCTCTTGGACTTTAATATCTTATCTCTTGCTTTGTGAGCTATGAAGATAATAGGTTAGACTTGGTTTAATTGCTTACAACTTGCCTCCATTTTCAAGATCAAGGACTTCAGTCAACCCAATTTTTTCCTTGGTCTTGAATGCAATGAGAACTTCTCAAGGGATTTCATTGTGTCAAAAAAAATATGTTCTTAATCTCATCTAAAGTGTAAGGTTATTGGCTTGTAAGTATGCCCTTTCCCCCATGAATCACAATATAAAGTTGATTAAAGATGCCTGATCATAACAGGCTTCTTTTTTTTTTTTTTTTAATACATTGTTTCATATGTTGCAGCTTATAGAAGGCTATTAGGGAAACTTCTTCGCTTAATCACCACCAGGCTTGATATATGTTACAAAGTGACCACCCTCAGCTACCTCTCCTATCACAACTCATGCAATCTCCTTACACTTCCATATGTAAGAATTTTAATGAATGTTATAAATTATAAAGGAAGAAGGAAACCCCAAATAAAAAAAGATAGAGAGCCTCGGTCTGTAAAGTAAACTTTATCAAGTATATTCATTGATAAACTATCAAATTAAGAAGTGTATATATATATATAAGTTGAGGCCGGCATACATAACCAGCAATTAATTAGCAGATCTTGTTCCATTAGGATTTAATACATAATAAATATATTCCACCAGAATGCTTAAAATAGATAACTAAAAAATAACAATCTGTAAACTGTTATGATCCTCATCAATTATACAGCTGGTAGAGTCACTGGCCGTATGCACTATATTTTAACAATTAGTAATAGAATAGATCACAGCATATTGAGTACTTAATCCTGCTGTATCCTTGAATAGAGTCTCCAATCATTGTGGAGTCAGATTCCTAGTTGCTAGCTGCATCTCGGAGCCTAAGCTTTTACTGGATGGAATAAATTTCAGACCTTCGGGAGTTTTTGACTTTTTCAAAGAATGGGCAGGACTTGTCTCTTTGCCGAATATTAACAGTGAAGAATGGACAACGGAGAATCTTTTGTGCGTCTTTCCTACGTTAAGCTATATTATGAAGATTAATTTAATTAGCCAGCTCAATCCCAGGTAAAAAAGGAGGTTGCGTTGGAGCATATATTAGATACAAAACCAATCATATGCCTCGACCCAATAGCTTAAACTTTTGGGATAAGTGGATTCATAATATGGTATCACAACCTCTATGACCAAGTGGTTTAGAATTCAATCCTTGTTGTACATTGTCTATACTTCAAGTCCAAAAGAGGCATTCGCGTGATGAGGTGTATTAGATATAAAACCAATTATGTTCCTTGAACCAACAACTTAAGTTTTTGGGACAAATTGTTTCATGATACCATGGACAGCCAACATAAAATTTTATCGTTGTCTGACAGATATAGCCAACCCCACTTAATGGGATAAGGCTTAGCTTGTTTGTTAGTTTCTTTCTTATGTAGGTCTCTTTGCTATTGGTTCCTGTTTGTTTGGGGAACTCCTAGCTAGCTAGTTTATGCTGGTTTGTGTTTTTTGTGTATAGTCTAATGTTTTAGCTCGTTTATTTCAGCACTGCTGCTGGTTTAACAGAGCGGGATGCATCCATTTGATGCTCTGTGGTGTTATATTTTGTGTTCTGGTTTTGTTTCTGCTGTAAGCCTGTAACAGAATTTTGGCTCCCTCTGAGTCTGAGGTTTAACAAGCCGTCTTTGTTGTGCGTATATAATGTCTGACCCATCATAAAAGCTAAAACATATACCTTGTAATTTGCGCTTTGTCGCTCAATAATTTCTTCTTTGTTCTTAATCAGTTGCATTATTAAAATAACCTGTGACAAAGATTTGTTCTATATAAAATTAATTATAACATTAAAATATTATAATCAGGGAATAGTATAATAAAACTATGATAGCAGTAGCTCTAGTACAAGGTTCACGATTTGCATGAGGGGAGAACATCGGATGAATTTATTTTTTCTTCTGGTACACTAGGATGAATTTGCATCCACCCAAAGATAAACATTATTGAACATCTCAATTATAACGCATAACTAACACAAGCTCTATCTTATGCCCATCCATAATTCTATTTATGATATATATATACCCCTCTTACATATCTTGAATTTAGACGGGGAAATGTTATTTCTACTAACAATTTATATAACGTCATGCCCATACACTCACATATATATTATTTGATGTGGCATAGACCTTATTTAGTTAGGTCTTATATATTGCATCCAACAATAAATGTGAGTGTGTCACTATGATGTTCTATAAATTATAAGTACATGTAACATTACTCCTTAAATAATGCTCCATGTAATTGGTACTATACCAACATTGGTGTTGAGTCCCAAGTCATGCCACACAGTTTTGGATGCATCAACAATGTCACTCTTGCACCCATGCCTAGTGTCACACTCATCCACCACCTTGGCCAATGCTGTCCTTCCATTTCCGGCCTTAATTTTGATCATTTGGCCGCACAGTGAACCATGGTCAAAAAACCCAGTGGACAAGGCCACCACCCTTTGCGGCAAGGGGTGGAACTGGCCGTCACATTCCGATGGCCCCCCTCCATCCCCATGGCGACCAAAGTCATTGAAAGTGAGTCTTCCATGCGTTCCGTGGTGCTCGGGTTCCTTGGGCTTGGGGTGATGATGACGATGATGATGATGAAATGCATTGGTGACATGAGGGAGAATGGTTGTCACATTGAGAAGGCAAAAGAGAACCATCAACACAAGTTTTGCCATGTTCACCCAATGAGTTGTTGCTTTACCTTGAGTGGCTTGGGAGATTCTATTTGCACAAGAGCTATAGCTAGCTAGTATATATAAACAAAGGCAAGGGCAGTCTTGGCTTTTCAAGTTTATTTGGAGAGAAATTCTTCTGTAAGAGAAAGTTGTTGCTTCATGTATGTCTAACTAATTAGCATGAACTCGATATTGCATTAATAAGATACTGATGATTAATATAACTTGTATTGTTTTATTATAAGGGTCAAAATCCAGTTGTTTTACTATAAAATATAATTTATATTGATTCAATCAGTGAATTATAATTATAATCCATCATGTAAGTTGTTTGAAACAAATTTTGAAAAAAATTGATCACTAGTAAAATTTGATCAAAAAGCTATTAAAAATATATTAAACAATTATATATAATCTAACTGTAGGTTTAAAAGCCTTTCGCCAATCAAATTTATCTGATGGCTTAATTAAGAATTATTTTAATTAACTTACATGTACCCGTATAATTTTGTAAGAATTATTTTTACTTAGAGCATTATAACTTGATTTTGACTCAAATTATTATTATATATGGATATGTAATCGACAAGAGAATATTGAATAATATAGAGTAAGCACTTTTACAAATTTAAAATACTTTTAAATTTTCTCTTATTACTCTATCTTTCTAATTATATGGAAAAATTGAACATTAATTTGTTACAATTCTTAGAATATCATCAAATTAATACCTTTACTTTTTCAATTCAACAACGTGTTATTGAGTATCAAGAGAATTATTATAATGATGACGTAGCAAGATTATTGTATTCTATCTTAACTTTGTCGACGTTAAGAGTTTAAAATAATATTTTGATGACAACTCCAAGCTAGTTAGCAGGTTCTCGAATTTGTTTGGATTTCGGGTGATGATAAGATGGAAACTCCTCTGCAGTCCTGCCATTTGTTGCTTAGCGGCTGTTGGAATGATTACCAGCGTAAATAACAACTACGGTTTCATAAATTTTTTTATTTATCACAATCAGACCCCCAAGGCAAAAGAATATCAACCCTTCACGTATGTTATTGTTACCTAGTGGAAGTAAATGTTCCTGTCTTATGTGTTGTCTGCACCGTATATGACACTAATTAATAACCATGTTTCCAACAAAGAAGTAATTCTTCTCATAATTAATTTTGTGGTGAAGGATGAAAGCGTGAGAATGACGGTTCTACAAGGCTCAATAACTAAACAAGATGCTTACTCGATCTCACCTCTTCACTTGATCTTTCTTGCTCTAAGCCTTTGTTTCGCAATGTCATGGCTCCATATATATGGCATCACCATGCAGATATTTGGTTATATTGAACTTCTATATATATATATATATATATAGTTTTGGGATGAGTTTGTTTTAGACTTTTAGATTATCATTATGAAACTTAAAATTCATATATAATTCAAAAAGTTAAAAATTGATTTTTTTTAATATTTTGATTATTTTCCAAACATACGAAAAGTTATTTTTATGACGACAAAAAAGAAAGTCATCGAATGTATTGTTGTCAAGGTAACTTCTAATTTCTCTTAATTTTTTCCCGGTAAAATTGAGCGGAATGCAGGTAGAAAATGTGGGACCATATTATAAACTTTTGAGTTTCAAAACTTACGTGAATTAAATAATAATAATAAAAAAAACCGACATTTTCATTTCTCGTTTGTAAGCCTATCGCTAAAATGCTCGCATTTGTTGTTTCCTTTTTCTCTTTTAGGTGGCTACTGCAATGAAAAATGTGGCTAATAAGTAATGCGTAATTTGAGCTTAAAATATTTTGATAAACAACACATTGTTTTGGTCCCTTTTGGAGGCTGCGGAAGGTGGATCAGATCATATCAGGGTCCGATATTTACATATTGTATCACATTTACCGTCCCCATCCGCAACAAACAATAACTCCTCTCTTTTAGAATATCAGTTGAATTTCACACAATTTCATATTTTAAAATATATATTAATTTCATATTTTATAAAGTATTAATTTTATTCTTTCAATGTTACCCCTAATTAATTTCATATTTTTAAAATATTTTTGTCTAATATTAACCTTAATATTATGTTATATGAATTAAAACCTAGAGATATATTAGTCTATTTATTATATTTTACTTAATTATTAATATAATTTATTATCTTTTTTAATCTTTATATTTGGTCAAAATTAATAGATATTTTAAAAGAAATGAGGTAAATTTTTGTCTAAAATTCCCTTGGGTTTTCGATATTGTTGGCTCTCCAATTATTAAGCTGGGCTCATGGTATGTAGTCTGAAGAACAATGAAGTCCAAGTTAGGTTAAGATGTCAAAGGCAACGCCCCAATATTGACTTAGCCCATTCTTATAAGCTGGGCCGAACAAAGCCGGACTAGAAGGAATCATGGTAGACTAATTTCCAGAATTATTATTTTTTAATTATATCATGAACTTTTTCTGACATTTAAAAAAATTGCATCATTATTTTTGGGTACAGAAAATTGCATAATTACTTTTGTTAAAAACTTATTATTACTTGGCTAGATTCAAGCATAACGAAAGAGAAAATTGACTAGAAAATATATATATATAAGAGCAACGACCTTTCAAGTCACAGAAAACACACAACTCTTGTATTTCATACCATCAATTGATTTGAGTTCAGTACATATCAACGGCAAAAAGAAGTATATAATATAGTGTCTTCTGTGACTCATAAGGACACAAGCAAGTGTAGCTACATACATTAAAAAAGAAAAAGTGAGGATTGGTAACGAAATTATTCTTTATCAGCTGTTTTGAGTAAAACAACAACTAATTATACCAAATTCGTTCTTAAAAACTTATGGGACTATTCCATTTGGCTCAACTGTAGTAAGTGGAATTGGGGGTGGAGGAGAATGCACACCTTCCTCATCGCAATACCCTTGCAACATATCAGTCTCTTCGGTTGTAAATCCCAGAGAGCCAACAACGTTTGGCCAGCATTCATGTCCAATCACCCTGATAGCTTGGCAGCAACCTTGGCCCAAGTATGTCTCACCATTGAGGAAAAACATGACGATTTCGCCGCTGCATGCTTGGAGTTGCAGCAGTGACTCCCAACAGTTTGAGCCCTCTAGCTTCAACTGGGATGCAAGGGGAGAGGTTGATGAGTTGGAGATGGAAAGTGGTCTGGAATTGGCCATTGGTGCTGATGATGAGGCCAACGCAGTCACAAGAGCAACAAGAGTCAAAAGGGTGTGGGTGGTGGAAGCCATCTTTTAGGGTGGATGGTTGTTGTGAAAATTGGCTTGAGAATTTAGATTTATATATATGTAGTTGCGGGGAAGTGGTTAGTAACATTTGGTAGGGAGATGAAGGGTGTGATGAAAATTATTATGCAGCAGTGATTACTTAGTGGAAGTAAATAAGTCAGGAAGGAGAGGAGTTCATCTTGTACGTAGTAAACCAATGAAAGCCACGGTTTCTACTTTCTACGGTGATGATGATGATGAAGTATTTGGTGGAGTTTAAATGCTATTTGATGCTGGTATCTGCACGTGTGTCATTTCTAATATGATGGACACTTGTTAGACATCATGTCCTAAGTTAGGTTCTCTGGGCATTAAGATGATTTATAAACTCAGGGGGTTCATCAAAAAGATTTATAGATTAAGGGAATTTGATGAATAATATATACAATCTGCATATTAGAGATTTCGACAGGAATGAATATGCTTTTCTTGGGTCCATTTGAAGGAGAAAAATGTCATTGTCTTTATGTGCCAAAAGAACGGTTTATACATGTATCATACTGAAGGCCTTTTTTGTTTTAACAATGCTGAAGGGCTTTCATTATTTTTTGATCACGGAGGAGGATGGCCTTTCATTATCCTGTCAAATCAGATCTTTTAGGACCTTCTGACGGAATGGGGAAAGATCTTTTAGGACCTGCCGTTCGCTAAAAGGCCAGAAAACAAATAGCCATGGACTGGAAAACTCCTTGATCTCATCCGTAAATTTTGACCTCCACTTGTTGTTTCCTTTTGGTGAGACCACCCTTCATAGGCACCATTGAGAACACACCACAAAAAGAAAGAAAGAAAGCATAGATATATGTGTATAACAATAATAATACACATATATTTATACTTACTTTATTTAGTCTATATTTATATTTCATATTTTCATTATTTAATTATATTAGAAATCATTACTTTTTCTTTACATATTTACATTTCAATATTTTATTTTGGATTGGTTTACATTTCAATTTTTGACATGTACAAGTTGTGAGATTTGCCTTTTAAAATTCTATTATATCACTTACACTTGGTTTTTTGAAATGGTTTGACTGTTATTTATTTATTTATTTCTGTGGTAAGATGTTAAATTTTGCAGCCTTATAAATTCTGCATAGTGGTAATTTTTTGAAAAATAAAAAAATTCTCTGTTTTGAGAATTTGATAGAAAAATACTTAAAAATACTGAAATAATGAAATTATATTTTATATTTTTTACTATTTTTTATATAATTCCCAAATAGAAAACAATATAACTGAGACCATTATGATTGGTTTAATGATGAGAGATTTGGATAATATGCATTAAGACCTAAATGTTCATTCTCTTTAATGTCTTGAATTTGAGCTCTAGAGATGGAAATCTCTATCTCCAAGATGTCTCATTTCTTGTTTCCTCAATCATTTTTTTACTTATAAAATGATAAGAATCAAAATAAATTTAAAAATTATTAAATATATAATATCTATGTATCATTTATCAATAAATAATTAAAAAAATAAGAAAAACAAAATACTATTTGGGGATAGAAGTTTTCCTTGTAAGCTTTGGGTATAAAAAACACTGATGCTGAAAGAATCATTTCTCATATAAAATCTTAAATTCTCAAAGATAATTGGTTTTAATGGAGGAAACCGGTGAAAAACCAAAGTAAAAAAATCTCACTAACGTAATTTGTGAAGTATCAAAAGTGAAAACAATGTAAATGAAAATTAAAATCGGACTGTGGAAAATGTGTTACCAAAACGATGTCGTTTTAGAGCCCTCATGAGTCGTGCCTCTAGGCTCTTGGGTCTATCTCCCTCTCTTGCTCTCTCGCACCATACTTTTCTGTGCTGCCCGCTGCTCTCTGGTACCTGTCGCCATTTCCGGTGAGTCAGTCTTCGTAGAACCTCAAAATCCATATTTTCTTCAAATCCTTTGCATTTAATCTTAAAATCGGGCTTTTTTTTTTGCGATTAAAAAAAATCATACCAAAAAAACGAAGAAAAAAAAAACTAAAACAGTAAATTCACTCAAAATTAGTCAGAGTTCATCAAGAGACGAGAAACCTAGCTGCCCTATTTGGGGGTTCGTGTTTGTAGAAGTTATGTCTGAACAAAAATGTATCTTAACAACATTAAGTAATGGTAACTATCTGCATAATTTTATTTTTTTATTATTATTTTTCAGATTTTCATGATATTTGTTTTGTTTTTCTTTTCTAACATTGGGTTGTCATGGGTTGCCTTGTTTTCATGATCATTTGGGGCTCTCTTATCTGAAGGTTTCGAACTCTCAATTTGATTTCAGGAAAGAAATGGAGTTTGTTAACAGAATAGTTGAGGCAGCTAAGAGAGCATCAAACAACAACACAGTGATCAATGTTTGTCTCGTCGCTTCTTTCATGGTACTGGCTGGAAGATCAATGAATCAGCAAAAGGCCATTGAGGCGCTGGAGGCTGAGAAGGAGTCTCTTGTCAAATCCAACAAGGCCATTAGAAAGACCATGTGGGATTGGAAGCAGCAGCTTTATGCTGAAGCCTCGAGTGATGACGCGCCGGTCCCACTGGCAAGGCTCAAAGCCATATATGGCGAAGCCCCACCTCCGCAGCAATCTACGCTTGGTAATTCAATCCTATCCCTTCCCCTGCTGTAGATGAAGCGGTAATTTGATTTTGGCAATGTGGAAAATGATTGTATAGAAGTTAATTTCAGTACGGTGGAAAATGATCCTGTCCCACCCCTGTATAGCATAATAGATTTCTACAATTTTTTTCCAGTATGATGTAGCTTTTTGTGTTACGCTTTTTAATTTATTGGGTGGGTGTTATGAATTTTGTAACTTGAGTTTTGGGGTGCTATTTTATGCTTATACTTATATCCTCTGTGTTTGTGGAGTTTCAGTATGCTTGTAATGTCATCCATTTTTTTGGATGGGACGTAGTTTCATTCTTACTGGCAATGATTCTGGAAAAGATCTTGCCTCAACAAAGGAAGGTTCAATTGGAAAAATTGAATTGAACCTTGAATTGAACCTTCCTCACATTTGTGTATTTAATGTTATCAGGTGATAGGATGTAACTTTAGAACGATCATGGAGGTAATTTGTTACTGCCTTAATTGATTTCTCAATAAATCTTAGATTTTGCTGGGGGAAAAATGCTTACTTGAAAATCATGTTGGTTAGCCCTGACGAAAATGAGTTTCTTGCCTTTGCCATTTGATTTTGAAACTTGAAACACCAGTGTGAATTTTAATTCTTGTGAATGTCATTTTGATAAGAACTTGTTTTTCTTGTGAACTTAATCTGATTAATCTCCTCAAATACCTTCTTATGACTTATGAGAAAATTTCCAGTTGATGTAAAAACAGTGATAAGATCAGTAGTGGGAGAATGATAGCAGGACTGGGGGCAAAACATTAGGTGAGTGGACTGTTAAATGCTAACTTGTTGAAAGATAAGTACAAGACCCTGGACAAAATATTCATTTTAAACTAATTATTAAAAGTAATAAAAATGAGAAAAAAGACAAAGCAGACAAAAGTTCAATACAGATTTCTTCCAACCTTGTACACTATGAACCCCTGACAAGTCCAAAGTGGCCTATATTCTTGCACCATAGAGATACCAAGTGAGCAAAGTGATGCAAGAGTTTCATTTATTGCACTATAGCCAAGTGTTTTAAATTTCAAATCAGAATGTGTTCATCTTTAAAATATTTCTTATTTTATTGTACAATTTTTACAATATTATAAGCCAGTTTGGCTCCAGAGATGTGAGTCACATTATTCGTAGTGCTACAGAATTAGACACATTTAGCCTTACTACCAGTGTGATTTTGTTTGACAAATCTGTTTTTTGGTTACTAAAATATCATAACATATAAAGCTGTAGGAAAAGCTTGATGTTGGTTGGTTATCCAAGTTAAGGATTATATTGGGAAACTCGGATTTTCTGTTAACAGTGCTTCTTAGGCTGCAGCATGATTTTTTTTCCATTTGTGGTTTTTTCAGGAGATACTGTGCAGCAAGATGCAAATTCTTCTGGTACCAAAATTATCATCTGAGATCTGCAAAGTTGTTAGGACTTACGAAGTTTTTGGCACTGCTACTCTGTAAGGCTGTTAAATAATTTCTAAGAGAACAGAAACACATAATTATGGCACTGTGCTATTTTAGTTGGCATATAAATGTAGAACATGGAGGAAGTTAAAAGTGGTGAAACTTTATCATGGAAAGGACAAATCACAATTTTGCTTGTGTTTTATATGCTATCTACATAACAATTTTAGGGAGGATAAAAACTGGATCCGTATGGTGCACAATTGATGACTTTTGATGATGGAAAATATTGCTCCATTTTATCATTTTATCTACATAACATCCTTGTGACCATTGTAAAATGAGCTTTTGGTCCATGTTTGGAATCGGGAGAGCTTTATACAAATGCTATTGATGAATCTAAAATGATCCCGTAAGTGCTCTTTGTCAGTGTGTCCATAGGCTTACATGATTCCTTTCCATGTTTATTGGCTCCAAACCAAATGATTGTGATTATACTGTCTAAACTAACAAGTTTTAATGTTGTCCCTTAATCAAGAAACGCAGTTTATGCCATGTAGTTCCTGATAATGAACCATGATGCAGTGGTTTAAACTAATGGGTTGATGTCAAATCTTCCTCTTCTTTGTCTTTCAGTTTCATTCTATTTTCCTTGATTCCCATCTCTATTTTGATTTTACCTGCATTCTACCTTATCTAATTGAAGCAGTTATTTATTATATAAATGTTCCCGAGCTTATTGGGTATCAAATGTCCAAGTGGAGACCATTCTAATTTGGGTAGTTAAAAAGGACATATCCCGGCAATTCCTTATGCAGGGATCTAGAATCCGCTTCCCCATAGAATCATAGCTTCTACTATGGGTGCTGTCCACTTGGGCTTCAAGAGAAGCAAAAGCCTGTCCAACCAAAGATGATCTAGCTTTGGTTCTCCATTACATGATGATTTATTTGGTATTTGGTTAGACAAATTTTTCTTGATGACGATGGTGATTAGATTGTGAGAGATGGTGTGAGGGCAGTTCGTACATCTGTGGTTGTCGTGATTATTGCTGCATTAGACAGCCTCAGAAGACTGTGCTTATGTCAAAGTGATAGATCAGCAACTTCTGTTGATGGTTGAAAGGTTAAGGTTCGTTTCTTTTATTTTTTTTTGGTGGTGGTGGTGTGTCTTACACGCGTTCTTTTGTGGAGATGCTAGTGAGGTGATATGCTTCTATGTCTCTTTGTTGTTTAATCTTTGGTTGAGTTGCTTTAGATGGGAAATTAAGCTTCGAGCCAAGCACAATTCCTTTCATAGGTTTAGCTTATCTAATCAAATTTTGTTGTAGTCATAGTTTCTCTATGATAATAAGTGAAACTATAATGACCAGAAAAAAGTTGATCTTGCACATTACCAACAACAAAATTAAAAGTTTGATCTAGATGGGGAGGTCGACTAGAGAACCAAAAAAATATGGTATTTGGTTGGAGAAAATATCTGTTATTGCTATTTCCTTTTTGAAATTTAATTATAACTTTTTAACAGTGTTATGTTATTTTTATCAAGTTTCTTGTTTTCATATCTTGTGAGGAAATAGTGAAATGTATTATTTTCTTTTTAAAATGTTAAAAAATTATTTTCACCATTTTCATTGCAACTCTGTAAATAGGAAATATGATGAAAATAATGTGATAATTTTCTAATTAGTATTCAAAGTAAAAAATTTTATTTGAAAAGAAATCCAAGTAAGTCCCAAATTTCTAGCAGTTAGTTGGGCATGCAACTCAAGTTACGTATGAATTTCATTTTAATATATTATGGGGTAGAGAAATGTAACCTTTATATTTACTTGACGAAGTATATCTACTCGAGGTACATAGTAGACAACAATCAAGTATATTCATTTTAATTATTGTGTTTGTTTGTCATCCACCCTATAAGGTTTTAACATGTCTAAAAATAACTTACAAAAATCATTTCCCATAATACAAGACATTTGAAATTCCAAATAGTTGACTTGTCGTTTTTTTAGGTTTCAAGAAAATAATATCAAAACAGTATATTCTTATGAGAAGAGCTCCAAAATATAGTTAAAAGAAAATTATTACATCACGTTTTGAAAATTGACGTCACATATAACTTTTGAAGGCCATGGCTTGCAACTCAACTTTTGAAGCAATTATAAATTTTTATTAAAAATACATTGTTGATTATCTTATCATTTTGATTATGCTACTTAATTATTATATTCGAGTTGTGTTAGTATAAAATTGGATTGATGGTAAATCCTATTTAGAATTAAGATACAAATCATTCTCTCTCTCTATGGAAGCTTCCACCTCAAAATGATTAGTAATTATTGTCAAAGGTAGATATCCAAGAAAAAAAATATTTAAAAAAATTATAAATATTTACATATTACAAAATTCAGGATAATTGTATTTTCACCAAAGGCATGGTTGTCTACCAGCTCAAGTATATTTACTTTTAATTCCGCCTGAGCCTGACCTAGGTGGCTGAGTAGCCTTATTGATACTTTTCAAAACCCTATCATAAAGCAAGCTGAGAAATTCAGTTTAGAAAAGTATCCATGCAATCGGAAGCCAAATTGATGTTTACCGTCCCCGGGGTTTATGACCACAGGCTGCTTCATCCAAGAAGGTGACAAGAAATATCCTCCATCTACTTTAATAATTCCTACGATGAATGTTTTTGAAACCAATAATGATGAGTGTTACAGAGAAAATTGGCAAATGGTATGAACAAGCCGAATAGTACTTTTTTACCAATTTTTTTTTCTTTAATTTTTCAACCACCCATCATTTTTGTCTTTTCGTTAATTTTGATTGGTTGAATTTATTTTCGTACTTTTTTTGTGGATTTTTCTTGGTACTGATAGTTGCTCTTTTGAAGTCTATGATTTTAGATATCATTTTAGCCGGATGAATCGATTATTAGAGATATTAATTAGTAACTTCCCTTGAAAATGTGTGGAAAATTTTAAGACCTAATATGTTACTTTGCCATGTAACCATCAATAACTTATGAAATATTAAAGTTATATATTTATATTTAAAGGAAAAATTAATTTGTACGTAATAAACTCTAGACACACTCAATTGTCAACATCCTTTTACTCTTAGCATTATAATTTAAAAGATGGGGCCTGACATATGAAATTTCAATATCATAGTATTCATTTCCATAACACAACCTATATTCAAATGGTCCGAAACCCTTAAAGATTAAATTTCACTTTATGAGAAATATTATTTCAATGTCTAAAAAATGATATCTATTTAGATATTTATTTTTTAAATCATTAGATATGATGAATTAATAAAAATGGTAGAAATTATCATCATATATGATAGAGTAGATTTTGCAAATAACACGTATTTTTTGATATTGAAATAATAATATTTTTGTATTACTATATGGCAGTCATTTGTGTTCTGGGTACACTACCGTGCCACGTGCCACACCTGTTTCCGTCTCCTTATTGTATTTGACTTTTCCCCCCAATTTTTTCAAAGAAAAGAATACATTGCATTTTTTTAAAATTTTTTTTTATAAATTATAAGATGGGTCTTTTTATGTCAAGATATATTATGAACTTTTATTATTAATTATTAGATAATTATTATTTAATGAATAATAAATACATAATATATGATAGATTTAAATATAAAAGGTTCATTATAAAATCCATGTCTCTCTCTCTCTCTATATGTATATGTAATATGACCATATGATCATTCAGTTTCCACAAACTAGTACATACGGCGCTTCCTTCAATCATGGCTTTCAGTTGTTCAACTTTCGTCAGCTGCAAGGTCTTTCCCATTATGCTCTCTCTGATCAAACTTACACACTAGAACATTATTCTTCCTTTTCTTACCATTTTATAGGCTACACCAATTGCTTTAGTAAGTGAATAGATTTCTATTTTCACTAACACAAAGTTGTAATTTTTTCCTTTTTTTTTTTCCAGGGGTCTCAGAAAGATTTGTGCCTGTTTGGTTTTCCTTCATCATCACCATCACCATTACCCTTTGTAACTGATTATCAGAAATGCAAGAGAACAATAGTTTCTGTTGTGTCAACCCAGAAGAACAACAAACGCAACCCTTCTGCATCTGGCTCAGTACGTTTCAAATCTTCTTCACTCTAATTAGTTACTTCCTGCCTTTAATTTAATTTGTTTTTCCATTATATTGATTAATTAGCACAAAATTTTAAAGATAATATTGGATGATGGTGTTGCATTTGGTGTAGCGTAGGCAAAAATTCCTTTGACTGTGACAGAGAAGATATTGGCAAGAGGTTGTGAGAAAAGTGAGGTGAGGGCAGGGGAAAACGTGTGGGTCAATGCGGATGTGTTGATGATCAATGATATCACTTGCCCTGGTATATGTGGGATCTTCAGGAAAGAGTTCGGCAACACTGCAAAGGTAGCAGCTACACTTTACCATATTATAACCTTCACTTGCGAATTGGGATACTAGTTATGATAAAGAGATGTGTCATTTGTGTTCATTAAATGTGATACTGTATCGATACATACTTTATCTATCATTGAATGGTGTGTAGACCCCATTCAATCATGATTCATATTTTATTTAATAATGAATAAAGTGTGAGTTATTACAATATCCTATATTCAATGAGTATAAATAACATTTTTCTATGATGAAATTTCTAATCATATACCAATTTTCTAGACATTGTTGAATAATGAATTACGATAATAAATGGAAGTTTTAGTTACTCTTTTAAATACTGTTGATATCTGAAAAATATATGTGAATTTTGATTTTGATAATTGGAAAGTTTTTTTTTATTTGTTTCGATCCAAATTTTTCTAAAGATTTTTCTAAAGCTTTTTGAATTTAGTTTGTCATTAAATTGTGGGTTTGTTTGGTTAAAATTCTAGCGGAAGTAGAATCAAAAGTAGGAGCAAAATAAATTTATAAGTTTGAATGTAATTGTAAAAGTATTTTTTATTAGAATTAAAAATCATTAAACTATTTGGATTGAGTTGATATCGAAATACTTTTTTCAGTAAAATTATAATTAAGGGTATGAAAAATTACATCCTACAAATGATGTTTGGATTTCCCAATTTTTTTTGCAGATGAATTTTTAAAAAATACAAATGTTATTTATTTATTATTTATTTTTAAATAAATATAATTAATGAAAAATATTTAAACAAAATAAAATCAATTCTTTAATATTTTATATTTGTTTGTGTTATGTAATATTATTGGGCTTATTAAACTAATTTTTATATATTTATTATTATTGAGTTATGTTTTATTTAATTATAAAATAATAAAAGAACAAAGTAAAATGTAATGCATGACAATTAAATTATTGTTGCTATGATAGTTAAAAAAAAATGGGGTGAGGGAGTAAGAGTGATTAGTGAAAGGTCATTTTTTGACTTTTCACAAAATTTATTAAGATAAATTTGGAATCTAAATAATTTCAAAAATCAGTTAAGAATAGTCTCTCTTCTACTGTTTTTGCTTCTATCAGAAGTATGTAAAGACTTGCTTATATAAAAAGTAGAAGAATTGTATGCTTCTATTTTTATTTTTTTTTTGAGAAATACAGAGAAACATGATTAAAAAATTCTATAAGTACTTTTTTTTTAAAAAAAAATTGAAAATAAATACTTGTTTTTCCTCCTAAAAGCTTATCCAAATAAGTCGTATATATGCTAGATGTTGAACTAACAAACAGAGAGTTAGATTGTCAAAACAAATTTAGAGAGTTAATAACAAGTTTAAAAATGGTTGCATTCTTAGTACTTTTTTTTTTTTTAATATAATTGCATTGTTAGTAATTGGCATTGAACTATTTGGATTTCATTAATTATTTAATGAAAAAAAGTGTTTTTTAAATCTATGGTATATGTATATAGATATATAGTACAGGCTTGTCTAATCAATGACTAAGAATTTTACAATAGATGTATTTAAAAATTTTATAATGGACTACACGTCTTGAAACTATAACAATCACACTTTTGATGGTAAATTTACCCTTGTTAAAAGCTTAATCATTGTCCTAAGGGCCAGTTAGCAAAACCTACGGTATACTCATATGAATGTAAGTGTTGATATAAATATATATTGAGATAAGATAGATATGTTGAATATTAATGTTAGAGAAATATTATATATAATATAAAAGTTTGATTTTCACGCCACACATGTGTTTTTAATTTTGTATTTATGAACCTCGGGGATTAGAAGCCATAAACTACACATACGTTGTCTCATAATGCAAATTAGTTTTGGTAAAGTACATATTATCGTTGTGTATACAGGTTCATGTGAGAGTTTAATTGTTCACTTTGTGTGTAAAACTATTGAACTTTATGACTGTTTTGAGTTCAAGGTATGGGACCGTGAGAAGATTGTAGTAATCCCTGATCATTACATATTTACAAACGATGAACGGGCGCACCGTAACGTGGATACTGCAAGAGACTTTTGTGTGGAGCAAAATATCAAGTACTTTTATGATATTCAAGATCGCAGTAATTTCAGGGTACAACTTCTTTTTCGTTACAATTATTATTATTGTTGTTAGATGGCATTTCCTTTATTTTTCCTTCTTGTTTTGCTATTATGCCATCGTTTAATTGAACACAAAAAAAGAAGACACTAATGAAAATAAAGAAACACATTATGACATGATATATATATATATTTTGAATTTATTCAAACACAAGCCTTAAAATTGAAGCCATGAAAAGTTAAAACAAAATAAAATTAACAAGAGGAAAAAACGAACAAAAACTGAGGGAGTCATTGAACTTTTCTATACACTTTTTAAATGTATTTTTTGTTATCATTTTTCAATGAGATGCATAGCACTTGAGAATTTTAAAATTAAAGATTATTTATGAGATTCTCTCATTTACTAAATCTTTTTATTAAAATGCTTTATTCAATTTTTATAGTTTAACATTTTTGTGATATATTATATGTGTACAAAAGTCTTATATTGTTATATGTTGCTCTATGCGAGACTATTTTTCGGTGAAGTTGTATGCAAGACTATTAAGATAAGGATATTGAGAGTTAACAATTTTTATTGATAAAACATTACATGATTGAATAAATATGTAAAATTATTTAACACTATTAGTATATCAAAATTAATCTCTTTTTAATTAACCTTGAATTATGAAGGACAAAATTGAAAATTAATTATAAGAATATAACTATATCACACTATATGTTTTCATTAATTATTAATTGTGAAAAATAAATAATGAATAATAGTTCTCCAAAATGACAATTAAATAATGGATAATAGTTCTCAAAATATATTTTAGTTCATTTGATTTGTCTAATTTTAAAACTATTACATATTTTTAATTTTTTTTATAGAAATTAATACTGTCTTCCAATTATATACTTTTCTTTGTGACACTTGCAAGATAATGGACAATTGAATCAAGCCCTTTTACTAACTTGATATGATTTGATGTTTGTTAAAGACTTTTTTACAATCACCGTGTGTATATAAATTTAATTCTTTTTCAATTTTTCAGATTCATTTTTCCTTATTTTGATAATTTCCTTCTTCTTTATTATTTTACAGACAGAATATACACAACCTCACCATTGTTTATGCGTAATCATTCATGCCTTAATTTAATTACATTTGCATCGGAATGGAATAAAAATAAAAGGAAATAACTTGAGCACCCAACAAATTACTATTTGTTCCATCCATGTTTGGAATGAATTTGCAATAGGGTACATGAACCCATCAAAGATACAACCATGGGCGAACAACATCTATCATTGCACAAATATTTCATTTAAGTAGCTAAAGAAATATGCTGAGTCCATTAATATATAACTTCCACATTTAACAAAATAAATAAATAAAACTTTGCTGCTTATCAGCAATGACAAATTGTAACTTACTTGGTGAAAGTTCCTTCAGCCCTTAAAAGATTAATTAGGACAAGCATTGATCATTATAACCAGTAGTCTTTGATTCCAAAAAAAATCAAATAATAGCAATTACTTATTTTCTTGTCACTAAAGTAATTTTAATTTATCACTTATCAAGAAATAAAGTTTTGTTAGAAAAAAAATAAAGAGTTTAATTTCTATGTAGTGACAACCATCCAATTAAATCATCTCATTTGTATGACTTGTCAAGTAATGAATGTGAACTTACGACTTTTGCTTATATGGCAATATATAATTGAATGACAATATAAAAAAGTTTTACACTATCAATATATAGAAATTAAACTAAAAAATAAATGTCTAAATGAATGTTTTATGTAAGGGACTAAATATTATAGAGGGCATGATGTCTTAGTTTATATATTGCAGGCTAACCCAGATTACAAAGGTGTTTGCCATGTTGCTCTGGCACAGGAGGGTCATTGCAGACCTGGAGAGGTGACTTCTGTTAACAAAGCTATTATTGACATGCTAAGATTTGAAATTAATTTCAAAAGTGTTCTAATCGCTAGATGTATGTGTGATGGCAGGTCCTATTTGGTACCGATTCTCACACCACATCTGCTGGAGCATTTGGCCAATTTGCCACTGGAGTTGGTAACACTGATGCAGCTTTTATACTAGGGACAGGGAAGATCTTAATCAAGGCAAGTAATATATTAAACACATTTTCATCATCTTATAATGCAAACATTAATTTGAGGACTAATTGTTACATGAAAATACAATATAATCGGCAACCAACACTCAATTTAATATGTTGGTATTTGTTCTTTAGTCACATACTGTTTTATTGAATATGCTTAAACTGCAGGTGCCTCCAACATTAAGGTTTGTACTGGATGGTGAAATGCCCAACTATCTGCTTGCAAAGGATCTAATATTGAATGTAGGTGATGGGTGTCTCTCACATGTTTTCTCCATTTAAATTATGTGACAAGAGTAAATTATGGCCTTGTTTTTTGGGTGCTGTTGACATGTGGAAACATTAAACTTGGTATTCAGGTCATTGGTGAAATATCTATGTCTGGTGCAACCTATAAAGCCATGGAGTTTATTGGGACCACTATTGAGAGTTTAACTGTATGTGGAATTTTTTACTTTTCGTTTTATGTTTTATTTCTCTAATCTAATGGTATCACAAGAGTAAAGATTTCTGGAGTTTTATATTGTAGATGGAAGAAAGGATGACACTATGCAACATGGTTGTAGAAGCTGGAGGGAAAAATGGCATTGTTCCTGCTGATAGGACCACATACAAATACCTTGAGGTTGTTGGAGTTGATCAGTACCCTATACATTTTTCAATGATGTTATATTTGTGTGCTACTTGAAACTGAATTTTGGAAATCATATTCTTTTTTTTGCTTGATAGAGCTTTCATATTTTTCATTAATGAGGATTACATACATTGCTTAATTGTTATGGACAGGATAAGACATCTACACCATATGAACCAGTTTTTAGTGACGAGAAAGCAAGGTAGGTTCTCTGTGTGTGTGTCTGTGTGTGTGTGTGTGTATTGCATTATTTATTTGATCCACAGCTGTCAAGGTATACATTCTTGTTTGTTTGTTCTGACATTATGATTTTAGATGCAGCAGAGATGATATCTTGTGAATGGTTTGGTCTTAGAATTAATGATCTTTGTTCTTTAAAATGTAGCTTGAGATGTCTGCTTCCTTGGTCGAAGTGTATAATAAAATGAAGTTTTATGATGTAGACTAATGAAACTAATAAAAATTGATGATTTTATAAAATTCAAATTAAACTCTACCCATGATGTGTGCTTATCATATTCTTTCTTACCATCAACAACAAGCCAATTTTTTCAGATTAGTTGCTGATCCCCCTCCCTCCGCCTTTGCTAATCTTGTGTAACCTTTTAACAATCACCATTTTTTTTCCCTCTCTTGCTGATGCTAGATTTCTGGCTGAGTATAGATTTGATGTATCAAAAGTGGAACCATTGGTGGCAAAGGTTAATTATTTTACTTCGACTTGATCGTATTTTCCATCTTCATGTCATTCAAAAGTTATAGATAAGTAAAATCTTTTGTACATTTGATTATTGTTGATGTGATTAGTATATGAACTATGCATGCAGCCACATTCCCCTGATAACCGTGCTTTGGCAAGAGAATGCAACAATGTGAAAATTGATAGAGTATACATTGGATCATGCACTGGTGGAAAGACAGAAGACTTTATGGCTGCAGCAAAAGTTTTCTTAGCTGCTGTAAGGATTATCAATCTATCATTATATTTTTCATTCACTGTGTTTTAACATGAAAAGTGCTATATTCTACAAAGGAAAGCCATCAATACACTGCACTCTGGGGTTGACAAGATGATAGATAAGTAATACCATGCATAATATCCAAACTAACCTACCATGGTAATGTGTCAATTTTCCATGCACAATATACATCAGTTTGTATTCATTTTTAATTGTTTTTACTTTTTACCCTCTTGACATAATGGTACCACTCCACTGCAGGGAAAAAGTATCAAGGTTCCTACATTTCTAGTTCCTGCTACACAGAAGGTGTGTCAACGTGTACTATTGCTATTCAATAATACGAACTTTATTTCAAGTATCAAAAGTATTAGTCACCGAAATCATCTAGTCAACATACCACTTATTGCGATATTTTCAGGTTTGGATGGACTTGTACACTCTTGAGGTACCTGGCTCTGGTGGTAAGACTTGTTCACAGATATTTGAAGAAGCTGGCTGTGACCCACCTGCAAGTCCTAGCTGTGCTGCATGTATGGGTGGACCAAAAGACACATATGGACGCTTGAATGAACCACAGGTAAAGTTTGAGTAATATAAATTCAAAGACAACATATTCACCAATATGCTATGCCATTAATATATAGCTTTATAAAGAATCTTAGTTTTTCTACATCTATAATATTTGAAAAAAAAGTAAAATACTAAATGGCTCGAAACTACGTGTGAACTGTAGATAACAAAAATGTTAAGTTGTGTATTGATTTTTGAGTGATTCTCTCTCTTCCACTTGTGATGTCATCTACAATGTGATTGGTTATAACAACTTTCGCAACCATTGTATGAAAAACCCATTTGGTTTTTTGTACCACCAAGCACTCCTGTTAAAAAATATATATTTTTTATTCTCCACTCTTAGATACATCAGTTTCAATTGTAATTGTAAAGAGCCAATGACGAGGCCTAAGATGCCATTTGAAATTCATCACCCATGAAAATGAGTGGATTACACTGCACATGAACCAAACACTAAGGATCTGGTTAATACATGATATGAAATTCATCAGTAAAAATGTTATCTGTACACAATTTTAGACATCTTTGTGAGGATACCTTGAGTTGTAGTATTATTGGTAGTAGATATATACCATTGTGGCTCAACTCTTTTTCCTGCTCGTCTTTTTCCAAGTGTCTCTTTATGCAAATATCAACACTAAATTCATTAGTATGTTTCCTTTGTAAACTCCTAGGAAGAAGTTTGGATTCTCACTTACCATATATGCTAAAGCCTATGAAACCAGTCCCGGTTGCTGCACTTAAACCTTCTCAGCTAACTCAAATTCCATTGAAAAATTAAGCACTTTCTTACTTTCTTGAGCGATTGATCAGAGTGTAAATAAATGTAACACCAATTTTTGTATAACAACCTTGTGTTTGTTTTTTTTTTATTTTAATGTAATTAACGGAAGGACTTTCAATGCAGGTTTGTGTCTCAACAACAAACAGAAATTTCCCTGGCCGGATGGGTCACATGGAAGGCCAAGTATATCTCGCTTCCCCGTATACTGCAGCAGCATCTGCCTTAGCTGGTTTCGTAACCGATCCCAGGGAGTTCTTGGTGTAAGCTACTGATGGCATACCTGATGATGATCATGATGAATAAAGTTGAAGATGAAAGATTTTACTCGCTAGCTAGAATTATATGTATTGCAAGTCAAGCGGTTTCTTGTTTTTGCACAAATTAGCTTCTGAGCTTAAAGCAGATTACAAATATGGCAACAATCCAGAGAGTTGTTACATTTACAACAGTTGGAAACATGGTCAAGGTAGATTGTTACACGGATGAGGTTTAGAACAAGATACGAAAGGATTTGGTTGAAATTCATGTGTCCATCAACACCAGAATAATTCAACTTAGAAGTACTCCTTTAGTGTTTAGAGCTTCTTCTCATTTGAGTTTTCAATATAAAGCCAAATCTTTCTGTCTTTCCTAAGTCACACCTCAAACCATGGGTTTTATGATGAAGCAATAGCTAATATTAAAGTGAGAATGGTCGTGTTGGACAAACATCCAGCTGAACAGACAGCTAGTAAAATCGAACCAGACATTGGCATTTACTTGCTTCTCCAAGACCCTCTCTTTGTTCAAATCTTCAAATTCAAGTGAAAAGCTCGACATTAACTTTTAACAAAGCGGCATACAGTTATGTTCTGTTCATAAAATATGAGAAGGCTGAGTTATAATAACAATCAAGGTGAAGCTTCTTCGTTGGTAGTATAGAATTGCATTAACATGGAAAAATCAGCTCTGCGATTATCACAGAAGAATACATTGTTCTCCTTAATTAAGGACGATTGACATGCCCATAACATCACTAATGAAATTGCTTCGAATTAAAATCCTCAATCAAATCAATTCAAAACACATTTTCATCACAAAAGTAATTTATGTTAACACATCTAACAACATATACATTCTACAAAACTATAAAAAGAATCCAAGACACACACATATATTTATAAATATATGTATAATGTATATGTGTATATATATGTATACCCTTTTCTTCTTTCTTTTGTACTTTGAAATCATCCCATTTCCCGGCCATTTTCAGATAACCGGTTAGTGAAACATGATAAGAGTACTAAAAAAGAATACATTTAACAAAGAAAGAATAAAGAATTAGTACACTTAAAATTCCAAGTCCTTCAATTCCCACCACCACATTCCCCATAATCCTCTTCTTCATCATCTTCACAGGAAGCTAGTAGTTTCGTCGGCGGAGGGAGTGCGACGGCGGCTTTTCTTCTTCCCTTTGGGATCGCCGCCGCAGACGATGGAGCACTCGACGCCGCAGATGTTGCTAAAGCAAGAGAACAAACCACTGTCAGTGTTCCTCCTCGTGTGGCGGCTTCCGGTCTTCGTGCTGGTCGTCGGGAAGCTCGAGAACTCCCCGCGGTCGATCACCGGCGGCAGCTCCGTCCGCCACCGCTCCAGCTTCGACTGAAGCCCCTCCACGCTCTCGTCAAGGCTCCACCCTCCAACCGTCGAGTTCTCCCCTTCGTCCACCACCGGCATCTTTGCCATGGCGGCGGCCACCTCCGAAGCCGACGGTCCAAGCTCCGACTCAGTCACAAGCGGCGGCCCCATGTTACCGAGGTTCGACCTTCGCGGCGTCGTGTACTCCAACGGCACGCCGTTGATCCTAGGCGTGTACCCGTAGTTGTGCACGGGGGTCGCACGGTTCGACCCGCCGAACCCAACCGGCGGGTTGAACTTCGACACGGAGGGGGAGACACGGTACTCCGGCTTCGGAGAGTTCTGAAACTGGGGCTTCTTCTTCGGAGAGTTTTGAAACTGAAGTTTTGGAGAGTTGATGAATTGCTGTGGCTTTGGAGAGTTGGCAAATTGTGGCTTCGGGGAGTTCTTGAACTGCGCCACCGCCGGGGAGCTGAGGAGCTGCGGCGCTGCCGGCGAGTTGCGGAATTTCGGTGCCGGAGAGCGGTGATACTGAGGCTTCGGCGAGGCAGCGACAGCAGGAACAAGTTGTCCATGTCGATGTCCATGGCCTGTGTTGGTGGTGTCGTTTATTTCAGCTTCGGAGACAGTGTTAACGGAAGAAGCACCACCACTATTGTCATGATCGACATTGTTCTGTTCGTTGTTGTTGTTGTGATTATGTTCCATAATCATGTTGCTGTTGTCATCGAACAATGGTGGTTCAATCTGAACATTATTCATAACAACATCTGAAACACTCTGCGCTTCACCGGGTTCTTTTCTCTCCTTATTCTTCTTAAGCTTCCAAGGCAAGGATCCGCTGAGGACAGAGCTCGAATCTTTCCAACTCTTTTTCCCAACAGAATCACCGCTCACAACAGAACTGTTATCATTGCTGCTTCCCTTAGACCTTCTTTTCCCTTTCTTCTTGTTACTCCCGCGACTACTCGCCAAACTCGAACCGGACACAACCGAACCCGAAATCGCGGAATTAGCTCTCCCTTTATTCGCCATCCTCCTCGCCACCACCGCCTCAGACCCCATCATTGAGCTCGTGTCGCTCTTCGTCCGCCGCAGCTCCGGCCGAGAATTCATAATCACCTGCTGAGCCGCCACAGCATCACCGGAAGCCGCACCAGAGGTCCTATTGTTATTATTTTGTCCGAACCTTTGAGGGCTGAGATGGTTGTGGCTATCATATGCGTCTTTCTCTCCCATGAGATGGCGGTACCCGACGGCCGAGGAGTTGAGCGTGTAGAGAGGCATGCTCCTCATGGAGCTGTCGAGCACCGCCACGCCAATGTTGAGGATCCCCTGCGGCCTCCCGGAGGCGCGCCGCACCTGCAGCGCCACGAACCTCATCCCAAGCGGCGCGCGGTTGTTGTTGTGGAAGGGCCGCGACGGCGGTGGGATGAGGTTGCCGACGAGGACGCGCACGGTGCCCACGTGCACGTCCTTGAACCAGTGGAGCGCGTAGATGTCGATCATGATTGCTGACGTGTCGGCGTACAGGAACTCCTCGTCAACCCGGAAAACGAACTTGTCGTTCCACGTTGGGCTCGTGTGTCCCTGCGTGTCCACCCTGGTGGATAGCTTCTTCTCCGGGTGCACCCATGAGACCGCGTAGGTTCGCATGTGGCGTGTTACGGGTGCCAAGTCCTGTGCGGATATGACATTCAGCTCCAAAAGCTGGAACGGTGCCAAAATGTTTGACATCTTTGAACAGTTCACAATGTATGTTGACCCTGATCAATGGTTTGGTTTGAATCAAATTAGGTGCATGTATTGTGCATTAATTCAACAATGCACCTAATTTGATGAATGTGAAGAAGAAGAAGGAATTTGATAATTGGCGCCACTCGTGGTCGTCCGGTAGGAGGACGACTAGGGAGGGCGTGACATGAAGGGGAGGGTCGTGGGGTTGTGGGGTTGGGAAAAGAAAAGGAAAGAGAAGGGAAACGAACGTAACAAAAGATATGCAAATAAGCCATTTTTCGCTGTCCTTCGTTTACATTCGGTTTCACTCTCTGCACTTCCCATACAAACGACAACAGATCATTGAGGGGATAATTTGCGTTAGTTACTTCTCAAGCGTTGGTTTCTCACCGGGTTTTTCGTTGACGTAGGTTTGAAAGAATAATATATGATGAATAATTAAATTATATAATAAATATATATTATATATCTTATCATTATTAGATGTGATGTATAATTTTTATTGATCTCATTAATTCATCCAATCTAATTATGATAAAGTATATAATGTGTATTTATTATGTAATTTAGTTGTACACTAAATATCATTACTGAAAATTGTCTTTTTTTCCTCTTTATTCTTTTGAAAAATTATTATTTGTTCATGTATGAAACATCTCTATAGACTCACGTCACATTTATCGGTGGATTATGTTATGAATCAGCTTCATGTAAAATATTTATAAATAACATGGCTCTTTTTTCTCTTCTTCTTCCGGATCTTGCTTTTGCCTTTGTTTGAGATTGTGCAATTTTGGGTGTCTATTTTGGTGCAACAATTTTGAATTTTTTTTCAACTGATTGTCAAAAGTCAAATAATTAATTGAGCCAGGTTGTGTTACAGAGTTTACCTTCCTATTTTTGTTGGATTTAGTTTCCAAGGGCTAGGGTAAGCGGATCTTCGAGTAGTTTTGAGTGATTGGAACAAATTTTGTTTTTTGTTACGTGTATATATATAGCATGTCTTCAACTATGGGGTAGCCTCGCTGTAGTTTCAAATTTTGATCAATTTGACTGGTATAGTGTTCTGCGCACTTGCAACACTAGTTAGTCTACGTAGCTAATTAGTGATGGATTATTCAGTAATTTTAGTCAAACAACATTTCCATTATTGTACCACTTTTCTTAAGATAATGAAACCATATATATATATATATAACACAAACTTTAACACATTGCCTTTTTACTTATGCTTTAATTTAAAATGTAAGTTTTTGACGTGAAAATAGCAAAGCATGTGATTATTTAGGGGTGAAATAGGAGATAACCCATTTAGTATTTTGCAGATTCAAGCTATATGGTGATATAATTTGTTTCATTATGGTTCTTAGTTCAATGAATTTAGTAGTAAGATAACCCTTGAAATGCAAGTGATGGTCTTATTGTATAATGCTATTTACACACTATTTTCCATGGAAGAGAAAATAAGACCAGCCGTTCGACCGAAAATCGATCACTTGGCCAATCCGATTAAGCTTAAAAAATTAGAGAAAGTCAAAACCGATTAAAATGGAAAAACCGACGAACCTGACCAATTAGAGTATTTTGGAATTTGTTTTTCAAAATTTAAATACTGATATTTTTTTGCCGTCACAAAGCAAAAATGAAAAAAAAAAAAGAATCAAAGAAGGAAACTAACAAATATTGTTTAGTTATTCTTATTCTATTTGTCATTCAGAGGTTGTTCATCATAGATCTCATTGGTCACTAACAAATATTGTTTTCAAATATTTTGTAACCGTGTTGTGAGACTAAAACTTTGAAGAAATTTTATATGGATTATATTTATTTTTATAGACCTATGAATTTTTTTGTATGTGTTGATTATGTTAATGTTAATGATTTAATATATTTTTTTATATATTAATTAATTATATGCATATATTTCTATATATTTTATTATATTCTGATTGAACCGATTGGACCTCTAGATCTTTGAACTAGTATCTTGACTAATTCGATGCCTAGTTCAGTTTTCTCTTCCTTGCAATTTTCATAATATTATTAGTGTAAAACAGAATAATTTCGATACATTAACAATATAAAAAAAGTTTATACTATCATTCAATCATACATTCCTATTTATAAGACTTTCTAGATTGAAGATAGTTGAGTCAAAAAATTTTGTTGACATGATAATATATAGTTAGATATTTATATTAAAAAAATTTACATTAATGCTTTATATAAATTGAATTCTTTATATTTAGTTAAAATAATAAAAATACACATTTCAACATGAAAGTCCTTGAATAATAATATTTTAACATAATTTTAATTCCATTAATCTTACAAAAATTCCTCAATATATGTATTCCTTCTCATTCTTTTTTATTTCAAAACAAGCATTAATATAAAAATCTTACATACAAAATGAGTGTAATTTTGATATTTTGACAATATAAAACTTTTTTTATAAAGTCATTTAATCAGATTCCCTCCTTTCCATGACCTTTCAAGCAGGCAGAGGATAGTTAGGGATACATTTCTTTTACTTATACATAATGTATTTTATCATAGCCAATATATATATATGATTATTATAACAATGAGAGTTAATATGTCCTATTATAGTAAAGAGAAAACCACTAATACATATTACGTTAAAAAAATTTAATTCATTTCATTTGTACATTGGTATTTTAAAATGAGGAGGAATTTGTTGACATAACTATTTGTGTAGGACTTGACACACTTAGTCCTTTATAGTTTTTTTAATCCAACTATTGAATTATAACTACATATTATATTAATTCTACGTGCCAAAGTTTAAAATAATTGATCATCTATAATGATGTGACTAAATATTTCTTATTTACACACATTTAAAAAATATTTATTTAGATATACTTAAAAAATAGATTAAACAATTTTGGATCAATATGAAATGTTACAAACATAGTCTATAATATATAAACTTTCGATCCAATGATTAGTTTTATATATTAAAAAATCGCTAGAAGATAATTGAAAATGTAAAATATGTGTTTAGGGTTTAGGGTTTAGGGGTTAGAAGATAATTGAAAATGTAAACCCTGAAATATGTGTCAAGTTTTAAATTGGTACTAACATATCTTACATATTTTTAATTTATTTGTTGAATATGTGTACCCCTCTAATGTCATACTTCTTGTAAACTTTATTTGTTTAACATGTCTGCCCCCTCTGACTTTTGCGTCATCTTTTACCACTGCTTTCAAATATTGGGTATAAGACTCAACTATTTTTACATGTGATAATATATTATTGGATGCCAATATAAGAAATTTAGATGGTTATTGCACAAAAATTAAACTCTACATGAAAATCCTATAAAATTGTTTTTATATAGATGTTGAAACTTAGAGATTGCCTAAAGTATCAATTGTCGACAGAAGATACTAATCTCTTTGAGATAGGAGTTCCTTTTAGAGGTATAACTCTGGCCATGAAATTTTTTCCATACACACGTTAGGGTTCAAACTCCTGATTAAATGTTTAAGAAATCCAGCTAATTATCAACTTATGCTTTTTTTTGTTTTGTTAGAGGAGTTTTTTTTTTGGGTCACAATTCAACGAATGGCCCTTTTTTTTTAAACATTGGGCGACGTCCATGGGCTGACCTTCTTTCACTAGGCACAGGTCCAAATGACGAATTTGATTTTAAAGCTGAGTTGTAAATTGTTTTCTTTTTCCGGACAAATTTTTTTTGTGATTTTCTACCAGAAAATATTATTTCTATTGACTGAAAAATGTGATTTCCTGCTACGGTTTTCATTTCAAATTTTCAATCAGAGAAATTAAATTTTAAAGGTAATTTTATTTAAAAGTAGATAATTTTATAATTTTCTATTCCTCATTCCAAATCCTCTCCAGTACTATCTAGCAATAATAAATACCAACGAAGTTAACATGTTCACATGACGGCAGTAGCTACATTGTACCCTACTTGCTAGACGTTTTATCTATCTTGCAAGATTGATTATATATATATATATTCATGATTGTGAAACTAAATAATTTATTTTGTATACCATATAGAAAGCAAAATCTAATCAATTCTAAAATATAATTAATTATATTTATGAAATTTGATAAAACAGAAAAATACTTACTACACCAAGATTCAAAGCTATACACTAAACATACCCTTTATACGTCCAATTTAATTACTTTCATGTGATGGCAGAGTTTCCTTATCCCACACCTTCTTTCGTCGAATCACGTTCATCTTGTTTCTTGTGGGACCCTGTGTTGCATAACTGGAATTTTTGACAGCTAATAACATTAGCTTTACGTATGCATGTTTTCAGGGAGCCAGCGCGTTACGAGTAGTTTTCAATCGAAATAATGATTCGGGAAAGAAAATTACAGATTCACAGCAAATGTATATATAGTAGTAAGAAAAACTGAATATAGTTTTTGTCTGTTACAATGCAAGAAGGAACTTTAATTTGTTGATTTTGATTATAAATAAATAGATCTCCCAGTTCTTTTTGTTACTATACAAAGTTCCAAAAGCAAGCTAAGTAGCAGCACAATATTTGAATAAAATTATAATTCATCAGGATAAGTTGCTCCATTTTAGTATCATGAGGTAGAAATTTTCTGATTCTATTAACATAGAAGAATATCTCGAACAAAGATCCAGCTAATATATACTTTTTGACAAGTAAATGAAAAACTCTTTGTTCTGATTTTTATCTCAGTTATCATTTTTTTTTTGTGGAGAAAAAATATTGAATTAACCCAAGTAAAATGTAGTACCAACAAATTTAGACCAGACGTAAAGCTAATTTTCATATAGATATGACCCCCATATATTCAAACGAATTATATTTTACAGTAAAATGAAGTTTCTTTTTTGGTTACAATCAGCACACCCGAGTTAAATGAATGGAGTGTACTACCTACCTCTATTTTCTAATAAATTTTTATCTATAAAATTTTATTTTTTATTATTATATATCTTTTTAAAAATTTTAAATAATATCATTTTTTTCCTCTTAGTATCCATATATGAGAAAGAGAGTTAACAGATAGATTAAATATGAAAATGAGTGTTAGAGTGAGCGGTAAGCAAAATATTGTAAAATAAACTTAAATTTAACTAACTTCTAGATCATCTAATTACTTCTTTAATATATATACATAAACGAAGATAAATATTTATTAGAGAATGAAGGGATTAATATACCTATTCATTTATCTTAATTTAGCACTATGTAATTTAATTGTCTCTCCAATAAAATAAATACCCAACTATTTTGGATAGTAAGTATTACTTCCTCCATTTCATAATAACTATTAAAAATCAAATAATACAAATACTAAGAAAAATTAAAAAAATATCTTAATAAATTTAGAAAATTATATGAGTTGATAATATTATTCGTGTATAATCATTATTACTTATTTCAATAAATACGTTAATTACTCAACTAATATATTTATATCAAGGGTATAAATAAAAATAATTAATACTATCTGTGTATTATAAATGAATAAATACATCATACCGTCTCAATGAGCTAAATAAGCCACCAGAGGTTTGTAAATCAGCAGCAGCTTTTATTGTTAGATTATTATTTATTATTTATTATTTATTAAATTGAGCAAAATATCGTATATAAAGCTTGGATCAGAATGCAGCGAAGCTCATCATCTTGAGACTCGCATTTTTCCCAGATCTCAAGGGACTTGGTCTCTTTCCACAACGGTGCTAGCAATATCAGACACTGACCCTTACTTTGACTATATATATATTAGCTCCAAATCTGAACATAACAAATCTAAACACTAATAGCAAGAATTTATAGATATTGGCATATCTTCTTGGTAGCTCAATGGATGATGAGTTAGACAGTTCCAAATCACAACCACCAGTGGAGGATGATGAGTTTGTGTCAACCTTGCACTCAGCTCCATCATTTGCAATATACAATACTTCTCATGGAGATGATGATGAAAACTACACAGAAGAGGTCTTGAAGGGAAGAGAGAATTTTGGAAGTGGTGAGTTTAGCTTTGGAAAGAAGAGGATGGACTTGATAGAGGAAGGAGAGAATGAGAGAGATGTGCCAACTGGGATTCAAAATTTGAGTATTAAGGAGGAGGAAGAAGAAGATGATGTTGTTGATCTTGAACCACCTAGTCCTCCCATGTATCTTGCAGCAGGGCTTGGTGTTGATGCAACTGGGTTTGATGCTGCTGCTGTGGTTGGATTTGAAAACTTTGTCAGTGATGATGTGTTCAATCCTGACTTGCAAGAGAGTGGGGATCTTGAAGAGTATTACAAGAGGATGGTTGAAGAGTATCCATGCCACCCCTTGATTCTGAAAAAGTATGCCCAGATTTTACAAGTGAGTTTTATCTGTTTTTTCTTGTGGATCTTTCTTCTTTTTAAACAATTAATTCACATGGCACTGTAATTTTGAGCAGGATGTTAGCGGATAAAATCATCCATATGACTCTATCCGACAATTTAAACTTTTGGGATTCATGATTTATGATATAGTATCAGAGCCACTATGATTGAGATGTTAGGGCCGCAGGGCTTCAAACCTTGTTATCTATGAAAAATTGTTCATGCTTCAAGCCTAAACCAGGCATTCGTATGAAGAGGCGTGTTAGAATATAAAGTCATTCATAAGCCTCAATATTTAAGTTTTTAGGATAGATGGTTCATGGCATGGGATATGTCCCTGATGAATGAAACTGAAATGTGTTAGTAATTGCCGATTTCAGTTCAAAGAGAAATGAATTTTTATTCTGAAATGAATAGAAATGCAATTCCAAGTTTTGGATTGATGTGGGCAGTTGACATTCAACTTTTCACTGACTTAGTAAATCCTATGAAGCATGCCTACAAGTTAAACCTACGTATTAATTAGACCTCACAAGATTAATGCCTGCTTACAGATGGTAACTTAGTTTCAACTTGTTACTTAGTTTCAACTTGTTAGTGTCATTGGTGCCTCATCAGGTGTAACTATAAATATCTTGTCCGTAGGCCACTTTCAAAGTCAGCAATTCTTTATAATGTTTGATTATCAACACTGTTTAAAGAGATATAGAGTTTGTTTATCTCCATCAAATTACAACAGTAGAAATGGGCTGGTGGGCTCTTGGGTGTCTAATATCTGGCTTGTTTGGGAAACTGCACATTGCATGCTGATAGAGTTTACATGTCATTACTTATTTGGGTATGCTGAAGTCAATAACATGTTCTTTTAAGCTGAAAACATAGGGCAGAAAAATCTGCATCATGTTCTTATAAGACAAAGTGGCTTACTGTCAATCATGGTTGTTCAAGCTGCTAAGGATTGAAGCATTTGGCTTGTAAGGTTTATGTTTTGCCACTCAGCATGCCCCCTTCGATTTTAACTGGAAAAAATAAATAATTAAATAAAAGACAAATCACGACAAAAATTTGACAGTCACCAGTAGAACTCTCTTTCATGTAATCATCATCTTTTCATTTTTATTTAGACAAGGATGCTATTTCTTATTGTCCTTCTAAAGATGCTGACTTGTAATTTTTTACATCCACTGGCAGTCAAAGGGAGACCTTCAAGAGGCTGAGGAGTACTTTTATCGCTCTACACTCGCAGATCCTAATGATGGTGAATCCTTGATGGAATATGCAAAGCTATTGTTGGAGCACCATCATGAAAAGATAAAGCATTGGTCTATTTTGAACGCGCAGTTCAAGCTGCTCCTGCAGACAGGTACACTCAAAATGACAACCCATAATTAGTCCTGTACAACAATATACTCTTCAACCTCACTGCAGCGTGCAGAAAATGGAAGCTTCTCTTTCAACATGCAAAATATTCAGCTTTCCATGTATAAAAGATAACAGTAAGCAAATAAAATGTTCCTTTCAGTCATGTTCTTGCAGCATATACTAGTTTTCTCTGGGAAACAGAAGATGATGACAACGAAGTTGCAAAACATGAAACCGAGGTGCTTTTTCCCTTTTCTGTTTTCTTACCTTTGTTTTTTCTGTCTCTAGAGAATTTAGTCTTTCACATGACACACATTGGTCATTTAATGGTCACAGTTTGTACTTCATAATTGAGTGCAGAATGACAAGGAAAAACATGAGACTGAACCTGTCAAGCCCACCAATGATGAAAGTGACCCACCAAATCTTACTGCAGCAAATTGGAGCGAAGATAGTAACGTTGTAGATTATTTAAAGAAGATGATTGATAAAGATCCAAACAATCCGTTGTTTCTGAAGAAGTATGCTCAGTTTCTGTCTCAGGTGAGATGCGAGTTAGGCATGCTTGATTCAACACTAGGACTGATTTCAATCTTTCTAAGCATTCCATGTGCAGATGCTTCGAAAGTATGCTCAGTTTCAATCTTTTTAAGCTCCTTGAGCAGTCTCAAGAATTTAACACAAGGAAGTATTTTCACCATTGTCTCCGTTTCTTTTTCTGCTAATCAAAAATCTTTTTGGGAGAGGAATATTCTCAAACAGAACAGTAAATTATGACTTTAGACATCCTGCTCACACAAACAACAATTGAGGCATAAATTATGATTAGTTGAACTTCTCTTGGTTTAAAATGAATTCCTAAAAAAGCACAAGGCTGGCACTAGCTCCTTCATATAACACAATAAATTTATGCATGTGAGATCATCTTTATATAACACGAACTAAAAATAGGAAATCACATGGTCATAGACTTGTTATTGCTTTGTTATAGTTAGAGGAATTCTAACGCTTATAAAATTGTATTTGATCCCCTCCCGCCTCTCAACATTAAATGTCCAGTCCAAAGATCTTGAAGCAGCAGAGGACTACTACTCTCGTGCAGTCTTAGCTGATCCCAGCGATGGTGAAACGTTGTCAGAATATGCTAATCTTGTGTGGGAACTTCATCATGATCAGGAAAAGGCTTTAAAGTTATTTGAGCAAGCAGTTCAGGCTACACCTGGGGATAGGTAACAATTTTGAGACACATCTTTCAGTATCTGCAAAATGTTTCGTTACTTCACATGCCTATTAAAGCTAAAAATATGGGAGACCAAAATTTGGGTGATTAGGTCCTTACTGAATTGTTGAATCCCCTAAACTAGGGTGAAATAGCAGTATACGAGTCCTCACATGAATGAATTCTGAATTTACAAAGAAAGTAACTTATATAAAATAAACTGCATATGATAGTAATTAAGATGCAAGTGCTTATCACTTCTCTTGTTTCAGCAATGTTCTTGCAGCATATACTTACTTTCTCTGGGAAACAGAAGATGGAGAAAGCTGAAAGTTCAAGGCAGAGGCGTGTTACAGAGATCTTTTGCTAGAAAATGCCACAACTGTTGCAAATATTCAAGACAGGTGCAAGGGAATGCTTATATACAACAGTCATAGGAGAATAAAGAAAACCATAAACAATCAATACAAGGAAGTAGAAAGATCATTAGCTCATCCAGGATAAAGAAGCCCATATATTTCCTTTTATATTGCCTTTTACCCTGAAATTTTTGGTATTTCTAGAAATAACATGTATCTAACTTGCAGTGAGACATAAAAATAACTAACCAAATGAATTATAATCATAATAATAATTCATCTAGTTCTGGAAACCCCTTTGATGCGTAATTCAGACTCTGTCAAGTTTAGTTTATAGCCAGTACTACAGAAAGTAAAGATGCAACGAATTTATACCGAAAAGGTAAAAAAATGCACAAAATAAACAACACAATTCGGCTCCACCCCTCTTATAGTGTCATGCAGGATTAAGAATCTCCACTGTAATATTAATACCATTATTACAATGCAAATCACAGAATAATTAATCACATTTTGACAAACGATAGCCATGTAGTATTGTTGATATGAGAAACCCCATGGAACTTCTCAAGTTCTAGCAATGTAGGATTAGATTAATTAGAGAGTAATCATAAGAGGGTGTACATGCTACCAAAATAATTTTCATTTTTATTCGTAGCCTATGGTTACACATTGTTAGATGAGTAATATGTAAGGAAAAATGCTTAATACTCAATTTTTTTTTTCACAGAATGATGTAAAATTATTTTTAACCTTTAAATGGATGGGCGATACTTCTTTAATTTACACGATTACTTTTCTTGAATCTCGAAAATTCAAAAAACAATTCTATCGAACAATTGTCACAGTGCATGACAGTGCATTTTGAATTTATTTAACAAGAGTCAATATTAATCTCAATTGCATCTTTATGAGTTGCCTACGGTGTATAAACAACTTGATAGTCACAACTTGTAATAAGTAGGTGTTTCTTTCCTCTCCCTCATTGAGTTCTAACTTCTGACCCCAACTACAAAAAGGTGAAAAGGAAATGTCACGTGAGGCCACGTGAAGCACAGTAACCAATCATTTCAGGACTTCATTTTTAGTAATAAAAAATTCATGGCAGTGTGAACCAACCAATGACATGTGTTTGCCACTGTCTCTGACTGCATCATAAATTAATTATTTTAAGGATGTGTTTGGTTGAGTAAAATGAGATACACATGAAACTCAATCCTAAAAGTTTATATCTCATTTTTACCTCAAATCAGATACATCCTAAATGGTAAAAGGCCATTACCACATTAATTTTTTTTTTTAATAAAAAAACAACTGAATTCCTTTTGCATGCTTCCTAGTTCCAAGAACATATATAGAAAGGAAATGCGTGTTACTCGAGGGTTAAGTCAATTGAGTTTAATTCTATGATATCTTCCAATTGCATGTTATCAAATCAATAAAATAATCGAAGCCTTTACTCAATACTTAAAAAATCATACAAATAAACAGATTTAATTGAATAATAGTTAAAAAAAAAATCTACACAATAAATGAATTAAAAGTAAACCCAATAATTAGCGAGGAACGCAAGTGAGGCAAGGCCAAAGACCAATATCATGTAATTTAACAATATAAAACACCGAAGTGATATTGATGTTGATTAAATCAAATTGACTTCAATGGTCAGGTAACCAATGTCACATGTTTGAGACACTGCCTACTAATCATAAAACTCCAGTAGAAACAAGAAGCCCCTTGAATAAAAAAAATTATCAGAAACGAAATACAACAATCATATTCCCAGATCACCTTTTAAGAGACTAAAAAAAAACCTATCAATATTAGGTTCTTAATATCAATTGAAACTGACTATTTAGATCTCAAATATCTTGTGCACTCAAAATTTGGTACTCTTGCTATAACTTTATGATGATGACTCAGCAGGATTCTGACCATTGTTTCTTGGCACTTGTTGCTGCCCTGAATATCCCCTGTCTTGGCGGGGATTGGGTCTATAGAAACCATTTCCTTTTGGTTTGTTATAGTCCCTTTCGCCTCCATCTTGACCACTTCCCCTGCCATAGTTTCTTGAACCAAAACGGCCCCTTTGTCCCTCTGGTTGATAGCTACCCCTGCCTCTACCTCTTCCTGTTAATGATGCAAAGAGAATGGTTTATAAACAATTTTCAGCTATTAAGACAAAAAACAATAACCACAAGAAAGACTTGTTCCAGTATGTCGGATTGGCTACAAGGATCGGACAGTACCATGATGTTTTGTCACAGATAATGTCTACATTCAAGACATTGAAATCCAAAATTCATATAATAGTTTCGACCATAAAAAGGGAAGCAAAAGGCAGCAATCAGTCATCTCTCTGCTCAACCAGTATGAAACACCATCATTGAGACAAGCATGAATGGATAATTTGTTACTAGACAAAGTATCATTTTGAATAACTGATGCTCTGAATTAAATGAGCTGCCACGTGGATCAAATGATAACATATCTCTGTCCATCTCACTAGGAAGACCATCAAACGGTGCAGTCGACAATGATTTGAGCATGAAGTTACCACAGTCCATCACAAACATAATTCGATCGTTATAATACATTATCATCCAATAACTTAATTTTTAATTTCTCAACTTTCATTTGAGAATCCACTACCATTCCCATCAACTAATCTCTCACTTGCAAATTGGCACATGTATATATGTCAAAAGTCGGGGACAATGGTGACAGAAAAATATTGGAAAAATAAAGCAATATCAAAACATAAAATATCAAAAAATAAGGGGATAAAATAAGGCATACTTCCTCCTCGGAAAGGAATGTTACTGTTTGGTCTCCGCTCTTCAATGTACACTTGTCTTCCTGCTACCTCCACAGATCCTGCCTGCAAACAAACAAACAAACATGTGTCTACAACATATGAAATCGTACAATAGCCCAGGGATAATGACTTGTAAGGTGCAACGCAGGACAATTAACTGCTTGTTTGGTTTCTTTTTTCATCTTCTGTTTTCCAGCATTTTGCGAAAGAAAAAATGAAAACAAGAAAATCATGTTTCCTATTTTCTTTTCCTATTTACACTATTTCTTTTACAAAATCCTTAAAACAAGAAATAGATTTAAAAAAGAAAATAAAAACAGAAATCAAACAAACCTTAAGTTTCTATAACAAAGATATAACACAGTCTGAGGCCGATAGATTAATATTCAAAATGCAGAACAAAACCCTTGATCATTGTGAGCAGCTAGTAAGTTCAGTATTAGTTTTTGCTAGAGAACAAGTATTGTTGCATCATAATTCATAATCTGTAGATATAATAAACTAATCATTTAAAACCAAATCCAAACCTTGACTGCATTATGAACTCCAGTCATATCTTCAAATTCAACAAATGCGTAGCAAGCTCCAACATCCTGGATAAAAGTGAGAAGTTTAGCTTTGTAACGGGATATAAATTAACTAATACGGTTCTTCGAAGATGCAAACAACTACCTTGCGACTTCTTATGACTACACCATTGGGCCTGATCCTACCAAAATTCTTGAATTCCTCTTCAATTTCAGAAGCAGACACAGTGGGTGACAAGTTTCTCACGTAAACAGATTTGATTTCATCTGAAAGCAATCCCAATCAAATCAAAATATGCCATTGAGGCATTGACAAATGAGTACACGATAAAAACTACAGACTAGCACGTTCAGGATTCTTGTAAATAAATAAATTAATTAGCTAATGGAAGACGGAATGAGATGTCAAAATGTGCATCAACACTACCTTCATCTTCTGTTGTAGGGACCTCTTCCACAACATCAGTTTCAGTCCTCTCAAGTACATTAGTGGAAGCAATGTTTTGTTGACTACCAGTCAGTGGGGTATGATCCCATTCCGAAAAGGAAACATTCTTTTGAGATGGCTGAGAAGCTACAGATGGTGTAGATTGTCCTTTAGCAACACGTAACTTCCAACAGTTTTATACAATGGTCAGTTCTGAAGTCATAAATGAATCTCAAAAGAAATCATACATCAATTTATTGGTTAGTTCACACATACAATGGAAGCATAAGTATGTTTTTGGGGCTCCTCTGAAGATTCTTCAGCAGTAGGTACATTGTCTTGCACAACAGTCACAGTAGATTGAAGTGAGCCATGTGACTCTTCAGCAACATCCTCCTCCTGAATATGTTCAGAATCATGGACCCGCTGCATTTGTTGCCCAGAAAATCCATAATTATTAACTGCACCATTTTCCTTAACCTCATTGGCAACAACAAACTCCCTTGCCTGTATATCTCCACCCAGCAGGTAGCTGGAGACTGAAAATGGCATAGCTCTCAATTATTTATACAATTACAGTTCCAAAAATCAATTATACTACATAATCAGCCACGGTGTTTATTTCCCAAACTTCTTGAAAAATAAATGCCCTCTGAAAACATTTAGAACTAATAAATGCAGTTTTTCACTAACTTCGCTTTCAACTTCCAACTTTACACTGCGAAATAAAACTACTGCCAACCACTTGCCATCTATGGTTAAGCCTTCAGCTAGAAACTCATTGATTACAAGTCCTAAAACTGTATGTCTTCTCTTATCATCATACATCACTGAGACTGAATGCTAAGTTTCAGTTTGTTAACAACAAGGATACAGTTCTCATTTCTCAATGTGATAAACTGATAAAAATGACCAGTGGCAGTAAATGATTATGATGATGTGGAAAATATGAAGCATATATTACAAACAAGACGCATTTATTAACAGCTACAAATGCATCAGTCGTGCCAGAAGCAGCCGATGTGAAAATGGTAATAAATTGAGGAGTATAGGACAAAATGCGGATCAACAATCCACATCAAAGAACAGGGAGCACCCATAAACACAGTCACAAAGACAACTAACAACAAATTATACCATCAGAACAATATTTCTTTTATAGTCTTTCCTTCTGTACTGATCAAATTTATTTTTCTACAAAAGCAAAAGCAAAATCTCACTTTGTGTTCATCTTCTAATTACCGTAACTAATGAAACAACAATTATAAATTCAAGTATAAGAACATTGAGCATGAAGAAGAACTTACCTGGTATATTAATTGTGCTAGGAGCATTCAGTTTTGAATCAATATTGTTCTGGGTTAAAAAGACTGCTGGGTGATGATGAACAAGCTCCTCCTCAACAAAGTGAAAAATATCATTGAGCACAAAAAAGCCTTTTTCTTGGGGTGCAAGGAAGAATGTCTGCATAAATTTCCTCCTCAAATTGTAGTCCTTAAGTTGCAAAGATCCAGAAACCATCACAAGAACCCCCCCACTCCAAGAATCCAGAGATTGTGCAGTCTTGATTTCAATTCCAGTAAAACTGAGTGACATAACAAGTGTATGGATTTGCTGCCCAGAGAGAAATTTGTTTAATGCTGGGGGGACATAAGAGCTTTACTATAATTGTACAACCACAAACAATTAGGCGATAATTCCAAATTGATTCAAGCAATTAACAAAGGAGCTAACAAACTCTAAGAAATCAAAAACAGCAATGAGAACCTCTCATCATTTTGCTTCTGAACAAGAAATATTTTAATAGATTGCCAAGAGGGAACTAGGACAAAAACTAGTTCTGAGTCAATGGATCATGTGAAACCAAAAAACCCAGGTTTTCGTGGAGCCAGGAGAGTTAATTTAGGGTAAACAAACAGAGGGAAAATATAGAGAGAATGTCATCTGTATGACAAAGCAACAACTATGAACACCATTTCAATTCATGCCGCAATAGCAAAAGCGCAAAATGCTCCACCACAAGCATCTGGGAGCAAGAGAGAAGCTCTGCCCTGCTCTATTCTGGCACAATAGGAGCTGCTCCAGCCACTCTTGATATTGACTACTCTACTTCAACTATAGTTACCATCTAGTAATTTGTATTTTTCCAATTGTTGAAACATTACACACTTAATAAGAGTAAGAGTTTATCCCTAACAAATAAATCTACAATTTCCAGCAAGGTCCATGTAAAATATGAAATAATGAAATATACTACATAAGGTCACCATATAGAGACAAACATTCATTTAAACCATTAGAAACCAACATCCTACAAAATTAGCCCGCCAACACACAACAAAACTGCAGCTGCATCTCCTCACAAATTAAAGTTTCATCAACGGATCAACCACTATCATGATCGACTATCATAAACCAAATTTTCAATACAACACATTACTCTGAGGGCCCATTTGAGTAAAAAACTTATTTAAGCATTTATGCAAAGAAACTTATGAATAAGTTATTTTGTATTTAAATACAGTATAACAAAAATGCTGCTCCTTAGTGTTTTAAAATATATTTCTTCAAAAGTAAGATATTTTAACTTTTAAAAAAATTAAAAATAACTTCTTGAGCAGTACTTAGCCGTTAATAGAAAGTTAAAATGTGACTTTGCACTTCCAGAAAGCTAAAAAAAGTAATAAGCTTTGTCATCCTAACGGAACCGAAGACCCCTTTCCCCGATAGTATCTCATGAAATTCTTCTGGGTAATCCCTTCCAATTGATAGTAACAACAACAACAACAACAACCACCAAAACAAGTTGGGGCTACAAAGTTTACCAGCATGGCCGTGGCGGTCTCCCTAGCGCTACCGTCGATTCGAAGCATGGTGCTAGCATCAGTATAGAACTGATACACCAACTCTGGCTTGTACTGAAGCACATGGTAGTACTGCCCCACAAAGTAAGTCCCAACCTGAAAAGCCACCCACAACAGCCAAAATAGCTTTGTAAGTGTCTGGATTCATTAATCAATCACATAAAAAAGTCATCTTTTTCCTTTTCAGCTAAAAACTCCGCCTTTCAACATTTTGACTATAACAAAAGCAACCTAATCCAAACACTGAAAAAGCAAACAAATTTTCTACTGAGAAAAAAGGGGAAGGAAAGA